>MU226218.1:868681-885261 GCA_018584345.1 Thuja plicata
CATTTTGAATTTACTCCTTCAAATGGGACCTCTCAAGGATTAAATCATCATATTTTCTTAAAAATGTGCAATTTCAGCAAAAATCAGGATGTTCAAAAAAGTGGGACACACTATTGTGGGACCACCCAAGAAATCTAGCCTGATGCATCCTGATTTTGTAATGTCAAAAATTTTTGTTTAACTTGATTTTGAAATTTTAATTCTTGCATGTACAATTAGGGTTTTCTTAAATTGGGGTTTTCTTAATTAGCTAGTTATTCTCTATGATTTTGTTAGTAAATATCTTTGATTCTGTGTTTTTTTCATTCTTTCGAAGGACAATGGGGAAAGAAAAAACTCAAGGCCAAGGGTAAGCACATGGGAAAACTCTAATAGACTGCATAAAACTAGTATAAATATCTGGTTTCACTGATGAGTATCACGATGTTTATGATCCTGCTATCGACAGTCAAAGGAGAGTTATATCAATTAAACATACATTGTGCAGTAAGTAAACTGGGCCAAAGAAGTCTGAATTTATAAAATTTAATCTAGCGATAGGTGCAAAAATGAATAAAGTTGCTTCGTGGGATGTAGGTTTGGGTTGCATGTTGTTACCCAAAGTTTTCCCTTGCCCATAAATTATCTTGATTTGTGCAGAAAACTATGATGAAGAAAGAAAAACAATTGTGAATAAAAATAATCAGGAAGAAATTTTATCAATAACCTAGGAAGAATTTCTCAGTTTTCTAGACCTAGGGTTTGACCAAAAAATTGTAATGTCCATATTGACCTTGAATTGTTGGCAGACAAATATGAGGCAGTCACACCAAACACAAAAGATTCATTTATAAAGGGTCTAATAGTTGTAGAGGCAAAGGCTTCATTGGGTGAGAACCATAAGCCTCCTTATCATTTTAACATTTTTGTGCCATGGGTTCAGGATACTATATCCTCGCTAGCAATTTGCCTGGGACTAGAAAAAAATAGGGAAGGGGTGCCAACATTCTTCAATTGATTTGGGATATACGTTGTGTCAATGAACCAATAAGATATTATTTTTTTGGACATGTGGTTCAATCAATGCAAGAACAATTAGCATTTCAATTAAAAGAGGCAATTCTAAGACATTTAGGTTCACAACCTACTTGTGTTATCTTCTGCTAGCCAAGCATGCTGCAATATTAATGAGCAATGGCAACAAGCTTGAAATTCAGAGGGGGATAGGACCGACAAGTACTCCAATATGTACTCCAATATATAACTGGACACCTCAGATAAGGATGTATGATAACATTAGGAATTACAATAATTTTGTAGACTTCTTTTTGGCACCATTGTACAAAAAAATAACAAGCACTCCAATGCCCAGATTGTCTGCTTCATGTAGGGATTGCATCCAACTTGGAAGCACAATTCAATTGGCTGACTGATACTTAATGGAAAAATACATTGTTCTAAGGTTTTACGGATCAAAACTACAACCCCACAAACTTCCAATGCATGTGACAAACAAGGTGTTTGCAGTAGAATATGTACTACAACTAGAGAGTACAGATAGACTCTTCGCTAGTCAGTCGAAGAAGAGCATATTCCCTTCCTTACCTTTCTCAATTGGAGGGTTAACATTTGAGAGAAAGGCATTCAAAGTGGAAAAAAAAAATTTAGAAATTTTTCAATTTAATTTAGAGTGGTACTAGAAGTATGATCCACTCAACATCATTCAAACAATGCTTGTTGCTAATAAGAACTTTGCGAACTTATTTCAACATGAAAGTAAACCATTGCTAGAGAAGTTGAAAAACAAGGATAGCTAGTATGACGTTACAAAAGAGATGGAGAAATTTTCCACTAAGGGAAAAAATTTAGTTGAACAATTGTCATCACAAATTATGACATTAATAAACCAGGGAATTGTACAGCCTAGAATGCCCTACAATTTCTATGAAAAATCTACTCATCCATCAAACAAAAAAATACCAAAGAAGTAGCAGAAGAATGTAATGATAGAAAATGGACTCCAACGAAAATGAATGATTTTTGGAGTATGAGAAAGGATCTTGGTGAACCAAAGACCAGTACAAATCTGGATAAAATATATGACGATATAGAGTTTAGAAAATTGTGGAATTTGGAGCATCCTACCATGGCATACGATAGTGATCCAGACAGTGTGGATGATAATCCAACAATTGCATTTACTCTGAGTCATAGTGGAGTCAGTGACTATTGGAAACAAGTATATAGAAAAGGGGCAATCATTATGGAAAAATGGGTTATAAAGGTGGTGGTTTGGGTCCCACAGGAGAAGGCGTCTGGATTCTAATTGTCACAGAAAAAATTGATCATGGTGCAGGCATTGGGGTTGGATTTGGAGTGGACCAATTAGATTCATCAGGAACCACTATGCCCACAAGAACATCCATTTCCACGGGTGGGATTGGGGAATCTACTGCTACTAGGTCTGGTAGTGGCACTAGTACCAGTGGGAATAGGCAACTTATATAACAATTTCCCTCTCTAAAGAGGCTAGTAGAATCTACACAAAATCCCATAGAAGAAGATAGTGTCAAGAAGCAAAAGGCTTCCATGACCACAACATTGAGACTCAATCCTAAAGAACTGTTTGCATTTTCAAGTTCAGAAAAACCCTCTAAAAGTTTAAATCCTCAAACATCATTAGTTTGATCAATGGACATTACAAGCTCTGGTTCACCTTTCAAACATTCAAATCTTCTGCAACACCAAATTTGTTTTTCAAATATTTCTATAATAAGTTTACAGAAACAACCAAGATTAAGGAAATAAAGAAGACATTATAGAATGGTGCCCTTACTGTAGCTGTAGAGGAACAACTTGCATCCAACATGATTTTTCCAACATATGACCCAAATAGAGACATGATGGAGTTCATGGTTGTTATTCCACCAAAAGAAGATGGAAACCCACCAAAGAGTCAGATAGATCCGTCTGAATTTCAAGTTAGCACTCTCTAAATGGATTTTTCTAAAGTTAAAAATGTGGACAAAATCAATGTGTCAAAGTCTACAAACCAAGTGGTCTACAGTGCACTACTAAAGCTAGAAGGAGAGAAAAGTAAGCTCGAGAAAAATATAGAAAAGTTATAGGTAGACATTGCCAATGAAAAAACAAAGAGGAAAGCTTCAAAGAACAGTTTGAAAGAATTACAGAAAAAGATTAAAAATTTGAAATCTACATCAGCAAATACAAAGCAGGAACATGTGGAGGCAGTAATGAAGGAACAGGAGCAAGCAAAACTAAAGGAACTGAGGGGAAAATTGGCATAAATTAGTAAAAAACTAGAGGAAGAAAGAGTCACTTCACAAAAGTTATTTAAAACCACAGAGAGTAATGCTGCCTCCAACTGGGAATTGCAAAAGCAATTGGACTCTTAGGTGGATAAAGCCAATAATTGGGAACACAAAGCAGTGGAAGAGATAAATAATTGTGAAAAAACGGCGGAAGAACTAAAGAAATCCAATAATACAATTCAAACTTTAACAAATACTAGCAATAATTTAGCGAAGATTACTAAAGAACACATTTGGGGCCAAATATTGGGGATGTCTCTTCGCTTGTGTGAGTGGTTTGAAATGCTTCAAAGTATGAGAGTATGTTATTTGAAGCTCCATAAGAACATTGAACAGAACATGGATGTTGTCAAGGAAGAAAAGAAAGAAAAAGATATTATGCAACAACTCTACAGTAAGAGTGATAGTTATCTATCAAACAAGGAAATTAGCACTCATCTTGATGCCTCAGTAAAGGTATCAAGTATCATTCAAAAATGTGAGAAGCTATGGGAAGCACAAGAATTGGATGACAAAGCTAAGAAGAAGATCACAAAGATGGAACAAAGGAAAGCGAAATTGAAATTCTTGGTTTGCCAAAGGGATTTGACGCAAATAAGTTCATTGGAAGAGAAACTTAGAAAAAAAGGTTGCAGGAAAAAATAAATATTGATTTACGCTTTCTTCCTATAGACATATCTCCTGATACATTCATGGATTTCATCAAAGTAGTGAGAACTTTGAATGGAGTTTTAGAAGCAATAGTGTTGTCAAGTCACACTTCCAAATATGAATTTCTAATGAATTTGCTAGAGTGTGACTATACTATGAACCAAATTGTTCTACCATCAGAGGATGTTTGGATTGGCATACAAAGATTGCTCTAAATTTTGAACTACTATAAATTTTAATGTATTGCAAATGAATACAAAACAATTTGTGCTATATCTAATTTTCATGTTTTCCAATTTAATGTGCGCTGAGTTACTCTATTTTATTCAATTATTCTTAGTTCATTTACTCTGTTATATGCTATTGGAATACAAAATTTCATTCAGGAATTTCAATTTTCAAATTCAAATATGAATGATCATTGATGATACAATACAAACTACAGTAATGATACTCTTTGTTCTCAAATTTTAATGATGAAACATAATACATTCTTTCTTTTCTAAAATTAACATTGAATGATAGGATATAGTAGTTAATAAGTTCAAAAAATACCTATTGATTGCTACTACTAATTTAGCAAAAATTTCCTAAATTTACCAATTCATGTCTGCATCATCATCATCATCTAATTCTGGTATTCCAGTTCCTTTATTGTTCTCTTCATTTTCATTTGTGTCTTCTTTACTCTAACCTCCACTTCTATGAATTTCACTCCCATCACCACATGTAGTTTTCCCACTCAGAGTCAGAGATTGGTTAATGGTGTTTTCCAACCCTCTTCTTTTGCATCTTTTCTTCCATATTTCCATTGATTTTTGATAAGGAAAAGTATTGACATTATATCTAGATGTGTAGACCCTCAAGCATGTTTCCAAATTCTTGTCTATTAAGTTTCTCAGCTTTGATTTTAGGAAGCCCAAAGCACTGAAAACTCTCTCATCCTCAGTTGAACCCAATATCATGGTTTGACATAGATCAGCAAGCTTGAAGAACTCTAAAATTTTATCACGCAACATTGTGCTTTTTTTTAGTTCTGTCTATAGCCTTGTTGCACCTAATCCCTCTACATGTGGGTTATGCATTAATTGATATTGATGATTCATAGTCCTTGCAAAAGTTCTTGATTGTTGTCTAAGAAGACCTTCATCTAAAATTCCATTGATAGTCACTCCATTGAATTCTACAGATTTGTGAAATTCCTTTATCAAAGTCAACAACCTATTACGATAATCTTCCTTAGAGTTTAAGTGCCAATACTGAGGAAAAACAATTTCCATGGCCTCAAGCAATTGTTCATATGGGAATCAGGATCTTATTTCAGAGGAAACTTTATAGGCTATGTCCCTTGCATTATCTACTATAGACTTGACGATCTTGGTAAACTCTTCCCTTGTAACTCTTGTAGCTCACTTCTTTGGGGCACTATAGTACATTGGTATCTGAAATCCCCTTACGCAAACACATAAATATCCATTTTCAACAATCTTTAAATAATTATCAGGATTGTCCAAATCTGTTAGTTTCCTCCAGTGATGAAATTTGAGTCATTTCGATAAAGATTATCGAGGGCTTGGCATGACATTTTACGCAAATGAGCATATTCTGCAATATACATGGCTCTTTGCTGGGATTTTTTCATAATGAACGTCATTTCTTCTAGCATGGGAAGAAGATATGCTAAAGTCAAAAGTGTCTCTATATTGCTTATTCTTTGAAGCAGGTTGCCACATTTCTGATTTTCTGCATTGTCGCGATTTTCGTACATAAGTCCAATCAAAGATTGATATTCAAAAAAAAATTGATGTGCTGGTCCATCCAAAGAGATCCATCTAGCATCAACATCTTTTAGAAGCTTGTTTCCATTGGTAATACCATCATAAAACTGATTAAATTCCCTAAAATGTTTGGGACTTTGACAAAAATATGAGTACAACTCTCTTACTAAATCTTCAACCTTGTTTAATAAAGGAAACTTATTCACATCTCTAAAAGCAAGATTCATCCTGTGGGCCATACAGTCAACCAACAACATATGGTGAACAAGAAGCCTGCATCTTTGTGCAAAGACCATTCCTTTGACCTTGCATTATTGAAGCTCCATCTGCTCTAATACAGATCAACTTCTTCACTATTGTCAATTCATCCATAGCTCCATATTCAATTAAATGGCTCTTTACTAATTGAAATAAAGTTTTTGATGTCACATTATCCCTCAATTTTGCAACACTTAGTAGATGTGGTTGGCGGACATCATTCTATACAGTATAAACATGCATGCATACCCACGATGTATTATATATTTCTATAACTTCGTCTAAGGACAATGCAATAAAGGTTGACTATTTTATTTTTCTCTGTACATCTTCTATTTCAACCTGGGCAATACAACTTGCCCATTCCCATCCACTATTTATTGACCAATGAATGATAGGATAGTTAGTAACTTTCAGAAAGTGTCAAAAACCACTCATTTCTGGATAGTTTATCATTGGATGCCCTCTACTCAAAATATGGAAAACATTACTTAACTGAAAAAAAAAATTGTGTTCTTTTACTTCACTTGCTTTTGCAAACATAGAATTAATAGAACCTTGAACTTCACCAAGATTCATCTTAAATTTATGAAACAAATAATATTCCTTTGATGTTGACATTGCTCCTTTGTTTTATATCTTACCACTTTTATTTCCTTTCCATCTACAGTTGAGGTTTTGTAAACCTTACCAACATGTTTCTCTACGGTGTCTAGTTTAAGCTACAACCACTTTTCCTTTTTATACTTCCAACTACAAATCGTACATCTGCATTCTACTGTGACTCACCTACAATTTGATTTTCCACGGGTTCAATGAATGGATAATTTATCTCCCAATAAAATTTAAATCTCCTGGATATCTCCCATTGACCATCAGTTTTTTCCTTTGATTTTCCTCTCCCTTTAGTGTTACTGTTAATTGAACCATCATCATCACCGAAGTCGATCGATTCATCCTGGTACTAGCTATTTACTTGAAACTCATCTTCAAGGTCATCTTCATTAGAGATATCATGTTATGCAACTTTGTCACTAGATTTATTAGGTTCCCCATTTTTTTGAATAGACTCCTGTGTAAGGTGATAACCTTGAAGTTGTACAGGTTCCTCTAATGACGTACCTTCCTCACTTTGACCAACACCATTGTGTCTGCCCTCGCCAAAGTATGAAGTTGTTTTTCTATATTTTGTTGGCCTCTCTTGGACATCTCCACCTTAAATAGTCCTCTTCCTATTTAACTTTGACTATGACATCTCCAACAAATTAAGGATGCAATAAAATTTTACTTGAATAAGATACTAAGGACTCATAGTCTTTCTGGTTCGCTACCAATTGCAATTGTGAGTTCAGAATCAACTGAATTTTTTTACTACTAAATCTCTTGAAACTATCCTTATATACAAATGCTTATTTCAAATTTTGGCAAAGGGGACGACAATTGCATATGATAACAACTAATATTTGGCAAACCCCGCGTGATTTCAAGTAATTGACTAGGCGAATAGGGCGGGAATTTGGGATACGGTTAATTACGATGCATGGTGAATTGGGTCCTAGTATAGTGCAGATAAAACTTTCACTTGGGACACTGGGCCTTTGGAAAATGGTGATTCTTGATAAATACCCCTTCCTTAATCTGTGGCAAATAATAGTAAATATACAATAGATAAATGGGTGAACAACCCCACTATTATAGTGAAATTACGTGCAAATAGTAGCAAACAACCTAACCACTATACGTGTCCTTTATAAAATCTAGGCAAACCGGTCAACCAGTATACTGCTCATTTTTTTGCCAATTTCTATAAGCCCGATGGGACATATTCACCAATTGGTGAAGAATCACCACTAAAAAAATCCTTGGTAACGGATATGACAAAAACAAGTTTGGCAGCACAATCTATGGAGGGAATAGGAATAGTAGAAGGAATCAAAGACAATGGATGCAACCAGTGAAAGGGTTTGATAGATATAAACTATAGGAGAGTGCCAGGAATGAACAACCCAAACAAGACAGATGGGCCTGAAACAGAAAAGGTCCAATGGAGATGGAGAGAAGAAGCGGGCCAAATGGAAGAATGAGATGGATTCCTCCTCGACAAGACCTATTGCAGATTCTAAGAGAATGGTGAAATGGATGGGGCAAGGAGAATAGAGCACCCTTTGTATGGAAACCAAGAGGATCTTTCAATCACCCACAAAATTTTAACTTTAAGAAGATTGAGGGCAAATTTTGGTGCCCTAAAGAAACAAGTAAGGAAGGAAAAAATAGTAAAATGGTGATGGCAACCCAGACAATTGGTGAAAAGGTAGAGGATCTGGTCCTCATTAGAGCTTCATCTTTATTGATTAATAATCTCTACTGGAATGAAATATTTAATAGGATGCAAGAAAAATATTTCTTTATGAAATGGATAGGACCGTGGCCATCCATAGTAAAAATACAAAAATGGGTAGAAAATCATTGGGGGCACCAATTTGAGATCAAAAACCTAAAAAATAAGTTCTTCCTAGTCATCGGCCCTTCAAAGATGGACAAGGAATGGATCCTGAATAGTGGCCCTTATTTGTTGGATGGAAAAGGAATCTACATTCGGGATTGGAAACCCAACTTCAACCCAGATAAAGAGGAAGTAGAAAGCATTGCGGTGTGGTTGAAACTTCAAAATCTTCCATGGGAATATAAGGATGAAGAAACTTTAAAGGAGATTGGGAATAGTCTAGGGATCTTCCTAAAAGCTGAGGATGAAGTAGATAGTAATGAATTCTACATATACTCCAAAGTGCTTTTTCTTAAAAAAAAATGTTATCAGATCCCAGACTATGTAGTCCTGGGATTGGTAAATAGGGAATGAAGACTAAAGATTGAGGTGGATAATGCAAAATGCAAAGGGAGACAGACAAGGATAATGAGAAAGTAAAAGGACTAGAATCCGATAAAAACATAGAATGGATAAAAGAGATAGAAGAGAAACGAACAAGACTCCTCACTTGGTCTATAGGATTTGAGGAAGAAATGATTGCAAGACAAGATCTAGAGAAGATGAATGCACATCAGGATATAAGTAGCCCAGAAATTTCAATGGATAACAGTCTAAAATTAAAAGGTAATGCAGATCTCTCCCAATTGACAAATGTGCAAGTCCAAAATCCACTCAAGTGGTAAAGGTGACTCCCTTCTCCCCAATATTAGCCCCTATTGATGGGTATATAAGGAAGTTACAAAATGCACAAGAGGATAGTGAGCAAGCTCTAATAGTGCTCGATTCATGGGAAGATGTTTTACACACCCCCAAAACATCAAAGCAAGGATTCACTGATAGAAGCTATAAACCAGACTTCAGAATAGAGGGGGTTTGTTAGATAGAGCATATGGAAAACAAGAATGAAGAGATGGAAAATAATAACCTAGACCTTTACAAGGATATTCAAATTTCACCCATCAAAAATCTAGAAAAATTAATGGAAGACATGGAAACAAATGTGAAGCACAACTGGAATACAAAGTCAGAATATGAATCTCGGGAGGAAGAAGTAGGGGATGAAAACTTAGGTTTTCATGACAAGATGGATATATTGGAAAAAAGAACTACAAGTCAGACTAACTCAAAGATTAAAAAAGATGATGTAAAGGAAAAATAATAGAGAGGGCGAAAAGTCAACCAAGGCAAACCTTTCCATGGCTGGAAGTGCACTTGACCAGTCAAAATTGCTACGATGGGGAAGAGGATATCCCTCTTCTCTAAAGTCATGAGACTCCTATCATGGAATGTGAGAGGATGCAATGCCCCTAACAAAAGGCGCTTGATCAAAAGATGTCTTGATCAAGCCCAACCATACTTAGTGTTTTTACAAGAGACAAAGTTAAGTGGTGAAGGTGTGCAACAGTTCAAAAGGAAATTTGGAAGGTGGAGAGGCCTCTTTAAAGAAGTGGCTAGCACTTTAGGTGGATTGAAGATTCTATGGAAGGAGGTAGGAGTAAATGTCAACTTAGTGGAAGAAGGCATTCATTGGCAATTAATAAAGGTTTTATCCTTCCAATGAACACTTGTTTTTTTCCCTCAATATATATGGCCCATGCAATCAAGTAGCAAAACAGCAGTTATGGGCTGACCTAATAGGGGTCATTAGTCAACTAAAAGAGTTTGTTTATGCTTGGATGAGATTTCAATGCTATTCTTTCCCCGACATAAAAATTAGCGGGGAAAGGATGGATCAGCCAAAGCCAAAAATAATTTGTGAATTTTGTGGCTATAAATGAATTACAAGATGCAAGCTTTCAAAATGGAACATTCACATGAAATAATAGAAGAGTGGGGTTTACCAATATAGCAGAAAAGTTAGATAGGTTCCTGATGGGGCGAAATTGGGAGAAAACCAAATGGCTATGCCAAGCTGAAATTTTACCAATCATAGGGTCAGATCACTTCCCAATATGCTTAAGGATACTCGAAGATGCAGTCCCAGAATGGGCCCCATTCAGATTTGAGAAAATGTGGCTGAGAGAGGCAATTTTTATGGAGATTATTAAAGCATGGTGGACAACAGCACCAAGAAGATCTGGTAATTGTGCCTTTCTATTTTTTAAAAAACTTCAATACTTAAAAGAGAACCTGAAAGTATGGAATAGGGAAGTTTTTAAAAATATCTTCAAAGAAAAGTTTAATTTGGAAAAGGAATTAGGTACTTTGAATGAACTCATGATCCAAGGAGGAATGGATAGTAATCTCTACAATAAAGAAGTAGAGTTAAAGCACAAATACAATGAAGTGCTAAATAGAGAGGAAATATTCTGGAGACAAAAATCAACAGAGCTCTATGGTTAAAAGAAGGGGACAGAAATACAAAATTCTTTCATAACTTAGTTAAGGGAAGAAGATCCTTGAATAAGATTTTATCAATCAAAGATGGTCAGGGAAATATAGTAATGGATCACAATAAAATCTATAGAGCTGCAATAGATTACTTCTCGGCAATCTTTGCCAAGAAGATAAGGGTGGAGGAGGAGGAGGAGGATGACAGCCTTATAGAGGTGCTATCGCAGCTTGTTACAAGGGAGAAGAAAAGGATGCTGATGAAGGATATCAATGAAGCAGAAGTAAAAAGGTCTCTCTTTAGTTTAGACAGTGACAAAGCCCCTGGGCCAGATGGATTTCCAGCACTGTTCTTCCAAAAAGCATGGAATATTATTGGAAAGGAACTTTGTGTCATGGTTGAGGAGTCTAGAAGGGGTGCTTCATCTTCAAAGATTTTAATAATACATTTCTAAATCTGATTCCTAATAAAGGAAAGAAAGAATCATTTGGTGAATTCAAACCAATAGCATTATCCAACACCGTATATAAGGTAATAGCCAAGGTAATGGCTAATCGATTGAAATTAGTGATGTCTTCAATCATATCGGAAGAAAAAAGTGGGTTCACCCCAGGAAGATCAATATATGAAGGAATTATAGTGGTACATGAAGCAATACACTCTAATAAATTGGGGAAAAAAATTGGAATGATGATTAAACTTGACATCCAAAAAGCATATGATAATGTGAATAGAACTTTCTTGATTAAAGTGCTTCACAAATTTGGGTTTGATTAAAGATGGGGTGACTGGGTTTTCAGCTACATTTCTACCACACGCCTTTCAATAATGATCAATGGCAGCCCTCAAGGTTTCTTTGACACCACAAAAAGAATTCGACAAGGTGACCCTCTTTCACCCTTCCTTTTTATTATTCTAACTGAGGTATTAGGCAGAACAATCAAACTAGTAGGAGGTCATGGAGACTAGAAAGGGTTAAAGATTGTAAGAGGTTTAGAACCAATCACTCATCTACAATTTGTAGGTGATACATATCTCATGGGTGAAGCATCTACTTGGGAAGCCAGGGTTATAAGATCTACTTTGGACTTATATAGTGTTGTTTCGAGGCAATTTATTAATTGGGAGAAGTCTGAAGTTTTCTTCTTCAACACCTCTATCCCTATTTAGCAACATGTGCTTAGGTTATTAGGAATGAAGGCAAGAGTTCTTCCTAATAGATACTTAGGAATCCCACTCTTTGAAGGGGCTTCCAAATCAAATCTATGGAAGGATTTGGTGGACAGTTGTGTAAAATAAATGAACAGTTGGAAAGGAAGATGGCTAAACTATGCAAGTCAAATTTTGATGTTACAATAAGTTATTTCAGCCATTCTGATATTTTCAATGAGCTATTTAAAGATCCCCATTAAAGTTTTAAAATATATTTAACAACGCATGGGGAATTTCTTCTGGAATGGAGGACAAGAGGAAGAAAAAATACCACCTGTGGCATGGGATTCAATATGTAAATCTCATAAAAATGGAGGGGCTGGAATAAGAAGATGGCAGCTAATTAAAAAAGCCTTAGGGGAAAAACTTGTATGGGAAATGTATACAAAGCCCTCTCAGATTTGGGTGAAAATCGTCAAGGAAAAATATTTGGACAAAATGAAGGACACGAGAATTCTAACAGTTCAGAACCCCACTGGAGGATCAACAATTTGGAACTTCATATTGGAATGTAGGCCATTGATTTGTGACCACTTATCATGGCATCTTGGAGATGGTAGGAGGGTTGCATTCTAGGAGGATTCGTGGAATGGGAAAATAGCTCTTTTAAATAAAGCTAACTCACAAGAGCTAATGGAGAGCACAAAAATTGTATGAGGTGAAAAAGTTGTAGATTATATGCAGCAATTTCAAGGGCCCTTGGGACTACAATGGAGATGGAATTAGATTGCTGCGACAGGTTTGAATGATAGACTGTGCAATGATTTGAAAGAAATTTTTAAAAATAGACCAATACAGTTGTCAGATGCAAAAGATAACATAATTTGGTGTGCGGATAAAAGTGGGAATTATTCAGCAAAACTGGGGTATACTCTATTACTCAATGAAGAAATAGAAAATGATTGGCCATACAGATTATGCTGAGATAAGGATTGCTTATAGAAAGCTAGAGCATTTGCATGGATTTCCATCCAAGGAAGAGTATTAAGAGGGGAAAGAATAAAGAAGTATGGTTTTATAGGACCAACAATGTGCCCCTTATGCAAACAAGCGAGGGAAGATATAGATCACCTCTTTGTTCATTGTGCTTATGCCCAACAATGTTGCGGAATGGTGAAGTCAAAATTAAACTTTGTAGGACCAATGCCAAACTCTTTTTTAGACATATTCAAGTGGCGGAGGTTGGATTCTAAGAAATATAATTTCCAAAAATTTGGACAGTTAACCCCTCAATAATTATATTGGAGCTGTGGAAAGAATGAAACAAAAGAATATTCAAGGACACCTCAGCATCAATACAAAACATTTTACTCTTAATAAACTCTTCATTAGAGGAAGTAATGAGCTCAGTTGTAAGAAACTTATTTACTAATACAATATTTACATCTTGGGATAGCTCAATACACAAACAATGGTGAGGAATAAGATTTAGATACAATAATGATGGAAGTCAGGGAGGAACAATGAAGATCTGTAGAAAGGATGTAAAATGGTTTTCGCCAAATAAAGGCTGGATAAAAATAAACTTTGATGGATCATCAAAAGTGAATCCAGTGATATCAGGAACAAGTGCTATAGCGAGAAATAGTAATGGGGATATGGTTGCATTTGCAACTCAGAGGATAGCGACTGGAACAAACAATATGGCATAGGTATAGGTTGCTCTGCTAGCAATCAAATTGGGAATAAGGTTGGGTGTGGAGAAAATGCACTTGGAAGGGGACTCACAAAAAATTATAAAGGCTATCAAGAAGGAAATTCTCAGACATGGTCCATTAACAACATTATTATGGAGGTGGTAGCCCTCATTCAAAAATGTAAGGAATTTTGTATTAGCCACACGGTATGAGAGGGAAATGTAGAGGCTGATAAAATTGCAAATTGGGCCACAAGTTTTGAAAAAAATTGACACTCCCATATTTGAAGATTTTAGCTACATAAATAATGACATTTAGATATGCTTTAAAATAACAATGGCTCTAATGACATCATGAGCAACACTTTTGAAAATGGTGAAGGCATTTAAGGCAAGGTAAAGGTATGTTGCAAGTGGCAAATTGAAGAGGACATGAGTGACGATGGAGGTTGTGGAGATTTGTGGCAATGATGCAAGAGCATGACAGATAAGAGAAGGACATTAATGAGCGCCAGGCTTTATTATTATGAAAGAGCGTGAGAAGTGACCGCTAACATGCATAAACATTGGCATGCTAAGAAAGTAACACGGTCGTGGAATTAAAGCCAACCTACAAACTTCTTTATGCACACCGGGCAAAACAGAAAAGAAAATGACAGAGACAAACAAGATGGAGGCTACATTCTGCATAGACTCGGATAAGAAAATGAAGGCCTTTAAGGGGCCAGCGAGCTTTGAAAGGATTAAAGGCCTATTAAAAATTAAATCAGTGAAGATGGTGGAGGAAGTTTTAAAGGCCATCGGAGAACAATTCCAGGAAAGAAGGATTAAGCGCAAAACCAACTTGGATGTGATTGTCATTATCATTTCTTGGGGCCTCGAGATTGGAGAGGAAATACACGAAGTGGGCTGCATCATCAGAGCATTATTTTAAGAGGAAGTGTTGGATAAAATAGACTCAATTCTGGAGTGGTCTATACCCAGAATAGGGAAAGACATCTTGAAATGTTTTGAAGAAGACGATGATGCACGTCAATATGGGTTAATCCCGTTCTTTAGATGGCGCCTGAAGGTTGACAAACCCTTGATGATTCATAAAGAAAGAGAAGGTTGGAAACATATTAAATAGGAGATTGTAGCACACAAGAATATGGAAGAAGAAAGGGTGAAAACATTGACAGTGATGGTGCCACGAAAAGGTGCACTCAAATGGGAGGCAAAGGGAGGAAATTTGATCAGTAACTGAGAGGTAACTCCCAATTTTGTGAAGATAGCCTAGAAATTTTTTGAAAATTTGGAGATGCTATGGAAAGGGATGATCAACGTCCATCAAGGGAAAATATACAGGGCAAAACGAAAGGGGTAGTAAAGCCAAAGCAGGAAAGGGCAGTGGAGCAACAACAAAGTAACGGAGTCGAGATATAACTGTAAGGTAGAGCTTAAGGCCCCTTTTTGAATTTTAGTATACTCGGCTATATGCCAAAGTAATGTAAATGTATTAGTAGTTAGACTATGGAGTATATATGAATAGTTATAGGTTGTGAAAGATAAAAGATAGAGGCAAATATTTAAAGCTTGTAAAGGAGTGTGGACTCCCGTAGAAAATAGAACTTGTAGGCAAGGATGAAAAGCACTGTGAAGTATGATATATGCAATTTCATTTTAAATATAATACAAAAAACCTATTACCAACAAAAAAAATTACCGACCAAAAAAAAGTTAATAATTTTGTGGAACTGAGTATCATTTAATGCTCATTTAAATTTAATAATTATAGAAAGAAAGTTATTTATAATTATAGAAAGAAATTTATTTATGATTTATAAAATGAAATTTATTTATAAGTATACTCGGCTATATGCCAAAGTAATGTAAATGTATTAGTAGTTAGACTATGGAGTATATATGAATAGTTATAGACTGTGAAAGATAAAACATAGAGGCAAATATTTAAAGCTTGTAAAGGAGCCTGGACTCCTGTAGAAAATGGAACTTGTAGGCAAGGATGAAAAGCACTGTGAAGTATGATATACATATAATTTCTTTTTAAATATAATACAAAAAACCTATTACCAACAAAAAAAAATTAATAATTTTGTGGAATTGAGTATCATTTAATATTCATTTAAATTTAATAATTATAGAAAGAAAGTTATTTATAATTATAGAAAGAAATTTATTTATGATTTATAAAAAGAAATTTATTTATAATTATAGAAAGAAATTTATTTATGATTTATAAAAAGAAATTTATTTATAATTATAGAAAGAAAGTTATTTATGATTTTTTTCTTGATATTTCCTTGCTAACATTTTCCTTGTATTTTTTCTTGATTTGAATTTTTATAAACTTTTTAGGAATTGAGTATCATTTAAATTCAATAATTATAGAAAAAAAGTTATTTATGATTTTTTTCTTGATTTTCCTTGCTTTGAAATTATAGAAAGAAAGTTAGTTATGATTTTTTTCTTGATACGAGTTTTCTAAATTATTTCATTATTATTCATGTAATATTAGTTCTTCAATTTTCTCCTAGATCTTGTACGTATAATTTTGAGGGAATGCATATGTAAGTTTTTAATGAATGTGGACTAAAAAAAACTCTTATTAGTTCTTCAATTTTCTCCTAGTGCATATGTAAATTTTTCATGAATGTGATGCGTATACTTTTGAGGGAGTGCGTGGGAGTGCATATGCATATGTAAATTTTTCATGAATGTCGACTTTTGTTAATCTACTAATTGTCATTAGCATTTAGTTATCATTATCATTTAGTTGTAATTGTCATTATCATTTAGGGCCCGTTTGGTTGCACCCCATAACCGGGTTATGCAGCCCATAACCCGGTTATGGGGTGCAATTCCTTGTTTGGTGACCTCTAAATTGAATGTGAATATGGATTTGCAAATCCCCATT
>MU226218.1:911626-939560 GCA_018584345.1 Thuja plicata
ACCAAACTTACATGATGAGCTCTTAGCCTTTCTGATTGATGCAAGGTTCTTGGCTAACTATGTCTGTTGTAGCTCGACAAGATCATATGTGTGATTCTTCTTCAAAATTTTCCATGCCTGATCAACTGATGTACAGGGAACACTGTCCAATCTGCTGGACTGATAGAACTTGTGTGCAATTACCCTTACTCCAAAATCAAGTTCTAGGTCAGTAATTGTAGAGATAGTCATACCTCTGTTATTCCATACTACTCCAATGTTCAATGTAATTTCCTCTTTGCTATTATCCCTCATGGTTTTCTTTCCATTCACTACAGGATATCCAGTCACCTGATGAATCATACTCCTGGTGATCTTGACTGGTCCATTGTCTAGCCACATGCTCATGTCATGAACTCTACTAAGGATAACCTTGATCCATTCATCTTTGAAAACTTGGGGAAAATCTAGGGCATGAGTTAACCCTTTTTTGGCTAAGTGTTTGAATTCTGCCTTTAGAACTCAATTTACACACAATTTGCTGTAGGATTTCCTCAATTCACTATCTCCTACTTCTCCAATTTTAACCATATAACATGATCGAACATCATGAATCATAAGTACCTTGGGAGGAATGGATGAGAGGGCTCCCATTAAATCACTCTGTATCACACTTTCAGGGACAGCTCGAAAGTTAATAGGTTCACATTCATCACTTTGAATCAACTAAATTTGTTCTTGTTCTGCTTCCATACTCTTGGCTGGTGCGGAAGAACTTGCAGCCATAATTCTAAAATTTAGAGTTTGAGATATGGAAAACATAATACCTCGGCAAGTGATGCTTTGCACTATTCCCTATTCACTATTTGCTTTAAGATTGCTGATGGCAAACTGATGACATCTCTGTTCCTAGCTCCGTTAAGATCAATTCTACAAATCGCTTCAATCGCTCTGTAAATAGTAAAATTGCAAGGTAAAAATAAAATATTGACTCTTCATCCTTTATATGCTTCAAAAGGTAAAAGTGGGTGAGCATTAAATGTTTTGCCTATTGAGTTAGTGCAAGACAGCTGTTCTCGGCTCTAACACAACTTGCATCCCACTCGGCTCACTACACTCAGCCTTCACAGAATTCTTACTCAACCAACAAAACTTGACTCTTACTAAAGAACTCAGCTTTAGTGTTCATGATAGATGCTCGGCACCTATAGTGCAATTTTCTCATCTCGACATTTTGTCTTCAAATATGTCCTGGTGCATCTTAGCATATGCAAATATGGACTTTTTATACATTTCATGTTAGGAAGTGATGTAAGATAAGAATTTTAAATACATTTCCTTACATACCTCTTACTCTTAGTTGGAGATGATGTGATCACCTGATCCATTGGATTGGGTGACCTTGACTTCATTAGCTTCATTGCTGCATGGTTTAGACTTCTTAACCCATGTCCTGTTCATCTATTCCCTTATTTACTCAACAGTAGGAGTAGGTACCCTAGTCTTGCAATCTTTCCTTGTATGACCAATTTTCAGACAACTGTGACAAACTAGGCTTCCATTCATCCAACTTTTGGACTTACCTCTGAAATGTGTCCTTATGCAGTTTTCTGGAACATGTCCGTACTCACCACAGTAATGACAACTATGCCATGTATTATAATCCCAATTGTAATGATTGCCTTTTCTTGGTGATTTCTCTTGTACCTTTGATGTCCACTACTGTTTACATTTGGATCTACAATCTTGTGCTCTATGACCATATTTGTGATAGTTATAGCAATTACCATTGAATCTAGGTGTTTTGCTTGCCTTTGCCTTACATTCATGTGCTTGATGTCCAAATTTATTACAATTAAAGAAATAACCATTAAAGTTAGTTTTAGGATTGGACTTACCATTCTTTCTTTGACATATGTTTGTTGTATGGCCTAGTTTTCCACAGTGGTGACAAACAGGTTTGTTGCTTCTCAGCTTAGCATTCCTTCTTTCACCTGTCTTAGATTCTTCTCCATTTTTAGTGGTTGAATGTTGTTCAGTGTGACCTAATCTAGAAGAGTATTTAGGTCTTCTTGATGCTTCCACCAATTGTTCAAAGTAACTCATAGTTGCACTCGGATCATTCACTCTATTATTGATTTCTTTCTCAGATCTCAATTCATCTTTTAATTGACTATTCTTAGATCTAAGATTAACAATCGCCAAGTCTTTCCTGTTGATCTCCTGATTCACAAGCAGTAGTTGATTTTCCATGTCTACTTGATTAACTGTCATGGTTTGCACATTATGTGTTCTTTCATCAAGTCTGGTAGTCAGCATTCTCTTGTCTTCTTCTACCATAGCCTTGTCATCTTTGGCTTTCTTTTTCTGTTCAACAACTTCACACATCCTTATTGATTGGGCTTCTTGTTCCTTTTTCAAGTTTTTGACTTCTTCACATAGTGCACTGTTCTTTTCTAGTAGATCTATTATTGCTGCATCGCTCTTATTAGAATCTCCATTTTGAAATAGATTTGTGGTGTCCTCTTCCTAATAATGAGTGGCATTCATCTGTTTGGCCAAATTTTTTCTTGCAGCCAAGGCTTCTTTAATTCCTATCTTGCAAACTCAAGCTGTTGTAGTGCTAGCTGAACATCAATCTTTTGATTCTCAATGACTTTACCCATTTTTATATTTCCATTTCAACGTCTGTATTCTCAAACTGAATATAACCTTTTAGATAACTAAGCTCTGATACCAATTGTTGGAAATACAATAATGGGAAATCAAGATACTGAGAGGGGGGGTGAATCAGATCTTCAAATATAAATACTTAAAACAAACTGATAACACATTCATACATAAATGAATCTAATTTAATCTCAGATAGCATCCACACCATGAAATAAGTAACACATAACACAATAACTTGGTAACCCAAAAACCCAAATAGGTAAAACTCGGGTGGGGATGACACCCACAAAAGTCTCCACTACTACAATAATAAAGTGTACCTGTTAATGTTACAATGTTTGATTACAAAATGTAATCTACCCTGTTAGAGGTCTGCTCTGTTAAGAGCTTCAGATCATTACAATCTACCTTGTTAAAGGAATTAACTTACAATGAAGTAAGCACTCTATTAAGAGATAAATAAAGGCCTGCTAACCACTCTGTTAAGAGATTTTCACCTGATACAATGATTAAAAAGTCTCAAGTATTGATACTTTGATATGCACTTTGATGCTAATGATGGATCTCCTCTTTTTAGTATCTAAACTGATCTTATAATATGATATACCTTTTACTATGTTGTTCACTGTGTTATGCTCTACTTGATCTATACTTTTGAACAAAATAACCCTCTGTGCATTTTTCTTCAAAATGCAGTCACTTCAACAACTCCTCTTCTACCTCTTGCACTTACAAAATAAGGTTTCAAATCAATCTAATATATCTATACAGATCTGACAATGAGATCTAAATCAATGATCAAGATCTGATACCCATACCATGATGGTATTACAATTAATGCTTACAATGAGTCATGCATAGGATAAAACAATTAAATGCATAACTAACTTCATATAAAAATATTAAATGCACTTAATGTCGGCCCAAAAATCTTATAAAATTTGGCCGGATCACTTATCCTTGAAGTTTGTATCATTCCTGACAAATATGCAAAAACTGTCATGCTCGGCATTTAACATCTTTGTCTCTACTCGGCTCAGCAATGTAACTAGGCATACTGAAAACTGCTCGGCAATGTTGCTCAACCTTACATAGTTTTAGCTTGGCCACAGTGATAGCCAACTAAAACTGCCTAATGAGATGACTAAGTGTTGGTCACTAAACATCAACATAACTTAGAGATTAACAATCTCCTCCTTTGATATTAGTGGCAAAAACACTTATCATCACTTCTGTATATTTCATCAAAAGTATTGCCTAAGTACACTAAGTACTCCCCCTAGGAATATACATATACACAAAGTTTACAATGCCTTCAAAAATTATATACAAGTGTACCTTTGCTGTACTGATGTATCCTTTCATACTTCTTTACCAACTTCCGTACTAGCTTCCTCCTTCAGTAGTACTAACTTCCTTACTAGCTTCCCCCTTGTTTTTGTCACTGATTGCTGGTGGGGTTAAGTTGTACTTATCAAAAAATTACTTATGATGTTGTAGGCTGGATTCAAATGTTGTATCCCAGCTGTCCTTTGCAACCTTCATAACTTCTAGTTTGATTTCTAGCTCGGTAGCTAGACTCACTAAACTTTCTGCAATGGATAAATTTGCACCACTCTGTGATATTTTCTTGGCTTTTGAGAGTTCCATCTGTATTACCTCCAAGTGAGGCAACAAGCTTGTCTGAATAGTTATCAACTTGGCCCTTATGCGACCATTTTCAGCCATAAGCTCAGTTATTCTCCTTTGTGCATTTATCAACTTATTAAAATGTAAAGAACTGGAGGTAGTATCTTTACCTAAAGTATTACCAGTTGATCTCAAATCTAACTATAGCTTCTCAACAAGCTATAAATTATCCTTTGTGAAAAATTCAACATCACATAATTTCCTATACAAAGAATAAACATTGGCTGTCACTTTCTCTAAGGTTTCTACAAGAATAGAAAGTTCAACCTATTTTGTTGCTATCTCTTCTGAGATCTTCTCTAGAACTTTGCTCTGAAATCTTCTCTGGGACCATTGTAGAAGCTTCTCATTGCTGTCTATGTCCTCATCTGTTACTTTCTCTACAATGGTGACGAGTTGATCTAGGATTGGAGCTTGAGGCGTTTCATCCTCTAAGTCAAAAGCTTTTGTAAATGTCTTTGGTGTCATGCAACACTTGCTTTTGCTTTTGTTCTATCTTCATCTCTTCTTGTCTTTTCTTCCTTTTAATAAATTCTTGAAGATTCCCAATTTGTTCAAAAGATAACTCATTGGGATCCCATTGTGGAATCACAATGACTTCATCTAATGTTACATCTAGAATCTATGAATTTTTCTTCAAGATTTTCTTCTTCTTCAATTCTAGAGAACTTATGCTCGGCAACATAATATCTTTCCCTTTGATAGTTTCAGTCTCCAATACCTCCTTCAATTCTGTCAATATAGTCTGTGCATTCGGCATACCACCGGTTTTGGGACCTATGGGAGTGGATGATGCAGAGTGTGGTAACTCAACCAATACATGTGATGCCTCTTCTTCTTTAGGCTTATCAACAACATCTGTTGTTGCTACTCCACTATCTAAAATTGTCTTCACAACCTCCAAAATAGGTGGATCTTGTGAAGTTACCTCTTGTTCAGGTGTTTGCTATTTCCCTTCACTTTGCTGAGTACTGTCAACTTCAATTTTCTCACCAGATGCTGTGGACTTCTCTTCTTCAGTTTCAACTACCTTAAAAGGTGAATCAGTATCTTTTCCACTCAGCATCTGTTGTTCCTCTGGATTCAAATTGCTTGGATCAATGGTGTTTGTTCCATCTAATGCATCCTTGGTCTTGTCCTATTCAGTGGCGATTTGATCTTTGACTATCTGTGGTTCAGGGGTAGTCTTTCCTTCAACTTCTTGTGCCTTTGGCTCGGATGTCCCTTCACCAAATTTCTTGTCTTTTGGAATGATCAGCCCAAAAATCTCTTTCCAGATCCTTGTGCTTTGTTGCACTACACCTTCAATGTCATTCTTCAAAAAAACATATCCTCAAAGTTTGGGAACAAACCTATTCTTATATTCCTCAATAAATTTGGTTTGTTGCTTAGAGTTAAGTCTGGAATTATTTTTGCAGGGGTTCCTTCCCTGATCTGTCTTTTAGTGGCCACTGCAAATTCCCATTTGCTTGACAAAAATTCATATAGATCATCAGGCACGTGATTTCCTATCTCTGTAGGATTCAATTTGAAGGTGCTCATCATGTCCAAGAGGGCTTCTTGAACTTTGTGCCTATCTGCTATTTTCAATTTGTCATATTTGATGAACTTGAATGTTGCTAACCCTGTTGAATTCCTTAAAGTATCACATACCTCATCAATGCTTGCTATTTTCTTTAATTGAGCTTTAGGTATGTTTGAGGGTTCATCAATTTTTGTCTTCCCCTCATCACTATCTGTTGGCAAATTCAATTTCCTCCTTGGTCTATTTGCTAGCTTACTCGGCTCAGCCATAGAAGCAAGCTTTGCTTCCTTACCAGAAGTACTTTTAGCAACTTTTCTCTTACCATACACTCTTGTTTGCACTTCTACTGAGGAAGTAACAGTAGATGCTCTTGTTCTTGGATGATTAGTTGCAGGAGGTGTAACCTTAGGTTTGGCTCAGCTTGGCTTGGTTACAATAACAATTGATGGCTTCTTTCCCTTAGCCTTCTTTGTAATTTATTCTGATGCATTGACTTCCTCCTGAGTAGAAATATCCTCACCTTGTCCAGTGGTCAGGCCTAGAGGTGCATCCTCAGGTTCTTCATCACTACCCAAGCCAACCATTTTCTTCAAATTTTTCACTATCTTCTTTCTTTTCCTCTCCATAGTTCCTTCATTCAAACTTCTAGAGATCTTATCCTTAGCTTCTTCAAAGTTTCCAAACCTCTCTGCAGTGGTGTCAATTGCCTCGGCTAGGAGTGCAATGATGGTAGGTAGACATTGCCAATGAAAAAGAAAAGAGGAAAGCTTCAGAGAAAAGTTTGAAAGAATTACAGAAAAATATTAAAAAATTGACCTCTACATCAGAAAATACAAAGAAGGAACATGCAGAGGCAGTAGTGAAGGAACAGGAGCAAGCAAAACTGAAGGCACTGAGGGGAAAATTGGCAGAAATTAGTAAAAAACTAGAGGAAGAAAGAGTCACTTCACAAAAGTTATTTAAAACCGTAGAGAGTAATGTTGCCTCCAACCGGGAATTGCAAAAGCAATTGGACTCTCAGGTGGATAAAGCCAATAATGGGAACACAAAGGAGCGGAAGAGATAAATAATTGTGAAAAAATGGTGGAAGAACTAAAGAAAGCCAATAATACAATTCAAAATTTAACAAATACTAGTAAGAATTTAGTGAAGATTACTATAGAACACATTTGGGGCCAAATATTGGGGATGTCTCTTAGCTTGTGTGAGTGGTTTGAAATGCTTCAAATTATGAGAGTATGTTATTTGAAGCTCCATAAGAACATTGAACAGAACATGGATGTTGGCAAGGAAGAAAAGAAAGAAAAAGATATTATGCAACAACTCTACAGTAAGAGTGATAGTTATCTATCAAACAAGGGAATTAGCACTTGTCTTGATGCCTCAATAAAGGTATCAAGTATCATTCAAAAATGTGAGAGGCTATGGGAAGCACAGGAATTGGATGACAAAGCTAAGAAGAAGATCACAAAGATGGAACAAAGGAAAGCGAAATTGAAATTCTTGGTTTGCCAAAGGGATTTGACGCAAATAAGTTCATTGGAAGAGAAACTTACAAAAAAAGGTTGTAGGAAAAAATAAATATTGATTTACGCTTTCTTCCTATAGACATATCTCTTGATACATTCATGGATTTCATCAAACTAGTGAAAACTTTGAATGGAGTTTTAGAAGCAACAGTGTTGTCAAGTCACACTTTCAAATATGAATTTCTAACAAAGTTGCAAGAGTGTGACTATAATATGAACCAAATTGTTCTACCATCAGAGGATGTTTGGACTGGCATACAAAGATTGCTCTGAATTTTGAACTACTATAAATTTTAATGTATTGCAAATGAATACAAAACAATTTGTGCTATATCTAATTTTAATGTTTTCCAATTTAATGTACGTTGAGTTACTCTATTTTATTCAGTTATTCTTAGTTGATTTACTCTGTTATATGCTATTGGAATACAAAATTTCATTCAGGAATTTCAATTTTCAAATTCAAATATGAATGATCATTGATGAAACAATACAAACTACAGTAATGATACTCTTTGTTCTCAAATTTTAATGATGAAACATAATACATTCTTTCTTTTCTAAAATTAACATTGAATGATAGGATATAGTAGTTAATAAGTTCAAAAAATACCTATTGATTGCTACTTCTAATTTAGCAAAAATTTCCTAAATTTACCAATTCATGTCTGCGTCGTCATCATCATCTAATTCTGGTATTCCAGTTCCTTTATTGTTCTCTTCATTTTCATTTGTGTCTTCTTTACTCTGACCTCCACTTCTATGAATTTCACTCCTATCGCCACCTGTAGTTGTCCCACTCAGAGTCAGAGATTGGTTAATGGTGTTTCCCAACCCTCTTCTTTTGCATCTTTTCTTCCATATTTCCATTGATTTTTGATAAGGAAAAGTATTGACATTATATCTAGATGTGTAGACCCTCAAGCATGTTTCCAAATTCTTGTCTATTTTGTTTCTTAGCTTTGATTTTAGGAATCCCAAAGAACTGAAAACTCTCTCATCCTCCACTAAACCCAATATCATGGTTTGACATAGATCAGCAAGTTTGAAGAAATCTAAAATTTCATCACGCAACATTGCGCTTTATTTTAGTTATGTCCAAGCCTTGTTGTTGAGCCCTCTACATGTGGGTTATGCATTAATTGATATTGATGATTCATAGTCCTTTGCAAAAGTTCCTAATTGTTTTCTAAGAAGACCTTCATCTAAAATTCCATTGATAGTCACTCCATTGAATTCTACAGATTTGTGAAATTCCTTTATCAAAGTCAACAGCCTATTACGATAATATTCCTTAGAGTTTAAGTGCCAATACTAAGGAAACACAATTGCCATGGCCTCAAGCAACTGTTCATATGGGAATCAGGATCTTATTTCAGAGGAAACTTTAGAGGCTATGTCCCTTGCATTAGCTACTATAGACTCAACGATCTTGGAAAACTCTTCCCTTGTAACTCTTGTAGCTCGCTTCTTTGGGGCACTGTAGTACATTGGTATCTGAAATCCCCTTACGCAAACACATAAATCTCCATTTTCAACGATCTTTAAATAATTATCAGGATTGTCCAAATCTATTAGTTTCCTCAAGTGATGAAATTTTTTATCTGATAAATTTGAGTCATTTCGATAAAGATTATCGAGGGCTTGGCATGACATTTTATGCAAATGAGCATATTCTGCAATATACATCGCTCTTTGTTGGGATTTTTTCATAATGAACATCATTTCTTCTAGCATGGAAAGAAGATATTCTAAAGTCAAAAGTGTCTCTATATTGCTTATTCTCCGAAGCAAGTCACCACATTTATGATTTTATGCATTGTCACAATTTTCATACATAAGTCCAATCAAAGATTGATATTCAGAAAAAAATTGATGTGCTGGTCCATCCAAAGAGATCCATCTAGCATCAACATCTTTTAGAATCTTGTTTCCATTGATAATACCATCAGCAAAGTGATTACATTCCCTAAAATGTTTGGGACTTCGACAAAAATATGAGTACAAATCTCTTACTAAATCTTCAACCTTGTTTAATAAAGGAAACTTCTTCACAACTCTAAAAGAAAGATTCATCCTATGGGCCATACAGTGAATGCCAACAACATATGGTGAACAAGAAGCCTGCATCTTTCTGCAAAGACCATTCCTTAGACCTTGCATTACTGAAGCTCGATCCGCTCTAATACAGATCAACTTCTTCGCTATTTTTAATTCATCCATAGCTCCATATTCAATTAAATGGCTCTTTACTAATTGAAATAAATTTTCT
Source organism: Thuja plicata (assembly GCA_018584345.1). NCBI lineage: Eukaryota > Viridiplantae > Streptophyta > Pinopsida > Cupressales > Cupressaceae > Thuja > Thuja plicata. The sequence continues at coordinate 921,294 of MU226218.1, forward strand.
GATGTCACATTGTCCCTCAATTTTGCAACACTTAGTAGATGTGGTTGGCGGACATTATTCTATACAGTATAAACATGCATGCATACCCATGATATATTTCTGTAACTTTGTCTAAGGACAATGCAATAAAGGTTGACTATTTTATTTTTCTCTGTACATCTTCTATTTCAACCTGGGCAATACAACTTGCCCATTCCCATCCATTATTTATTGACCAATGAGTGATAGGATAGTTAGGAACTTTTAGAAAGTGTCACAAACCACTCATTTCTAGATAGTCTGTCATTGGACGCCCTCTGCTCAAAATATGGAAAACATTACTTAATTGAACAACTTTTTCGCGTTCTTCTACTTCACTTGCTTTTGCAAACATAGAATTAATAGAACCTTGAACTTCACCAGGCTTCGTCTTAAATTTCTGAAACAAATAATATTCCTCTGATGTTGACATTGCTCCTTTATTTTATATCTTACCACTTTTATTTCCTTTCCATCTACAGTTGAGGTTTCGTAAATCTTGCCAACATGTTTCTCTATGGTGTTTAGTTTAAGCTGCACCCACTTTTCCTTTTTATACTTCCAACTACAAATCGTACATCTGTATTCTACTGGTGACTCACCTACAATTAGATTGTCCATGAGTTCAATGAATGTATACTTTGTCTCCCAATCAAATTTAAATCTCTTGGACATCTCCCATTGACGATTAGTTTTTTCTTTTGATTTTCCTCTCCCTTTAGTGTTACTGTTAATTGAACCATCATCATCACCGAAGTTGATCGATTCATCCTGGCACTAGTTATTTACTTGAAACTCATCTTCAAGATCATCTTCATAAGAGATATCATGTTATGCAACTTTGTCACTAGATTTATTAGGTTCCCCATTTTGTTGAATAGACTCTTGTGTAAGTTGATAACCTTTATATTATACAGGTTCCTCTGATGATGTACCTTCCTCACTTTGACCAACACCATTGTGTCTGCCCTCGCCAAAGTATGAAGTTATTTTTCTATATTTTGTTGGCCTCTCTTGGACATCTCCACCTTCAATAGTCCTCTTCCTATTTAACTTTGACTATGACACCTCCAACAAATTAAGGCTGCAATAAAATTTTACTTGAATAAGATACTAAGGACTCATAGTCTTTCTGGTTCGCTACTAATTGCAATTGTGAGTTTAGAATCAACTAAATTTTTGTACTACTAAATATCTTGAAACTATCCTTATATACAAATGCTTATTTCAAATTTTGGTGAGGGGGATGACAATTGCATATGATAACAACTAATATTTGGTGAACCCCAAGTGATTTCAAGTAATTGACTAGGCGAATAGGGCGGGAATTTGCGATACAGTTAATTACGATGCATGGTGAATTGGGTCCTAGTGCAAATAAAACTTTCACTTGGGACACTGGGCCTTTGGTGAATGCTAATCCTTGATAAATACCCCTTCCTTAATCCATGGTGAATAATAGTAAATATACAATAGATAAATGGGTGAACAACCCCACTACCATAGTGAAATTACGTGCAAATAGTGGAAAACAACCCGACCAATATATGTGTCCTATATAAAATCTGGGCGAACCGGTCAACCAATATACTACACATTTTTTTGCCAATTTCTATATGCCTGATGGGACATATTCACCAATTGGCAAAGAATCGCCACTAAAAAAATCCTTGGTAACGGATATGGTGGAAACAGATATGACAGAAACGAGTTTGGTAGCACGATCTAAGGAGGGAATAGGAATAGTAGAAGGAATCAAAGACAATGGATGAAACTAGCAAAAGGGTTTGATAGATATAAAATACAGGAGAGCACTAGGAATGAACAGCCCAAACAAGACAGATGAGCCCAAAATAGAAAAGGTCCAATGGGGATGGAGCGCAGAAGCGGGCCAAATGGAAGAGTGAGATGGATTCCTCCTCAACAAGACCTATTGCATATTCTAAGAGAATGGTGGAATGGATGGGGCAGGGATAATAGAGCACCCTTTGTATGGAAACCAGGAGGATCTTTCAATCACCCACAAAATTTTAACTTCAAGAAGATTGAGGGAAAATTTTGTCACCCTAAAGAAACAAGTAAGGAAGGAACAAATAGTAAAATGGTGATGGAAACCCAGACAATTGGTGAAAAGGTAGAGGATCTGGTCCTCATTAGAGCTTCATCTTTATTGATTAATAATCTCTACTAGAATGCAATAGTTAATAGGATGCAAGAAAAATATTTCTTTATGAAATGGATAGGACCGTAGCCATCCATAGTAAAAATACAAAAATGGGTAGAAAATAATTGGGGGCACCAATTTGAGATCAAAACCCTAATAAATAAGTTCTTCCTAGTCATCGGCCCTTCAAAGATGGACAAGGAATGGATCCTGAATAGTGGCCCTTATTTGTTGTATGGAAAAGGAAATCTACATTCGGGATTGGAAACCCAACTTCAACCTAGATAAAGAGGAAATAGAAAGCATTGCGGTGTGGTTGAAACTTCAAAATCTTCCATGGGAATATAAGGATGAAGAAACTTTAAAGGAGATTGGGAATAGTCTAGGGATCTTCCTAAAAGCTGAGGATGAGGTAGATAGTAATGAATTCTACCTATACTCCAAAGTGCTTGTTAAAAAAAAAAATGTTATCAGATCCCAGACTATGTAGTCCTGGGATCGGTAAATGGGGAATGCAGACTAAAGATTGAGGTGGATAATGAAAAATGCAAACAGGGACAGAGAAGGATACCAAGAAAGGAAAAGGACTAGAATCCAATAAAAACATAGAATGGATAAAAGAGATAGAAGAGAAGCGAACAAGACTCCTCACTTGGTCTATAGGATTTGAGGAAGAAATGATTGCAAGACAAGATCTAGAGAAGATGAATGCACATCAGGATATAAGCAGCCCAGAAATTTCAATGGATAACAGTCTAAAATTAAAAGGTAATGCAGATCTCTCCCAATCAAAAAATGTGCAAGTCCAAAATCCACTCAAGTGGTAAAGGCGACTCCATTCTCCCCAATATTGGCCCCTATTGATGGGTATATAAGGAAGTTACAAAATGCACAAGAGGATAGTGAGCAAGCTCTAATAGTGCCCGATTCATGGGAAGATGTTTTACACACCCCCAAAACATCAAAGCAAGGATTCACTGATAGAAGCTATAAACCAGACTTTAGGACAAAGGGGGTTTGTTAGATAGAGCATATGGAAAACAAGAATGAAGAGATGGAAAATAATAACTCAGACCTTTACAAGGATATTCAAATTTCACCCATCAAAAATCTGGAAAAATTAATGGAAGACATGGAAAAAAATGCGGAGCACGGCTGGAATACAAAGTCAGAATATGAATCTCGGGAGGAAGAAGCAAGGGATAAAAACTTATGTTTTCATGACCAGATGGATATATTGGAAAAAAGAACTACAAGTCAGACTGACTTAAAGATTAAAAAAGCTGATGTAAAGGAAAAATAACAGAGAGGGAGAAAGTCAACCAAGGCAAACCTTTCCATGGCTGGAAGTGCACCTGACCAGTCAAAATTTATATGATGGGGAAGAGGATATCCCTCTTCTCAAAAGTCATGAGACTCCTATCATGGAATGTCAGAGGCTGCAATGCCCCTGACAAAAGGTGCTTGATCAAAAGATGTCTTGATCAAGCCCAACCATACTTAGTGTTTTTACAAGAGACAAAGTTAAGTGGTGAAGGTGTGCAACATTTCAAAAGGAAATTTGGAAGGTAGGGAGGCCTCTTTAAAGAAGCAGCTAGCACTTCAGGTGGATTGGGGATTCTATGGAAGGAGGTAGGAGTAAATGTCAACTTAGTGGAAGAAGGCATTCATTGGCAATTAATAAAGTTTTTATCCTTCAAATGAACACTTGTTTTTTTTCCCTCAATATATATGGCCCATGAAATCAAGTAGAAAAAAAAAAGTTATGGGCTGACCTAACAGGGGTCATTAGTCGACTAAAAGAGTTTGTTTATGCTTGGATGAGATTTCAATGCTATTCTTTCCCCGAGATAAAAATTAGGGGGGAAAGATGGATCAGCCAAAGCCAAAAAGAATTTGTGAATTTTGTGGCTATAAATGAATTACAAGATGCAAGCTTTCAAAATGGAACATTCACATGGAATAATAGAAGAGTGGGGTTTACCAATATAGCATAAAAGTTAGACAGGTTCCTAATGGGGTGAAATTGGGAGAAAACCAAATGGTTGTGCCAAGCTGAAATTTTACCAATCATAGGGTCAGATCACTTCCCAATATGCTTAAGGATACTCGAAGATGCAGTCCCAGAATGGGCCCCATTCAGATTTGAGAAAATGTGGCTCAGAGAGGAAATTTTTATGGAGATTATTAAAGCATGGTGGACAACAGCACCAAGAAGATCTGGTAATTGTGCCTTTCTCTTTTTTAAAAAACTTCAATACTTAAAAGAGAACCTGAAAGTATGGAATAGGGAATTTTTTAAAAATATCTTCAAAGAAAAGTTTAATTTGGAAAATGAATTAGCTACTTTGAATGAACTCACGATCCAAGGAGGAATGGACAGTAATCTCTACAATCAAGAAGTAGAGTTAAAGCACAAATACAATGAAGTGCTAAATAGAGAGGAAATATTTTGGAGACAAAAATCAAGAGAGAGCTATGGTTAAAAGAAGGGGACAGAAATACAAAATTATTTCATAACTTATTTAAGGGAAGAAGATCCTTGAATAAGATTTTATCAATCAAAGATGGTCAGGGAAATATAGTAATGGATCATGATAAAATCAATAGAGCTGCAATAGATTACTTCTCGGTAATCTTTTCCAAGAAGATAAGGGTGAAGGAGGACGAGGAGGATGGCAGCCTTATAGAAGTGCTACCATAGCTTGTTACAAGGGAGAAGAATAGGATGTTGATGAAGGATATCAATGAAGCAGAAGTAAAAAGGGATCTCTTTAGTTTAGGTAGTGACAAAGCCCCTAGGTCGAATGGATTTCCAGTACTGTTCTTCTGAAAAGCATGGAATATTATTGGAAATGAACTTTGTGTCATGGTTGAGGAGTCTAGAAGGGGGGCTCCATCTTCAAAGATTTTAATAATACATTTCTAACTCTGATTCCTAAGAAAGGAAAGAAAGAATCATTTGGTGACTTCAAACCAATAGCATTATGCAACACCGTATATAAGGTAATAGCCAAGGTAATGGCTAATCGATTGAAATTAGTGATGTCTTCAATCATATCAGAAGAACAAAGTGGGTTCGCCCCATGAAGATCAATGTATGAAGGAATTATAGTGGTACATGAAGCAATACACTCTATCAAATTGGGGAAAAAATTTGGAATGATGATTAAACTTGACATCCAAAAATCATATGCTAATGTGAATAGAACTTTCTTGATTAAAGTGCTTCACAAATTTGGGTTTGATTAAAGATGGTGTGACTGGGTTTTCAGCTACATTTCTACCACACACCTTTCAATAATGATCAATGGCAGCCCTCAAGGTTTCTTTGACACCACAATAGGAATTTGACAAGGTGTCCATCTTTCACCCTTCCTTTTTATTATTCTAGCTGAGGTATTAGGCAGAACAATCAAACTAGTAGGAGGTCGTGGAGACTAGAAAGGGTTAAAGGTTGCAAGAGGTTTGGAACTAGTCACTCATCTACAATTTGTAGATGATACATATCTCATGGGTGAAGCATCTGCTCAAGAAGCCAGGGCTATAAGATCCACTTTGGACTTATATAGTGTTGTTTTGAGGCAATTTATTAATTGGGAGAAGTCTGAAGTTTTCTTCTTCAACACATCTATCCCTATTTAGCAACACGTGCTTAGGTTATTAGGAATGAAGGAAAGAGTTCTTCCTAATAGATACTTAGGAATCCCACTCTTTGAAAGGGCTTCCAAATCAAATCTATGGAAGGATTTCGTGGACAGTTGTGTAAAATGAATGAACAGTTGGAAAGGAAGATGGCTAAACTACGCAAGTCAAATTTTGATGTTACAATAAGTTATTTCAGCCATTCTGATATTTTCAATGAGTTGTTTAAAGATCCCCATTAAAGTTCTAAAATATATTTAACAACGCATGAGGAATTTCTTCTGGAATGGAGGACAAGAGGAAGAAAAAATACCACTTGTGACATGGGATTCAATATGTAAATCTCGTAAAAATGGAGGGGCTGGAATAAGAAGATGGCAGCTAATTAAAAAAGCCTTAGGGGCAAAACTTGTATGGGAAATATATACAAAGCCCTCTCAGCTTTGGGTGAAAATTGTCAAGGAAAAATATTTGGACACAACGAAGGACACTAGAATTCTAATAGTTCAGAACCCCACCCGATGATCAACAATTTGGAACTTCATATTGGAATGTAGGCCATTGATTTGTGACCACTTATCATGGCAGCTTGGAGATGGTAGGAGGGTTGCATTCTGGGAAGATTCATGGAATGGGAAAATAGCTCTTTTAAATAAAGCTAACTCACAAGAGCTAATGGAGAGCACAAAAATTGTATGGGGTGAAAAAGTTTGAGATTATATGGACCAATTTCAAGGACCCTTGGGACTACAATGGAGATGGAATCAGACTGCTGTGACAGGTTTGAATGATAGACTATGTAATGATTTGAAATAAATTTTTAAAAATAGACCAATACAGTTGTCAGATGCAAAAGATAACATAATATGGTGTGCGGCTAAAAGTGGGAATTTTTCAGCAAAATTGGGGTATACTCTATTACTCAATGAAGAAATAGCAAATCATTGGCCATACAAATTATGCTGGGATAAGGATTGCTTACATAAATCTGGAGCATTTGCATGGATTTCCATCCAAGGAAGAGTATTAAGAGGGGAAAGAATAAAGAAGTATGGTTTTATAGGACCAACAATGTTCCCCTTATGCAAACAAGGGAGGGAAGATATAGATCACCTCTTTGTTCATTGTGCTTATGCCCAACAATGTTGCAGAATGGTTAAGTCAAAATTAAACTTTGTAGGACCAATGCCAAACTCTTGTTTAGACATATTCAAGTGGTGGAGGTTGGATTCTAAGAAATATACTTTCCAAAAATTTGGACAGTTAACCCCTCAATAATTATATTGGAGCTATGGAAAGAATGAAACAAAAGAATATTCAAGGACACCTCAGCATCAATACAAAACATTTTACTCTTAATAAACTCTTCAATAGAGGAAGTAATGAGCTCAGTTGTAAGAAAATTATTTACTAATACAATATTTACATCTTGGGATAGCTCAATACACAAAAAATGGTGAGGAATAAGATTCAAATACAAGAATGATGGAAGTCAGGGAGGAACAACGAAGATCTGTAGAAAGGATATAAAATAGTTTTCGCTGAATAAAGGCTAGATAAAAATAAACTTTGATGGATCCTCAAAAGGGAATCTGGTGATATCAGGAACATGTGCTATAGCAATAAATAGTAATGGGGATATGGTTGCATTTGTAGCTCAGAGGATAGGGACTGGAACAAACAATATGGCATAGGTACAAGTTGCTCTGCTAGCAATCAAATTGGGAATAAGGTTGGGTGTGGAGAAAATACACTTGGAAGGGGACTCACAGAAAATTATAAAGGATATCAAGAAGGAAATTCTTAGACATGGTCCATTAAAAACATTATTATGGAGGTGGTAGCCCTCATTCAAAAATTTAAGGAATTTTGTATTAGCCACACGGTATGAGAGAGAAATGTAGAGGCTGATAAAATTGCAAATTGGGCCACAAGCTTTGAAAAAATTGACACTCCCATATTTGAAGATTTTAGCTACATAAATAATGACATTTAGATATGCTTTAAAATAACAATGGCTCTAAGTCCATCATGAACAACACTTTCGATAATGGTGAAGGCATTTAAGGCAAGGTAAAGGTATGTTGCAAGTGACAAATTGAAGATGACATGAGTGACGATGGAGGTTGTGGATATTTGTGGCAATGATGCAAGAGCATGACAGATAAGAGAAGGACATTAATGAGCGCCAGGCTTTATGATTATGAAAGAGCATGGGAAGTGACCACTAACATGCATAAACATTGGCGTGCTAAGAAAGCAACACGGTCGTGGAATTAAAGCCGACCTACAAATTTCTTTATGCACACCAGGCAAAATAGAAAAGAAAACAACATAGACAAACAAGATGGAGGCTACATTCTGCATAGACTCGGATAAGAAAATGAAGGCCTTTAAGGGGCCAGTGAGGTTTGAAAGGATTAAAGGCCTATTAAAAATTAAATCAGTGAAGCTGGTGGAGGAAGTTTTAAATGCTATTGAAGAACAATTCCAGGAAAGAAGGATTAAGTGCAGAACCAACATGGATGTGATTGCCATTATCATTGCTTGGGGCCTCAAGATTGGAGAGGAAATACATGAAGTGGGCCGCATCATCAGAGCATTATTTTAAGAGGAAGTGTTGGATGAACTAGACTCAATTATGGAGTGGTCTATGCCCAGAATATGGCAAGACATCTTGAAATGTTTTGAAGAAGATGATGATGTGCGTCAATATGGGTTAATCCCGTTCCTTAGATGGTGCCCGAAAGTTGACATGCCCTTGATGATTCGTAAAGAAAGAGAGGGTTGGAAACATATTAAAGAGGAGATTGTAGCACACGAGAATATGGAAGAAGAAAGGGTGAAAACATTGACAGTGATGGTGCCGCGAAAAGGCGCACTCAAATGGGATGCAAAGGGAGGAAATTTGATCAGTTACTGAGAGGTATTTCCCAATTTTGTGAAGATAGCCTGGAAATTTTTTGAAAATTTGGAGATGTTATGGAAAGGGATGATCGACATCCATCAAGGGAAAATATACATGGAAAAATGAAAGGGGTAGTAAAGTCGAAGCAGGAAAGGGTAGTGGAGCAGCAGCAAAGTAACAGAGCTGAGATATAACTGTAAGACAGAGCTTAAGGCCCCTTTTTCAATTTTAGTATACTCGGCTATACGCCAAAGTAATGTAAATGTATTAGTAGTTAGACTATGGAGTATATATGAACAGTTATAGACTGTGAAAGATAAAAGATAGAGGCAAATATTTAAAGCTTGTAAAGGAGCGTGGACTCCAGTAGAAAATGGAACTTGTAGGCAAGGATGAAAAGCATTGTGAAGTATGATATATGCAATTTCATTTTAAATATAATACAAAAAGACCTATTACTGACCAAAAAAATTAATAATTTTGTGGAATTGAGTATCATTTAATACTCATTTAAATTTAATAATTATAGAAAGAAAGTTATTTATAATTATAGAAAGAAATTTATTTATGATTTATAAAAAGAAATTTATTTATAATTATAGAAAGAAAGTTATTTATGATTTTTTTCTTGATATTTCCTTGCTAACATTTTCCTTGTATTTTTTCTTGCTTTGAATTTTTATAAACTTTTTAGGAATTGAGTATCATTTAAATTTAATAATTATAGAAAAAAAGTTATTTATGATTTTATTCTTGATTTTCCTTGCTTTGAAATTATAGAAAGAAAGTTAGTTATGATTTTTTTCTTGATATGAGTTTTCTAAATTATTTCATTATTATTCATGTAATATTAGTTCTTCAATTTTCTCCTAAATCTTGTACGTATACTTTTGAGGGAATGCATATGTAAGTTTTTAATGAATGTGAACTAAAAAATGCTTATTAGTTCTTCAATTTTCTCCTAGTGCATATGTAAGTTTTTCGTGAATGTGATGTATATTCATCTTTCAGAATCACTACCACCCCCATCGCAACCCATTTCAACGACTGCTACTTCATCTTTCAGAATCACTACCACCCCCATCGCAACCCATTTCAACGACTGCTACTTCATCTTTCAGAATCACTACCACCCCCATCACAACCCATTTCAACGACTGCTACTTCATCTTTCAGAATCACTACCACCCCCATCGCAACCCATTTCAACGACTGCTACTTCATCTTTCAGAATCACTACCACCCCCATCGCAACCCATTTCAACGACTGCTACTTCATCTTCCGGAATCACTTATATTCTGTTGTAAAAGGAGTAGTGGAAGATCTGTGTGTGGAGAGAGGTATAAGTAGGGTAGGGAGGGGAGGGGAGAACGTAGCTTCATTTTTACATGGGGAGACATGCATGTGGAACACGTAGACGATTCTTGCATGGTGGCAACTGGCGGCTCCAAGGTTCAGTAGCTAAGCAACATGCGGCATCCAGAAAACGCAGGAAGATGCCAACACCAGAGATTTTTTCTTCAAAAACTTATGCCATTTCAGGTTTAATTATCTTGCATTTTATTGCTTACATTTTCCACCCAATGATGCATTTTATGGAGTGATAATTTTTATGACACCATCCACGCCAATATTATTGTCAGGAAATAGAGATTCCATCAAACGCTCTCGAAGATAGACTTACCCAAGCTCATCCACAGTGACGAAGTAGGTGGTCAATAGAAGAATACAAGAAAGAGTGCTTGCAAATACCCATCGCTCATTCTTAAACACTTCAAATTTTGAAGATGAATCCATGGAGTAATTCTTAGATTAAGGCCTCAATTCATGGCAAGTTGTGGCCGGTTCAGGTAGAGGTAGTCAAGCACACAAGTATCGGAACCATCTTATGGCTTGCCTATAAAGTATGAAATTTGGCAATGCATGGATTCATCCCAAATGGAGTGAAAACTTCTGCATTCAATTTGGCCTAGGATATTTTTGGAAGCATTCACATAATGCACCTTATTTTGGTGTAGGAATTTTGAGTTTTGAAAATCAATAAGAAAATAGGAATTTTGAATTTTGAAAATCAATAAGATTGATGGGGGAGAGAATCACACTCTTAGGGTGTCATGGAAAATGTTTAATTCAGTGTCATTGATTTCTTTGATCATTAATCATCTCACTTAGGGTATCATAATAGTGTTGATGAGAAGGTAATACGATCACTTGTTTGAAATTGTTAGTTTGTAATGTGAAGGTTGTATCAAATTGGCCTTGAAGTGTGCTACACTTTAGCATGTGTGAGACAAGGACATCACCATGTACTAAAAAGCTAACAAATGAGTAGAGATATCATTTTGGATGAGAGAGATAACGCAGATGCAAGGTTGGACTAGCAGAGGGCTCGAAGGGTAATGTTCACACCTTTAAACAATACAATGAGTATATATTTGACTTGGGAGTTGGATGAGGCATGAGCCATCTAGATGGAGGTGGCCTACATACATGATGAGATTGGATGACTAATGGGTATAGTTCCACATGGCAGGTCTAGATCTAGGTCTAAATCAAGGACCAATACAAGGACTAGTGATAATGAGTGAAGTGGAGTAGGGGAGGGGTTGTCTTTGGAACCTTTTGTGTCTACTGATCTATATATATCTATGATAATCTATTATTATTTGAAACTCCTTATTTATGTTGGAATTGTTATGATTTTATGATGTTGGACATTTTATGGTTTATGTGATTTGAGATGGTTGTATATTATTATAATATGAATTTTTGCATTATATTTAATAGTTTGCACACGTGTTTGGCATATTTGGACATTATGATGAAGATATGAATGCATATGGTCAAATTTATACTTAGATTGTTTTCATCTGTTCTAGTTTCTCTATATGCTTATGGTTCATATGTATTTGAAGAATTATCATGGATAATTTGTACTTGAGCATATTTATCTTTGTTAATTAATGAATCTTAAAAAAAATCTAAAAAGCTAAGTCAATCAATATTCTATAAAGAATTTTACAATCGTGATCATATGTAATAAACAAACAAGATGGGCGTTATTCAAATTTACACTAGATTGAATGTGAAACTTCATTTTTCATAATTCCATTTCTAACCGTTTTAAACAAATCTAGCGTCCATTAAAGAATGAATAAGATGCCTAATTGGAATTTACACTAGATTGAATGTGAAACTCTCTACTTTTTATATTTTTTTATAATTCCACTTCTATCCATTTTTAAAAAATCATTATCCATTAAAGAATATTCAATGTATAACTTACCACATCTCATCGTAAAATGTAAACTTAATGCCACCTTAAAATCTAATTTCATCATGATCAAGTGATATGTCATGATATTATTTGTGTCCAACAATGATCAAAGATGTAAGACTTTTAAAGATTTAGCACATAAAATCATTTTTTAGTAAAGAAAAAATAGAATAATAAAGACAATATTTTCTTCATACTCCCCAAAGGACATATAAAAATATAAATTTCTCAAAGAAAATAACTAATATCATAGAAAGATTCAAACATAAACAAAATAAATTCATCTCACCTAAAACCATAAAATTTTGCTACCAATTTTGAAACCTCATAAAGCAATAGATTTGCGTTATTGGGATTTGAACCCATGTCGCCTAGGTGAAAGCCAAGTATCCTTAAAAAATTGATCTCAAATGCTATATGTACTTGAAAGAATTCAATTTCAAACACACATTATTTCTGAAATCTAATTACTGAAGTGGTATCATTCCAAATTAACTCTCCTTACCGTCTATCTTTTCATTTACTTCTTATCTTCAACCTATTTTTCTTYCATTAATCTTAACTCACTCTTGGCATATATTTTCCTCTTTTCSCAACGCAATTTTAGTGACAACCACTTCATACTTAGATTTATGGTGAAGTTTGGTAATGAGATTCAATTATAATTAAAKTTATGTCTCAATTATAATTAAATTTATGTCTTCTTCTTAATGAAACATGAGATAGAAATAAAGTATCATTATTAGTTCTTGTTTATGATAGGAATATTTAAGCATTCATTTAGTTAAACTTTTTAATTAATTCAACTAATCATTGCATACAATTAAAAAAAATTGGCAACAACTTTATAGTTTAGAATTATTTTTTATTTAGTAATTTTAAAAATATTATGTCTATTTGTTTCTATTGATCCATGCAAAAAATAGTAAATGTAAAATTCTCTTTTTTCTTTTTCAAATTATATATATTTAAACTTTATTATTTGGATTCTAAAAAAATTAATTAAATTATTTGCAAAACATACAGAACGCATTACTTAGTGCAAATTTGAAGAATAATCAAATGTTGGATATTCTTTTGTCAACATTTTTTTTGCAAGGATTAAGTTTTCAATCTCTTAATCACATAAGATGTTGCAGTTTCTACTTGTACATTAGTTTAGTAATAGAAGCATAGTGTTACATGACACAATCCCTTTAATCACTCTAACATCATACCATTTAAAAAAAATTGTAAGTTTTGACATATTAAAATATATTTATTTTTATTTTTATATATATTTTAACTATTAGTTTGTTTAAAATAAAATATTAGTTAAATGTTAATATATTTTATATTACAATATAATTTATATAATTTGAAACTATAATATATATAATAATAATATATATGATTATAAATAATTTTATTTTTCTCAATGTAAATATAAAATTATATATTGTTTTATCTTCTAAATTTAGAGTCTGGTTTGATAGGATTTAGTCAGTAGTCCGAAGTAATAAGGGGTTCCTGGTCTTAGGCATGCGGGTATGATTGGATATGTTCTAGCTATGAAGTTATACTAGAGATGGTGCACTTGTGAGGATCAAGATTGGGCTAAAATTCTTACCGAAAAGTACCTCAAGGGAGTTAATAGTGTCGATGTTCCCTAATGTAGTTTGTTGGGAAAGGGTTCCATTATCCGAGAGACTCTTAAAAGAGGTGCAAAAATCATCAAAGGGGATCTCTTTTGGATCTGCAATAGAGGTACATATGTGTGGTTTTGTTATGACTCTTGGGATGGCCACTACCCCCCCCCCCCCCATCATTTCTCAATNCCCCTCCCCCCCCCCCCCCCATCATTTCTCAATTTCCTCATCTTCAACCCCTATGTAATAGTTTGAGTGAGGCCAGTTGGAACATGGGGGCAAATTTTAAAACCACCAAGCTCAAGGGACAGTCAAAAGTTACTTGCTGGAAAGAATATATCTTGAATGGCCTACTACGGGCTATGAGGAGAGCCAGTAGGAACTAGCAGGCATTTTAGTTGGTAGACTTTGCAATGCCCTTGATTGTAGGGATGTTTTGGCTTGGAGTCCAGATCCAAAAGGTAGATTTTTAATTGCTTCTGGTTACTTAGCTTTGGATATTAAGCTGCATGGTAGGGGAGGTGTGCCCTAGTGGAAAATCATTTGGAATAGATTTTCTTGGCATAAGTACAATTTTTTCCTTTGGCTAGTTGCCCAAAATAGATGCCTCACATGGGAGAACTTGAGGAAGAAAGGCTTTTAAGGCTCGTCAATTTGTGTTCTCTACATAAATAGTGAAGAAAGTACTTCTCATCTCCTTTCTCCTTTGTTCTTTTTTGAGGGAGATTTGGCATCTATGGTGGGGAGCGTGGAACCATGCTTGTGTTAATGCTAACTCTTTGGCTGAGTTTTGGGAGAGTTTGGGTCACCCTCCAACAAAGGTTGCTTTTTCCCAGACTTCTTAGGTTCTTGGCCCAACTTTTATTATCTGGAATTTATGGTTAGAAAGAAATCAGAGAATCTTTCAAGCATCTGAAATTGAGAACTTCCCCATTGGAGGAAGATTGTCAACAAACTTCAGGAGACTATTTCAACAAAGTGTGACATGACTTCTGCTATGGAGTCTTTTGATCTAGCTATGGTTAGGAACCTTAATTTAGTTGGCAATGGGATTAATTCTTCTTATAGGAAGAGATCAATACAGAATAAACAAAAAGTTACTAGGGAATGGAGATGGATTCCTCCCCGTAAGGGAGTTTTGAAGGTCAATATTGATGGGTCCTTTAGAGGGAATCTTGGACAAGATGGAATTTTTGGTACTGGTAGGAGCAGTGATGGGAATGTTGTGTTTCTCCATTTATAAAGGAAAGCATTCGAATCATTTGATGGAGGACATGGCTATTTTACATGGTTTTTAAAAAGGGTGCTCTTTAGGTTGGAAAGGGATTATCTATGAGTATAATTCATAGATTGTGGTTGATATGTTGAATGATCATCAGTTGGATGGAGTTTCTTAACAGTTAGCCTCAGTGGCTAAGTAGACTATGAATCTTTGTGAATCATTGGATTTTATTTCTTTCTGCCATATTCTAAGGGAATAGAATAAAGTGGTTAATTGTCTCGCTAAGTGGGCTTCTATGAACTTAGAGGGATGGGATGTGGATAAATAGGAGGCTCTTCCTCAATATTATTTGGAGTTTCTAGGAAAGCTAATTAGGGATGACAAAAACTTTTGATTGCCTCTTTTGGAGGTTGTTGTGGGCCTAAGGTATTTCTCTCTATATTTTCTAGTTTATTTTAAATAAATTTGTATTCCTTCTCAATAAAATTATATATATATATATATATATATATATATATATATATAGTTTAAATTTTTTATCATGATTTTTAAATATTCTAAAAATTGAGTGTTAGAAATGTGTGAAATATTAAATGAACAAAGTTTTGAAACTATTTTTTTAATGAAAGTGGTCGAAGCCACTAAAATATATTATATTAAGTAGTAAAGATAAATAAAAAATGTATCTATCTTGAACAATATCAGGATAAAATCATTACACTACAATATAAAATTGTTATCAAATAAAGTTGAGGGAGAAATGATGACCAAAACAAACAAAATGGTCATCAACTAGAGACAAAATAGTCTTCTAGGAAACTAAACATAGAAAAAGTTGTTGCCTAAATAATTGTTCATGGCAGGAAAATACATAAGAATAGAAACAAAATGAAGATAAGATCCCAACAAATACTAAGGAGAATCAAACCAATTACTAGGGCCAACAACTGACGACACCAATTCCACTGAGTGAACATGATCATCCAACAAAGTCAAACTAGTCAACATTTCCTTAGCCAAATAAGTAGATGAAGAAGTTGACTTAAAACCAGGATCAAAAGATGAATAAGATTGCAATGAGATAGCTTCCAAAGGCACATCATAATCATAAACATGATGAACAAACATAAAATAAAGTCCCAAAAATCTATCCACTGTAGAAGAGACCAAAAAATGGAGGAACAAGTTTCACCAAGCCACCGAATATCTTGATAGTTACCTAAAAACAACCAAACACCACACTATCCTTGATAGAAAACATCAAATCACAATAATAATTGTTAGAAATGCACCTAAATTTTTTATTTACATTAAATATTTTCATTTATTTTTATATGTGATATTTTAAATTAACATAATATATGTTGGAAATACAATAATGGGAAAGCAAGATGCTGAGAGAGGGGGGGGTGAATCAGATCTTCAAATTTAAACACTTAAAACACATTGATCCACATTCATACATATATGAATCTAATGTAATATCAAATAGAATCCACACAATGAAATAAATAACTCATAACACAAGAACTTGGTAACCCAGAAACCCAAATAGGTAAAACTGGGGTGGGGATGACACCCACAAAATTATCCACTACTGCAGTAATAAAGTTTGCCTATTAGGGCTACAAAATTTGATTACAAAATGCAATCTACCCTGTTAAAGGTCTGCCCGGTTAAGAGATAAAGATCATTACAACCTACCCTGTGAAAGGAATTCAACTTACAATAAAGTAAGCAGTCTGTTAGGAGATTTAGAAAGGTCTGCTAGAACCACTCTATTAAGAGATTTTCACCTGATACAATGATTAGAATTTTTCAAGTAATGATCCTTATTTATGCACTCAGATGCTGATGATGGATCTCCTCTTTCCAGTATCTTCTATGATCTCACAATCTGATATAACTTTACTTTGTTGTTCACTGTGTTGTCACTTTTCTTGATCTCTGCTTCTTAAAAAAATAACCCTCTGTGCATTTCACTTCAAAATGCAGTCACCACTTCTCTTCACACACTTAAAAAATAGGGTTTAGAAGCAATCTTATATATCTATTCAAGTCTGATAGCAAGATCTAGATCAACGATCAAGATCTAATACCCATACCTTCAAGGTATTACAATTAATGATTACAATAGACCATGCATAGGATAAAACAATTAAATGCATAACTAACTCCGTAGGAAAATATTAAATGCGTACATAAGTTGGCCCAAAAATCTTATAAAAGTCAGCCTGAACACTTATCCTCGAAGTTTGAATCATTCCAGACATGTATACAAAAATTGATCTGCTCGGCACTTAACATCTTTGTTTCTCGGCACTAAGTATCCTACTCGGCTCGACATGATACAACTCGGCAACCTGAATACTGCTCATCAATGTTTCTCAGCCTTGCATAGTCTTATCTCAACCACAGTGATAGCGAACTAAAACTGCCTAAGTGAATGACTAAGTGTTGGTCACTAATCATCAATAGAACTTAGAGATTAACAATCTCCCCCTTTGATATTAGTGGCAAAAACACACTTATCATTCCCTCATTTCATTCCGTCAAAATGTTGCCTAAGTATACTAAGTACTCCCCCTAGGAATATACTCAGAATTATGCATAGAAAAAGTTTACATGCCTTCAAAAAATATATACAAGTGTCCCTGTTCTGTACTGATGTATCATATTGTATCCTTACCAACTTCCCCCTTGTTTTTGTCATTGATTGCTGGTGGGGTTAAGTTATACTTATCCATAAATTGTTTATGAAGCTGTAGGGTTGATTCAAATGTAGTATCCCAACTTTTCTTGGCAATCTTCATAACTTCCAATTTTATTTCTAGCTCAGTTGCTAGACTTACTAAACTTTCTGTAGTTGAGAGATTTGCATTTCTCTGTGATAATTCTTTTGCAATTGAAAGTTCCTTCTATATTACCTCCAAGTGAGGCAACAGGCTTGTCTGAATAGTGATCAATTTGGCCCTAATTTGACCATCTTCATGTTGGAATTATGATATATTTGTCATCAGTGAAAACACTTAGTGAAAACACTTATTCGATTCTGAATGCTTACCGAGCTCATCAATAAGTCCACAGCCTATACCGAGCATTCAACGGTTAAACAGTTCATACCGAGCAGAACAGTGGTCACCGAGCATATGAACAGTTCAGTGGTTACTAAGAAAAGCAATATGTACCAAGCAGATGGTAGTCACCGAGCTTCACCATCTACCGAGTCATCAGTTGAAGACAATCGAGAAGTCAGTTATCACCGAGTCACCAGCGATTACCGAGTGACACTATATCTACCGAGTCACCACAGCTACCGTGTTCCAAGCTACACTTCGGGACTAGTATGGACCGAGCTTCTACTCTTACCGAGAGCATGACGATGCTGAGTATTGTAGTGGATG
>MU226218.1:960058-982000 GCA_018584345.1 Thuja plicata
TGTTGATGATTACTCTAGAATGATGACAGTTATGTTTCTAAAAGATAAATCTGAAGCATTCAAGATGTTTAAATGGTATAAGGCTATGGTAGAAAAAAAAGTGGTAAGGATTTGAAATGTTTGAGATTAGATAGAGGAGGAGAATTCATATTAGATGAATTCACTAATTTCTGTAATGAGCATGGTATAAAAAGATAGGTTTCTGCACCAAGAACACCACAGCAAAATGGGATTGCTAAGAGAAGGAACAAATCAATAGTCGATTGTGCAAGAACACTGATGATAGAGAAAGGCATCACCCAAATCTTTTGGAGGGAAGCTGTCAGCACTGCTGTCTATACACTTAATAGAGTACAATTAAAGAAGGACACAAAGAAGACACCTTATGATATGGTAAAACACCCAATGTAAGTTACTTCAAAATATTTGGTATTCAATGTTATGTCTTAAAGGATGATAGAAATGGAAAGCTTGATGCCAAAAGTGATGAAGGTATTTTTCTAGGGTATTCTACCAAAAGAAAAGCTTTTAAGTGTCTCATCAAGGCCTCTAACAAAATAGTTGAAAGTGCAAATGTAAAGATTGATGAATTTGCAGAAAATAATGAGCTGGAAAGCACAAAAGAACCAGAGGACTACAACAAGTTTGTATATTGTGAAGAATCCAACACTCTACCTGAGAAACAATGCTTAATTCCAGAACAACAGAATGTTGCAACTGATGGTCAGACTATTATTACCGACGGTCAGGTTAATGATCAAGATAATGTGCAAGGTAATGAAGAATAGAATGAAGATCAAAATAATGATCAAGCTGATGGACAAAGAACTGTACCTGTACTTACAAAATATGTAAGAAGGAACCATCCAAAGGTCCAGATCATAGGAGATAAGAAATTTGGTACAAGAACAAGAAGAAAGTCTTTAAATTCAAATTGTTTAATTTGTGAGTTTGAGCCAAAATCTGTCAATGTTGCACGATATAATGAGGAATGAATAAGTGTTATGAATGATGAGATTGAGTAGATTAAGAAGAACAAAACATGGTCACTTGTGCCAAGACCAGATGACAAGAATTTCATTAGTATAAAATGGATATTCAGGAATAAGCTGAATGAGAATGGAGAAGTCACAAGGAACAAAGCAAGGCTAGTATGCAAAGGGTATGGACAAGAGGAAGGTATAGACTATGGAGAAACCTTTGCACCCATTGCTAGGCTAGAAGGAGTAAGAATACTACTTGATTATGCTGCATATAAAGGATTCAAAGTATATCAAATGGATGTCAAGTCAGCATTCCTAAATGGAATACTTGAAGAAGAGGTATACATTGAACAACCAGAAGGGTTTGTCAATTCAGACAAGAGAAACATGGTATGTAGACTTTGCAAAGCCTTGTATGGATTGAAACAAGCTCCCAGGGCCTGGTATGAATGCCTTCATTCCTATCTAATAAGTATTGGATTTATAAGGACTAGTGAAAACAGTAATCTTTATTTGAAAGAAGATACTGATACTAACACTTTGATTGCTGAAATATTTTTTGATGACATCATATTGGGAGGAAATGATATGCTATGCAAATAATTTTCTAATGAGATGAGCAAAGATTTTGAGATGTCTATGTTTGGAGAGATCAAGTTCTTTCTTGGACTATAGATCATTCAAGAAAGTGAAGGTATTTTCATTACATAGTCCAAATACATCAAAGAGGTCCTAAAAATATTCAAGATGGAAGATTCCAAACCAGTTGGAACACTGATGGCTACTGGATGTAAGTTGACAAAGGAAGACAAGACAACAGAGGTAAATCAAACTTTCTACAGATCAGTGATTGGAAAAATCATGTATGTTAAACACACTAGACCAGATATTGCACACGCAGTAGGAATTATTGCTAGATTTTCTGCTAACCCCAGGGAATCAATATGAGTGTTGTGAAAATAATTTTAAGATATCTGAATAATACTGAGGAATTTGGCTTATGGTATAGAAGAGAAGGCAAATTTGAACTTAAGGTGTTTACCGATGCTGATTGGGCTAGAGATCTTAATGACCGAAAGAGCACAACTAGAGGAGCATTCTTTATGGGTGATAGACTTGTCACATGGATTAGCAAGAAGTAGGGATGCATCTCTCAGTCTACTATAGAAGCAGAATATGTCGATGCTACTGTGAATTGCTCAAACATTGCATGGATCAAACAGTTGCTGGAAGGTATGCATATGAAGATCTCAGAACCAGTGATTATCTATTGTGATAACACCAGTGCAATAAACATTTCCAATAATCCAGTCATGCATTCCAAGACTAAACACATTGCAATCAAGTATCATAATTTAAGAGAACAAGTTCAAGAAAAAGAGGTGATACTTGAGTATGTGCAATCAAAAGAAAAATTAGCTGATATCTTCACCAAGCCACTGCCCAAGGTTACATTTGAGTACTTGAGAAAGAGACTAGGGGCAAAACCCTTGTCTACAAGTTAGTAATATCACTGAAGGTTGCATCAGCCTACATATTATCAGAATATCATTCATGTTGATGCAAGAAAAAGGATGAACTTCAAAGACGCATCTATATACAGACAGGTATAAACCAGAACTGAGCACTAGAACATATTGTTATATTGTTGATGGATAAGGGAAATTCAAGGAATATATTATGGATGGAGAGAAAAGATTGTTTGACATAAATATCAAATATCTGTGAGATATTTGTTTGGCATTATTTTCAAAGGGAGAGAGATCCATATTATCACATTCTTCTGAAAAGGAGAGAGATTATCCATTATCAGATTACTCCAAAAAGGGAGAGATTATATCCTTAGGGAGAGAAAATTATATGAAAGTTTATACAAAGGGAGAGTTGCTAAAAAGGGAAAAAGACATCATAAAAGAGAGAACAAGCAAAAGAGAGAAATTAACACAAGAAGAAGATTCAACACATCAGAAAGTAAAAAGCTACAAGAATCAAATCTAAGCTAAAATAGAGCTTACCGGTGATCAGACATTTATCGGTTGATAAAACAAAATGATTGGTAGTTTGATGAATCTCAACTGTTATATTTCATATTGTATTAAAAATAGTATAGTGTGATAATATATTATGTTTCTATTAATTCCAAAGGGAGAGATTGATGACATGTAACTAATTGAATGATTGATAATGTTAAGTTGAAGATAATGCAAGACATTAAAACAGTTAATGGTTTGTATTGTCATTGATGTCAACTTGATATCATCTGTACGGTCATGTCTATAATGCCAAAGACTTCAGAGAATCAATGGAACAAAGGTTATGCTTTCAGTAATGCATAAATGTCAAGTATTCACCAAGTGAAAAATAACACCGATGGAGTGCACACCATCAGTAAAAGCAAAAGAGAAAAGTCATAGTGATACTCGACGAGCAGAAGATAGTGTTGCCCGACAAAGCAAAACCACAGGATGCCCGACAAGCTGAAATAGAGTTGCCTGATGAGTAAAATCCAATGATGCCTGATGGATGGAGATCCTGAAGCTAACTAGAGTCACACCGACAAAACTATCAGTTGTCACCAATGACTAACTGCAGAGTTGACCGACGGAACAGAGAGTTCAAAAAATGACAAAATATCTACCTGGCAAGAGCTAAAGATAGACTTAACTGGTTGTTTTCTTTATTTTATTCAACCAGAGTTAAGTGATTTATTTAAAGAAGATTTGTACAGTTGGAAAGAAGATAACTACGAGATAAATCAGGAGTTATAATTTAAATCAGATTGGCTAGATTATTTTTCACGCCAAGAATCAAGAATCAATGAATATCATGTCTATATAAGAGACAAGCTTAATTCATTTCTGTATGCATGGGAAGGGGAGTGAATAGAAAGAGGATGCTGAAGAGAAATTGATGAATAACTTCATACAGTCCTGATCAATCAAGCTAAAGGAGAGCTAAAGAATTCTGCAGACACCGACGAACAGTGAAGCACGGCATCACAGAGCAGAAAGTGTGGAGCACAAAGAATTGAATTGATACATTGACCAGAGAGGTAATGTACTTAAATAGATCTGAAAAACTGCAATTCAAAGTTGCATCATAAATAGGTCATAATGTTTCAGTTTAACCATTGAAGCATCAAGTCTCTTAACCGAGCAGGACTTAACAATCTTCTATATATTGAGGTACATCGCAAGGAGTGCTAAAAAGGTTGATTCATGAAAGTAGCATTGGACTTGCCCAATACCTATTGACAGTCTAAGAAGGAGGCTGATTCAAGGATGGTAGCAATAGATGCTTGATACTAAGTGACAACCTCTATGTATAAATCCTCTAATAAGGTCACACTTAACAGTGTGTTTGTAACCTTTAACAGGGTTGGCTCCTAACAGGGCTCACTTCATAAAAGTGAAAATTTGGGGTACCGGTCCCAGTAGGTTTTCCCTTAACAGGGTTTCCACGTTAAAATATATGTGTTATGTGTGTATGGTTTATTACTTTACTATTTTTCATTTCACATATGCATTTCTGGATGGATTGGTATACTCTGCTTATTTACTGAGTTTCGGTAAATAGTTTTACTACTTATTGGTAATCAAGGAGAATAAGGACAGACAAGGAAAACCGATAGATAGTTAAATCATTATTATTATTTCATGGCATACATCTTGTTGGGACTTAATAATCTAAGGTTTATTTGATTGGTGGTAAATAGTTGAAGGATAAATTTTGAGGCCACTGATTCACCCCTCCCCCCCTCTCAGTTATTACTAACACTATTATGTTGGATATAAATTTAATATATATTTTTTCTATTTCTTTGAGTTTTTAAGGAGTGGATATTTTTCAAAACAAGATCATTTAAATTGATTTTTAGGGAGTGGATATTAATGAAGTTGGATGTAAATTTAATAATTATTATTTTTCTATTTCTTTGAGTTTTTAGGGAGTGGATATTTTTCAAAACATTATCATTGTTATTTATGTAATATTAATTTTTTCTTGCTTTGAATTGTTTTAGGAACTTAGTATCATTTAAATTTAATAATTTTGTGGAACTGAGTATCTTTTAATACTCATTTAAATTTAATAATTATAGAAAGAAAGTTATTTATGATTTTTTCTTGATATTTCCTTGCTAACATTTTCATTGTATTTTTTCTTGCTATGAATTTTTAGGAACTTTTAGGAATTGAGTATCATTTAAATTCAATAATTATAGAAATAAAGTTATTTATGATTTTTTTCTTGATATTCCTTGCTATACATTTTCATTGTATTTTTTCTTGCTTTGAATTTTTAGGAACTTTTAGGAACTGAGTATCATTTAAATTCAATAATTATAGAAAGAAAGTTATTTATGAGTTTTTTCTTGATTTGAGTTTTCTAAATTTTTTTGTTATTATTCATGTAATATTAGTTCTTCAATTTTCTCCTAGTTCTTGTACGTATACTTTTGAGGGAATGCATATGTAAGTTTTTCATGAATGTGGACTAGATAACTCTTATTATTGCTTCAATTTTCTCCTAGTGCATATGCAAGTTTTTCATGAATGTCGACTAGATAACTCTTATTAGTTCGTCAATTCTCTCCTTGTACGTATATTTTGAAGGGAGTACGCATGTAAATTTTTCACGAATGTTGACTAGATAACTCTTATTAGTTCTTTAATTTTCTCCTAGTTCTTGTACGTATACTTTTGAGGGAGTACATATGTAAGTTTTTCATGAATGTCGACTCTTGTTAGTCTACTAATTGTCATTGTTTTGAGGGAGTGCATATGTAATTTTTTCATGACTGTCAACTTTTGTTAGTCTACTAATTGTCATTATCTAGTTCATGTCGACTCTTGTTAGTCTACACATTATCTAGTTCATGTCGACTCTTGTTAGTCTACACATTATCTAGTTCTTGTACATATACTTTTGAGGGAGTGCATATGTAAGTATTTCATGAATGTCGACTCTTGTTAGTCTACTATTGTCATTATCATTCAAAGAGTAAGTAGGAGTGATGTCAATGCTCAATATGAATGTCGACTCTTGTTAGTCTACTATTGTCATTATCATTCAGGGAGTAAGTAGGAGTGATGTCATTGCTCAATATCATTCAATATCATTTAAGAGAGTGCATATGTAAGTTTTTCATTTATGTCGACTCTTGTTAGTCTACTATTATCATTATCATCCAGGGAGTAAGCAGGAGTGATGTCATTGCTCAATATCATTTAAGTGAATGCATATCTAAGTTTTTCATGAATGTCAACTTGTTAGTTTACCATTTAAAAAGATTCAAAAATATCATTTGAGGGAGTGCGTATTTAAGTGTTTCATGAATTTCTTTGAGTTTTGAGGGAGTGGATATTTTCCAAAATATTATCATTTAAATTGATTTTTAGGGAGTGGATATTTTGAAGTTGGATATAAATTTAATAATTATTTTTTTCCCATTTCTTTGAGTTTTTAGGGAGTGGATATTTTTCAAAACTTAAATTAATTTTTAGGGAGTGGATATTTTTCAAAACATTTTCATTGTTATTTATGTAATATTAATTTTTTCTTGCTTTGAATTTTTTTAGGAACTTAGTATCATTTAAATTCAATAATTGTGTATGGTTCAATAAAGAAACTTTACAATGGCTTCTGGAGGTAACGGCTATGGAGGCAATAGCTCTGGAGGTAATGACTATGGAGGATACAACTCTGGAGGCTATGACACTAGAGGTAACGGATATGGCAGCAATGGGTTTGGTGGCATGAGCTATGGAGTGAATGAGAATAGGAGAAGGAATCAAAGATAATGGATGCAACCAGCAAAAGGGTTTGATAGATATAAACTATAGGAGAGCATCATGAATGAACAGCCCAAACAAGACACATGGGCCCGAAATAGAAAAGTTCCAATGGGGATGGAGAATAGAAACAGACCAAATGGAAGAATGGGGTGGATTCCTCCTCGACAAGACCTATTTTATATTCTGAGAGAATGATAGAATGGATTGGGTAGGGAGAATAGAGACCCTTTGTATGGAAACCAAGAGGATCTTTCAATTGCCCATGAAATTTTAACTTCAAGTAGATTGAGGGCAAATTTTAGCACCCTAAAGAAATAATTAAGGAAGGAACAAATAGCAAAATGGTGATGGCAACCCAAACAACTAGTGAAAAGGTAGAGGATCTAGTCCCCATTAGAGATTCGTATTTATTGATTAATAATCCCTACTGGAATGAAATAGTTAATAGGATGCAAGAAAAATCTTTCTTTATGAAATGGATAGGACTGTGGCCATCCATAGAAAAAATACAAAAATGGGTAGAAAATCATAAGGGGCAAAAATTTGAGATCAAAAACCTAACAAATGAGTTCTTCCTAGTCATCAGCCCTTCAAAGATGGACAAGGAATGGATCCTAAATAGTGGCCCTTATTTGTTGGATGGAAAAGGAATCAACATTCAGGATTGCAAACCCTACTTCAAACCGGATAAAGAGGAAGTAGAAAGCATTGTGGTCTGGTTGAAACTTCAAAATCTTCCATGGGAATATAAGGATGAAGAAACTTTAAAGGAGATTGGGAATAGTCTAGGGATCTTCCTAAAAGATGAGGATGAAGTAAATAGTAATGACTTATACATATACTCCAAAGTGCTTGTTAAAATACAAAAATGCTATCAAATCCCAGAAAATGTAGTCTTAGGATCGGTAAATGGGGAATGGAGACTAAAGATTGAGGTGGATAATGTAAAAATGCAAACGGAGATAGAGAAGGATATTGAGAAAGGAAAAGGACTATAATCCAACAAAAACATAGAATGGATAAAAGAGATAGAAGAGAATCAAACAAGACTCCCCACATGGTCTATAGGATTTGAGGAAGAAATGATTGCAAGACAAGATCTAGAGAAGATGAATGCACATCAGGATATATGATGCAGTCAAGGTCAGAGGATCCAAGAATGGACTGTCCAAACTTGTAGCAACATGAGAATAACACAGCAGAATAGCACACAACTCAAGATATAACAATATCAACTTTATATTATCTCATTAATTCAATTACATAAAATATGTCAGGTTGTAAGGCCTTCTCGATTAGGGCCAATTACATCAACAATTTAATAAGATCTTGCAGGATCCAAATATCTATCATATAGCTAAGTGGAAGAAACCAGATATGAACTTATGCTCGCAAGCTACAAAGCAATCTGCAATCTCTGTCTACCCACTTAAAACTATCTACAATAGCTTACAATCCTTCAGCTTATTCACTTCTCTCCACCCCAATCACTGTTTCTAAACTAAGAACAATGAAACAAATATATACAAGATTCCACCAAAGAATTTGGCACTCAAAGCCATAAAAGAGACCCAGATTTAGGTCCACATAGATCCCAATGAGAGACTCCACATTAATTCAGCAATGGAAATTAAATGTAGAATTCGGCCAGATAAGGATAAACATTTCAGGAAGATTATCACCGAAAAATAGCAACCGTCGGTAAGAACACACCTGAGCATCAGGAAACTCATCAGTGAACACAAAACCAACATAGAAACCAAAACCCATCGGTGAACACAACACCATCACAACAACCAAAACCTGTTGGTGAACACAACACCATCACAGCAACTGAAAACCCGTCAGTGAACATAGAACCATCACAATGACCAAAAAAGCATGCCCAAGAAATAGAACTCGAGAAACAAACAAGAAGCCTACCCGAGAAATAGAACCCAAGCAACAGAGAACAAACTAAAGAACAAAAGAAAACATCTTTTTGGTTGAGCAGGATTTCCTAGAATCCTAGGATTCTCCTGCATCAGACACCCTACGTAAAGAAGATGTTTAAAGGAAATCATGAACACCTTAAGGGAACCAGAATAGGTATACCATAATTTTTCTTAACCCGTACTTCCTCTTTCCCTCCAGTCCATGTTTTATCGCAATCAATTTTTTTACCTCTAACTTAGCTTGTTTGAAGGGTTACAAGGCATAAACAACCACCTAAAGGGTATTCATCTAACGATTGGAGATGTATTTTTGCTTTAGACATTAGCATAAATGAACCTGAACTATTTTTTTAATGAATTTTTCTTGAAATGGTAAATTACATCTAAAGTTGTCATAAATTTTTAGTTGATATGACATTTAAGGCTAAATTTCTAATTGATTTGTAATTTAGATGGTGAATTAAGTGTAAATTTACAATTGTGGTGGCAAATCAAGCTTGAATGAATAAAAACCTAAAATTATCAATAAAGCAAAAACTAAATAAATATAAAATTATAGTTGTGGTGACAAATTGAAACCTAAAATTCTCTCATGTTATAACCTTTTGTGACATTTCTAAGAAAGTAAAATTCATATGATGATTAATACTTAAAATAAAAAGTGAATGACACAATTTTTTAATAAGCATGAATTATAAGTAAGGTGGTGAAATATGAACCCTATACAACTATAATGGATTGCATCTATTATGTTGGATATAAATTTAATATTTTTTTTTCGGAAGTGGATTTTTTCAAAACATGATCATTTAAATTGATTTTTAGGGAGTGGATATTTATGAAGTTGGACGTAAATTTAATAATTATTATTTTTCCATTTCTTTGAGTTTTTAGGGAGTGGATATTTTTCAAAACATTATCATTTAAATTAATTTTAAGATAGTGGATATTTTTCAAAACAGTTTCATTGTTATTTATGTAATATTGATTTTTTCTTGCTTTGAATTGTTTTAGGAACGTAGTATTACTTAAATTTAATAATTTTGTGGAACTCAGTACCTTTTAATACTCATTTAAATTTAATAATTATAGAAAGAAAGTTTTTTATAATTATAGAAAGAAAGTTATTTATGATTTTTTTCTTGATATTTCCTTGCTAACATTTTCATTGTATTTTTTCTTGCTATTAATTTTTAGGAACTTTTAGGAACTGAGTATCATTTAAATTCAATAATTATAGAAACAAAGTTATTTATGATTTTTTCTTTATTTTCCTTTCCATACATTTCATTGTATTTTTTCTTGCTTTGAATTTTTAGGAACTTTTAGGAACTGAGTATTATTTAAATTCAATAATTATAGAAAGAAAGTTATTTATGATTTTTTTCTTGATTTGAGTTTTCTAAATTTTTTCGTTATTATTCATGTAATATTAGTTCTTCAATTTTCTCCTAGTGCATATGTAAGTTTTTCATGAATGTCAACTAGATAACTCTTATTAGTTCTTCAATTTTCTCCTTGTACGTATATTTTGAAGGGAGTGCATATGTAATTTTTCATGAATGTTGACTAGATAACTCTTATTAGTTCTTCAATTTTCTCCTAGTTCTTGTATGTATACTTTTGAGGGAGTACATATGTAAGTTTTTCATGAATGTCGACTCTTGTTAGTCTACTAATTGTCATTCTTTTGAGGGAGTGCATATGTAAGTTTTTCATGACTGTCAACTTTTTTTAGTCTACTAATTGTCATTATCTAGTTCATGTCGACTCTTGTTAGTCTACACATTATCTAGTTAATGTTGGCCCTTGTTAGTCTATACATTATCTAGTTCTTGTACATATACTTTTGAGGGAGTGCATATGTAAGTTTTTCATGAATGTCCACTCTTGTTAGTCTAGTATTGTCATTATCATTCAGAGAGTAAGTAGGAGTGATGTCATTGCTCAATATGAATGTCGACTCTTGTTAGTCTACTATTGTCATTATCATTCGGGGAGTAAGTTAGAGTGATGTCATTGCTCAATATCATTCAATATCATTTAAGAGAGTGCATATGTAAGTTTTTTCATTTATGTCGACTCTTCTTAGTCTACTATTATTATTATCATCCAGGGAGTAAGTAGGAGTGATGTCATTGCTCATTATCATTTAAGCAAATGCATATCTAAGTTTTTCATGAATGTCAACTTGTTAGTTTACCATTTCAAAAGAATCAAAAATATCATTTGAGGGAGTGCGTATTTAAGTGTTTCATGAATTTCTTCAAGTTTTGAGGGAGTGGATATTTTTCAAAATATTATCATTTAAATTGATTTTTAGGGAGTAGATATTTTGAAGTTGGATATAAATTTAATAATTATTTTTTTTCCATTTCTTTGAGTTTTTAGGGAGTGGATATTTTTCAAAACATTATCATTTAAATTAATTTTTAGGGAATGCATATTTTTCATAATATTTTCATTGTTATTTATGTAATATTAATTTTTTTTTGCTTTGAATTTTATTAGGAACTTAGTATCATTTAAATTTAATAATTTTGTATGGTTCAATAAAGAAACTTTACAATGGCTTCTAGAGGTAACGGTTATAGAGGCAATAGCTCTAGAGGTAATGGCTATGGAGGATAGGGCTCTAGAGGTAATGACTATGGAGGCTAAGACACTGGAGGTAATGACTATGGAGGCTACGGCACTGGAGGTAACGGATATGATGACAACAGGTTTGGCGGCATGAGCTATGGAGGGAATGGGAATAGGAGAAGTAATCAAAGCCAATGGATGCAACCAGTGAAAGGATTTGATAGATATAAACTTTAGCAGAGCATCAGGAATGAACAACCCAAACAAGACAGATGGGCCCAAAATAGAAAAGTTCCAATGGGGATGGAGAGCAGAAGCAGGCCAAATGGAAGAATGGGATGGATTCCTCCTCGACAAGACCTATTGCAGATTCTGAGAGAATGGAAAAATAGACTGGGAAGGGAGAATAGAGACCCTTTGTATGGAAACCAGGAGGATATTTCAATCACCCACAAAATTTTATTTTCAAGCAGATTGAGGGCAAATTTTAGTGCCCTAAAGAAATAATTAAGGAAGGAACAAATAGTAAAATGCTGATGGCAACCCAAACAACTGGTGAAAAGGTAGAGGATCTGGTCCACATTAGATCTTCATCTTTATTGATTAATAATCCCTACTAGAATGAAATAGTTAATAAGATGCAAGAAAAATCTTTCTTTATGAAATGAATAGGACCGTGGCCATCCATAGAAAAAATACAAAAATGGGTAGAAAACCATAAGGGGCACAAATTTGAGATCAAAACCCTAAAAAATGAGTTGTTCCTAGTCATCATCCCTTCAAAGATAGACAAGGAATGGATCCTGAATAGTGGCCCTTATTTGTTGGAAGGAAAAGGAATCAACATTCAGGATTGCAAACCCAAATTCAACCCAGATAAAGAGGAAGTAGAAAGCATTATGGTGTGGTTGAAACTTCAAAATCTTCCATGGGAATATAAGGATGAAGAAAATTTAAAGGAGATTGGGAATAGTCTAAAGATCTTCCTAAAAGCTGAGGATGCAGTAGATAGTAATGACTTCTACATATGCTCCAAAGTTCTTGTTAAAATACAAAGATTCTATCAGATCCCAGACTATGTAGTCCTAGGATCGGTAAATGGGGAATGGAGATTAAAGATTGAGGTGGATAATGCAAAAATGAAAACGAGGACAGAGAAGGATATTGAGAAGGGAAAGGACTAGAATCCAATAAAAACATAGAATGGATAAAAGAGATAGAAGAGAAGCGAACAAGACTCCCCACTTGGTCTATAGGATTTGAGGAATAAATGATTGCAAGACAAGATATAGAGAAGATGAATGCACATTAGGATATATAATGCAGTCAAGGTTGGAGGATCCAAGAATGGACTGTCCAAACTTGCAGCAACACCAGAATAACACACAACTCAAGATATAATAATATCAAGTTTATATTATCTCAGTCATTCATTTACATACAATATGTCAGGTTGTAAGGCCTTCCTGGTTAGGGCCAATTACATCAACAATTTAATAAGATCTCGCAGGATCCAACTATCTATCCTATAGCTAAGTGGAAGAAACTAGATCTGAACTTGTGCTCACAAGCCACCAAGCAATCTGCAATCTATGTCTACCCACTTACAACTATCTGCAATAGCTTACAATCCTTTAGCTTATTCACTTCTCTCCACACCAATCATTGTTGCTGAACTAAGAACAATGAAACAAATATATACAAGAGTCCACCAAAGAAGTTGCCACTCAAAACCATAAGAGAGACCTAGATTTAGGTCCACACAGATCCCAATGAGAGACCCCACATTAATTTAGAAATGGAAATTAAATGTAGAATTCAGCTAGATCAGGATAAACATTTTGAGAAGATGATCATCGAAAAACAACAACCATCGGTAAGAACATACCTGAGCATCAGGAAACCCATCGGTGAACACAGAACCACCATAGCAATTGAAACTCGTCAGAGAACATAGCACCATCACAGCAACCAAAACCCATCATTGAACACAACACCATCACAACAACCAAAAACCTGTCAGTGAACATAGAACCATCACAGTGACCAAAGAAGCATGCCCAAGAAATAGAACCTGAGCAACAAAGAAGAAGCATGTCCGAGAAACAGAACTTGAGCAATAGAGAACAAACTAAAGAACAAAAGCAAACATCTTTTTGGTTGAGCGGGATTGTCAAGAATCCTAGGATGCTCCTGCATCAGACACCCCAGGTAAAGAAGATGTTTCCATAAAGGAAATCACAAATAGCTTAAGGGAACCAAAATAGGTATACCATACTTGTTCTTAACCCATACAGACCCTTTCCCTTCAGTCCATTTTTTCTTCATTTTGTCCATCATTCCATTCGAATAGTTCATCTCTTATGTATTTCTCTCAAGTCTCTTGCCTATAACTGTCAGTAACTGACATCGTTCCTCCTCACCCAATTGGTTACTCAACTTGGTAACATCTCTTTGTGTCACTATTGTCAACATCGTTTGCACCACTTTAGTCAAATGTGTCATTTGTTCCCTCATCTCTGCAAGCTCTTTAGAGATGTTATTCTCCTTTTCTTCACCAATAGGTTCATCCACTCTTTTCTCCTCATGTTTGTCACTATCATTCGGAACATTTGATAACTCCACATCTCTTAGTATTTTCTTCCTATAAAGGTATTAGTTTATGCTTGGATTCTCACTGCCTCACCACATATGTGTTTTCATCACCATCAAACATAACATGTATGTCATGCTACCAAGGTCTACCAAGAAGTAGGTGACAAGCATCCATAGGTATTAAATCACATAATATCTCATCATAGTAAGATCCAATCTTAAAATTAACAAGGAATTATTCTTCAACCCTAACCTTAGACACATCATGTATCCAACTAATCTAATAAGGATTAGGATGCTTCCTCCTTTCCAAATTCAATCTACTAACCATCTCTTCTAAAACAAAGCTCTTAGAACTGCCACCATCAATTATGACATTACATACCTTATGCTTTCACTTACATCTAGTTCTAAACAAATTTCTTCTTTGATAAGAATCAATTTGCTTTGAGGGCAGTGAATTCCTCCTAAGCAAGAGATTCACATTTTTTCCCTTTGGTTCATTCTTAGAAACCTCATTCACCATAGCATTTCAGTGATTACTGACCCTCTTATCTGCATGGGGACATTCAAATGACTGATTTCCTTCTTCTCCATAGTTGTAAAAAGTACCTCTGAATATACCTCTACCTGTTCTTCTCCTTGGTTCAACAGGTTTTGGTTCATCTTCAACTTTCAATTTATCTTTTATCAACTGTTCTTGCTTCCCCTTCCCTCGGGAATTACTATAATGTCTTCTTTTCAACTTATCTTCTGCCTTCAGTGCATATTGATAAGCACACTCCGTAGATTCAATCTTCAACATACCAATCTCATCTTGGATATTGAATCTCAGACCATTAACATACCTTTCCACCTTTTCCTTAGAAAGTTCTCTATACCTCACTCGAATTGTCAACTTTTAGAACTCCTCAATATAATCTTCCACAGTCATCTCCTTCTATTTCAAATTCTGCAATTTCTTGAACAATTCAAATTCATAGTCAGCAGGAATGAACTTAGCTTTTAGCCTTGCCACCATCAACCTCCACCGATTAATCTTCATCTCACCTTATTCTTCTCGGTCCCTCTACAATTCTTTCCACCATAGAGCAGCATTCCCTTTCAATAGTATGTGCCAATTTTACCCTAAGCGGATCTTCAATGTCTTCCAGCTCAAAGTAGTCTTCCAACTCTCTGATCCAATCAATCAAATCCTCAGGCTTCAATGTACTTGATAAATTGGACACCTCCATTCAATAGCTTGTATTCAATCAAGCTTTAGACCTCTGCAATTGACCATGTCTACCTCCTCTTGATATCTCCATCCTATCAGTTATGTCATCTCCACTAGATCCAGCAGCTTTAAAATATTCAGTAGCTTCTTCATAACCATCATCTATTTTAGAGCCTCTTTGTATTCCAACATTTCTTATACCTTCTATGATTTCATTCTTCATTATCTCCATCTCAGATCTAAATATTTTTGTTATCCTTGCTTCCACCTCCTCAGAAAGATCTACAATCTTCCTAGGGTCCAATATTCTCGGAGGCATCTCTCCATATCTTTGAAAACCCTAAGCAACAAACCAAATCAATCTTCGCTCTGATACCACTTGATGCAGTCAAGGTCGAAGGATCCAAGAATAGACTGTCCAAATTTGCAGCAACACCAGAATAACACAGCGAAATAGCACACAACTCAAGATATAATAATATCAACTTTATATTATCTTAGTAATTCAATTACATACAACATGTCAAGTTGTAAGGCCTTCTCAGTTAGGGCCAATTACATCAACAATTTAATAAGATCTCACAAGATCCAACTATCTATCCTATAGCTAAGTGGAAGAAACCAGATCTGAACTTGTTCTCACAAGCCACCAAGCAATCTACAATCTTTGTCTACCCACTTACAACTATCTGCAATAGCTTACAATTCTTTAGTGTATTTGCTTCTCTCCACCCCAATCACTGTTGCTAAACTAACAACAATGAAACAAATATATACAAAAGTCCACCAAAGAATTCGGTGCTCAAAACCATAAGAGAGACCCAGATTTAGGTCCACATAGACCCCAATGAGAGACCCCACACTAATTCAGCAACAAAAATTAAATTTACAATTCCTCCAGATCAGGATAAACATTTCAGGAAGATGATCACCGAAAAACAACAACCATCAGTAAGAACATACCCGAGCATCAGGAAACCCGTCAGTGAACATAGAACCACCATAGAAACCAAAACCCATCATTGAACATAGCACCAGCATAGCAACCAAAACCTTTCAATGAACACAGCACCATCACAACAACCGAAAACCCATCGGTGAACATAGAACCATCACAGCGACCAAAGAAGCATGCCCGAGAAATAGAACCCGAGCAACAAAGAAGAAGCCTGCCTGAGAAACAGAAGCTGAGCAACAGAGAACAAACCAAAGAACAAAAGCAAACATATTTTTGGTTGAGTAGGATTTCCAGGAATCCTAGGATGCTCTTGTATCAAAATAAGCAACCCAAAACTTTCAATGGATAATAGTTTGAAATTAAAAGGTAATGTAGATCTCTCCAATTTGACAAATGTGGAAAGTCCAAAATCCACTCAAGTGGTAAAGGTGACTCCCTTATCCCTAATCTTGGCCCCTATTTATGGGGATATAAGGAAGTTAAAAAATGCATGGGAGGATAGTGATCAACCTCTAATAGTGCCCAATTCATGGGAAGATGTTTTACACACCCCCAAAACATCTAAGCAAGTCTTCACTGATAGAAGCTATAAACCAGACTTCACAATAGAGGGGGTTTGTCAGACAAAACATATGGAAAATAGGAATGAAGAGATGGAAAATAATAACTCAGACCTTTACAAGGATATTCCAATTTCACCCATCAGAAATCTAGAAAAATCAATGAAAGACACAGAAACAAAATTCTACTAATATTTTTAACCATTCTTTTATCCAAAGTGTTTTTATTGACTATAACATTTGTTATGACTCATCATGTTGCATTTCTATCTTTTGATCGACTCATTTTTCCAATAGATTGAATGGCACTAGTAATAGTAGATATAGCATGTTTAACAGATGAATCTTTCATATTTTGTTTCACTTTAATGCCTAGTCTTTTCATTAATTTTCTCACTTTCCACATTCTCATAAATTGAATCACAAGTTGACATTGAAATGTTATTTTTTTCAAATAGAAAAATTATTTGTATATTTATTTAGCATATTTTCTTATCTTCCTCAAAGAAATCTTATCAGAAAGACCATTCAAAATATTACTTTCAATATGTAAAAAATATTTTTCATTTTCATTTAGGAAAGGAATTTCATTGCTCTTTGCATCAACATTAGGAGGATTTTCATTTGCATCAACAAAAGGATTTTGATTTTCAACAACATTGGGTGTATTTTCATTCGCAAAAAAAAAAGGCTCTTCATTTTCAACAACAATAGGGGGATTTTCATTTTCAAATTCTCTAAGTTGAGAAACATAATTAGGCCTCATTGATTCAATTTCATCTCTAGAATATGCAAGTAATAAGTCTCTATAAAGAGTATCATCTATAATCATAGGTTGAGTATCATTCAAAGGTAAATTTGAAGATGTACCTAGAACATCATTACAAGGTGCATTCAAAGACATGCTTGCATTCACCTCTTTCATATTTGTATCTTTTGCATCTATTGTATACCCCATGGTATCTTTAATGTTTGACTCTTCAATTGTTGTGGATCCTGAAGCTTCATTACTATTCATTTGGTGCATCCTCAATCTTCTATCTCTTTGATGTTTAGCCTCTTTCTCTTTCTCCACTTGAATTTACTCATGATTCATAACCCTCCTTTGTTTCCTCTTCTAATGTTGTTTACATCCCATGATTGATAATTAAAATCAATCACATGAGTGTCTTCAATAGTTAAAACCTACAAAAAAAATAGTCAATATGCTCCCAATCATTGATGTCTTCAAATGGAGAATAGAATACTAAATAAACAATACAAAAACTGTCAAAAACCTACATAATCTATCGTTGTCGACCGTACTTCAAGTACAAAATTGCTGATGCGGTAAAAAAACACAGTAAATTTATAAAAAAAAAATGGTCAATTACAAAACAGGGTGACATTATGAAATGGGTGACACTTAAAAATTAAAACGTTACCCCATTTCATAATGTCACCCAATTTTGTTTGCAACCAATTTCCAATGACTATAAAATAAAACAGGGTGACGTTATGAAATGGGGTAACATTTTTATTTTGAAATGTCACCCCGTTTTATAACGTCACCCCATTTTTGAAAATTGAAAATTTCCCTGCCAAAAGTGGGTCGAGTTTAGCTTTGGGAAAGGCTTCGTCAACCGACCCTTGGCTTTGGATTTGGTTTGACCTGAACGTTGAAGGCCATGTCAATCTATAGACAAGAAACTCACTTTGGCCACATATTGGATTGGGTTTTCTAAGGAATTTTTTGACAAAAAAAATACCTAGTATATATCAAACAGTGTAGATTCAGAATTTGTAGTTTTTTTTTTTAAATTTGATTAATATTTCTAGTTTTCAATCATTTTGTACTAAAACAAGTCTTTAGAAAAGAGAATACAAGTTTTTTGGTAATTTTAATAACTTTTTTATTTTAAAGTTTATTGACAAATAAATTATATGACATGAAAATACACATAATCCTACACTTTAAAAAAAATTATCCAAGAATCATATGTTTAGGGAAAATTATGCTTGCCATACACAAGAGGTTTTATAAACAACGATTAAGCCCAATAATTTGATATAAAAATATGTAAAAATATTCTCATCAATCTTACATGTGTTACTCAACATTTCCCAAAAGGGTTTAGATAAATAGTTTTATTTGAGTTTGATTTCACTTGTCATACCACGCTTGGTATAGTCCTCAAAGAGTTGCTTTTAAAATATGGGTTTTAGTAATCCCTATTGAAATTCAAAATTTATCATCTGGGTATTTAAAAATATCACATATTTGGAAAGTAGACTTTGAAATCATATGTTTAGGGAAAATTATGCTTGTCATACACAAGAGGTTTATAAACAACGATTGAGCCCAATATATAATTAATAAAAAAAATATTTAATATAAAAAATATTCTCATCAATCTTACATGTGTTACTTAAAATATCCCAAAAGGGTTTA
Organism: Thuja plicata; assembly: GCA_018584345.1. NCBI lineage: Eukaryota > Viridiplantae > Streptophyta > Pinopsida > Cupressales > Cupressaceae > Thuja > Thuja plicata. The sequence continues at coordinate 979,114 of MU226218.1, forward strand.
GATAAATAGTTTCATTGAGTCTGATTCCATTTGTCGTACACACGCATGGTATAGTCCTGAAAAAGTGACTTTTAAAATGTGGGTTTTAGTAATCCCTATTAAAATTTGAAATTTATCATCTAGGTATTTAAAAATATCACATATTTGGAAAGTTGACTTTGAATCCTAAAATTTTATATTAGTGACTTTTTGGAAGATTCCATGTCTATGTGCCTCAAATCTTTAGGTCGAATAGGATGAATTTGAAAAATTAGGAAAAATAGTTCCACTTTTTGGCTTAAAAATGGACTCAGCTTCTTGTTGGCACCCACATTCTAGGACCCTATAAGACACTTAGAGGACCCCTTAGTACACCTTAGGACCCTTTAGGACCCCTAATGTGACAAAATTCTTTAAGAACCCAAGTAGGACCCTTTAAAATATTATCCTAGGAGGACCTCCTTAGTACATCCTAGGACCCTTTAAGACACTTAGAGGACCCCATAGTACACCTTAGGACCCTTTAAGACCCCTATTGTGACATAAAAATCTTTAAGAACCCAAGTAGGACCCTTTCAAACACACAGGATGACCTATTATCTAAGTCTTTAAGAATACCTAGGACCCTTAAGACCTAATAAGACCACTTAAGACCTAATAGGACTAATATGACTTATTAAGACCAATTAGTACATCCTAGGACCCTTTAGGACTATGATTACACCCTAGGACCCTTTAGGACCCCTATTGTGACATAAATCTCTTTAAGAACCCAAGTAGACTCCTTTAAGACACATAGGTTGACCTATTAGAACTCTTTAAGAACTCTTAGAACCATTAAGACCTAAAAAGACCACTTACTTGACCTAATAGGACCTATTAATACCAATTAGTACATCCAATGACCCTTTAGGACTATTAGTACATCCTAGGTCCCTTTAGGACCCCTATTGTGACATAAAACTCTTTAAGAACCCTTAAGATCCTTTAGACCTAGAATAGGACCACTTAAGACCTTATAGGACCCCTTAAGACCTAATTAGACTAGACTTAAGACCTAATACGACTAATATGACCTATTAAAACTAGTTAGTACATCATAGGACCCTTAAGACCTAATAAGACCACTTACTTGACCTATTAGGATTTATTAATACCAATTAGTATATCCAAGGACACTTTAGGACTATTAGTACACCCTAGGTCCCTTTAGGACCCCTATTGTGACATAAAAATCTTTAAGAACCCTTCGATCCTTAACACCTAGAATAGAACCAATTAAGACCTAATAGGACCCCTTAAGATCTAATAAGACTATACTTAAGACCTAATAGGGATAATATGACCTATTAAGACTAATTAGTACATCATAGGACCCTTAAGACCTAATAAGACCACTTACTTGACCTAATAGGACCTATTAATACCAATTAGTACATCCAAGGACCCTTTAGGACTATTAGTACACCCTAGGTCCCTTTAGGACCCCTATTGTGACATTAAAATCTTTAAGAACCATTAGGATCCTTAAGACCTAGAATAGAACCACTTAAGACCTAATACGACCCCTTAAGACCTAATAAGATTGGACTTAAGACCTAATAGGACTAATATGACCTATTAAGACCAATTAGTACATCTTAGGTCCCTTAAGACCTAATAAGACCACTTACTTGACCTAATAGGACCTATTAATACCAATTAGTACATCCAATGACCCTTTAGGACCCCTATTGTGACATAAAACTCTTTAAGAACCCTTAGGATCCTTAAGACCTATAATAGGACCACTTAAGACCTAATATGACCCCTTAAGACCTAATTGGACCCCTTAAGACCTAATAAGACTGGACTTAAGACCTAATAGGACTAATATGACCCATTAAGACCAATTAGTACATCCTAGGACCCTTAAGACCTAATAAGACCACTTACTTGACCTAATAAGACCTATTAATACCAATTAGTACATCCAAGGACCCTTTAGGACTATTAGTACACCCTAGTTCCTTCTAGGACCCCTATTGTGACATAAAGCTCTTTAAGAACCCTTAGGGTCCTGAAGACCTAGAATAGGACCACTTAAGACCTAATAGGACCCCTTAAGACCTAATAAGACCAAACTTAAGACCTAATGGAACTAATATGACCTTTTAAGACAAATTAGTACATCCTAGGACCCTTAAGACCTAATAAGACCACTCGCTTGACCTAATAGGACCTATTAATACCAATTAGTACATATAATGACCCTTTAGGACTATTAGTGCATCCTAGGTCCCTTTAGGACCCCTATTGTGACATAAAACTCTTTAAGAACCCTTAGTACCCTTAAGACCTAGAATAGGACCGCTTTAGACCTTTAATATGACCCCTTAAGACCTAAATAGAGTAATAGGACCTATTTGTAATACCCACTCATGTGTTGCTTTGTAGTTTGTGATGTCGTACTCTTTTAGGCATTGTTTTCAATTGATTGGCCAAATTCTTTTAGGCCACATTTCATGTGAGTTGTTATTGTTTCGTTTGATGATGATACTTGATTATGATGTCATGGATTGATCATATGCATAGATAGATGTGATGATATTTTCATGTTTATTTCAAATTATGATGTACTTACCCCATACTTGCATGTGTATGGTTGTCTTATATGTGAATGTACTTGATGTGTTGTTGTGGTAAAGGACGAAGACGTAGTTACTTGCTTCGATGAGATCCACACGTTTGACCAATCCCTGTCATTGGTTGCGATATTATATTATGTATGTACATGAGTGTTTCTTTGATGACAGGATTGCAGGTACATGGCATCATCTTCCCTGAATTGGCAGGAGTGAGCGTGCCCATAAATATTCATCTCAATGGTAAAGAGGGGAGGTAACATACAGATCCAAAACCCTAACCT
>MU226218.1:982479-1031803 GCA_018584345.1 Thuja plicata
TTTAGGGATTGAATGGGGAGTTGTCATGAGGGGTTGCACAATTAGGGGAAGTTGATTCTCTTTAGGATAATTCTCCTCTCATTTCTCTCATAACAGGTTTTTGGATTTGGAGAGCTCTTGGTGATTTTGGGGTTTTTGAAGGATTGTGGATTGTTGTGGTTTCTTGTTGCTTTGAAGATTTCGAGCTTTTCTTGCTTGTATGTGCTTGGATCTTCATAGTTGCCAGATTTGTGGTTGAATTGGGCTTGAGGGTTTTTAGATTTGCTTTCATCTTCCAAGCTACATTTTTCCGTTTCTTGCATTGGAATCAAGGTAGGTTTCATTTGCCATGTATGGTTTCAATTTTCTAGATCTGAGGTTTTCATTGTTGAATTAGTGCATGTTTGTTATTTTGGCTTTTAAATGGATTTATTGTTGTTTATAGGTTTCCGGGTGTTCATTAAAACCCTAGATCTGAATTTCTTTCATTCTATGTATTCTTAGCATCATAGGGTTATGCTGTCAAAATTTCAGGAAGAAATTCCTTCTAGATCTCTTAGAAAATGAAAAATTAATCCTTTGTATAGTTTATACTATAGAGAAAATTAAATTTATGGTTTATTGATGTTTCAATGTTTTCGGGGTTCATGAAAAGATTAGATCTGTCATTTTCATGTTAATATGGTTCTTAGCATAGTACCCTTATGCTGTCAAAAATTTTGTGAAAAGATCTCCTCTAGAACTCCTAGAAATCAAAAAATCAATCCTGCCTATAGTCCCAACTATAGAAAAAATTAAAATGAATGAGTTTCTTGTAATTTCATTAAAAAAAATTAAATAAGTTGGAAAAACCAACTCTCTGGAAAAAAACACAGTCTGGCAAAAAAAAAAAAAATTTAATCTACCCAGAAGTTTTAAAAAAAAAATATCCTTACCTTCTTTGTAATTTCCGTTTTCGGATTATTAAATGAAAATAAATTACTTGAAAAAAACAAATAAATTAAAAAAAAATAAAACGCAGTTATTAGATTGCATTTGTAAAAAAAAAAAAGAAAAAAAAAATTTGAGGGAGGGGTGGTGGGACCCCATCCCCACCAACTCCCCCTCCGTTTCTCCTCCTTGCGCGATTTTTAAAGCGCATGGGGAGGGGACAGTGGTCCCCCCCCCACAGTCCTTTGAAAGGATTGTTGTGCTTACTGTGCGCATGGGGAGGTACCCCGCAGGCCCCCCACCACATGCGCATATTGTGCAAGGGGGTGAGCCGCGCGGGCCCCCCCATGAGGTAAGGGTTTTTTTTTTAATGTAAATTTTGTTTAGTTAATTTAATTTAAAGTTATTTAATATTTAGTTTAGTATAATTAATTTTTAATTTAGTTTATTTAATTTTTATTTTAGTTTATTTAGTTTTTAATTTAGTTTAATATTTATGTTTATTAATAGATACATTATATATATATATATATAATTAATTTAATATATTAATTGTTGAAGATGTTTTAATAAAATTGATTATTAATTTTAGAATTAATATATCGATTATTAATACAATTAATCTTGTTAATATGATTGAGTAAACTACTTGAGCTAAAATGTATTGATTTAATTAATGGTCATCTTGATTAGAGTATTTATTTATGGGAAGTAATCTTAAATAGTTTAAATGCGATTGATTTTAAATTATTTCAGATTAAGGTATTCATGAAATGAAGTTTATGCTTGAGTGGTCTATGAATGATTACATACATATAGTTCATTTTTCAGTCTTTCTAGACGTTTTGTTTCCATGCATCATTATGGATCTCTTTTGCTTATGTGTGTGATTATGGGGGCATTAGATGACCTAGGATGTATACAGAGGCCGAGGGGAGTGTTTATCTTTTCTGTCACTTTATGGCGTGTGTGTTCTAATCTATTTCCCTAAACTGACCATGTAACCCTTTCGATTATGCTATCTATTAGTGTACCTATGTGACCGTTCCTGTTGTATGGGATACTGATTTGGGGTACACTAGGGTTGTGACCTATGCTAGATCTATTAGGATCTCTGAACCTAGGCCGGTAGGTTACCTAGATGTGTAGTAGGGGGTGGATTGCAATAAGTTCTGGGTCCGTAAGTGACTTCTAGATTGCTTATTGTAGAGTTTCTTAATAAGTGATAACTAAAGACATATTGAGAGATTGAAATGAATTAATAAGATATGATTCTCCTCACTCATGCTTGAGTGCTAGTAAAGATTGAGATGGAGGTTGAGATAGTGCTTGCCCCCTTACGAGGCGCGGGTTCGGGCATAGTTAGTGATCTTGTCATTTTGAGAGGTCATTGGCTCTGTGTATGGTCACTTAGGTGCCAGAATCCATTGTGATTATTGGGGATGAACTTAAGGGTTAGATGTACATGATGACACCTTCCTTTACACATGCTAGATTTCCTACGTTGTGAGTTGCCTCTAGATTAGTGAGTCTTACCTTTTTGTGATGATTAGTACACCGGATTAGAGAGCTGTCAGGATCCCTTACTTAGTGGTTATTCCTTCTTGGTTTTTGATATCCAATTGGGATATGTTGTTATCTCCTCAGCACGGTGGGGTGGACCTTTGTGGTTCCACATGAACGGGTGGTAGTGATTCTTTATCCATTGAGATTCGACGTCCTTGTACCAGGTGCTTGATGGTTCTTTGCAGATGAGCTCTTTATGTTCCTTCATCATTTATTATGTATTTTCATTATTGTAATCTTGTATTAGAGTATCACATGTGATATCTAATCTGGATATTGTATATTAAGTAGATTAGAGTGATTACCACATACCCTGCGACATGTGAAGTGGATGTGTGTTATGGTGGTTTCATGGTTATCCATGAGGATTATAATTATGGTTTCTAAGTTGTATTTGTTATGTTTAATCAGATGGAATCTTTTGTGATTTTGTTAGTTGTGTATTTTTTGAAGTAATTCAACGTCATGGAACCCTTGAGTTGTGTAATCTATGTGAGTGTAAGACATGTGTATAAATGGTAATTGCTTCCGCATGAATGTATGTTTCTTTATGTTAACTTTAAAAAAAAAAATATTCAGCACACATAGTGACATGTTCTAGGTTAATCTCTCTTGGGTTCCTTGGTGGGGCCTTACACTATTAATACCAATTAGGACCCTTTAAAACACTTAGGATGACCTATTAGAACTCTTTAAGAATCTGTAGGACCTAGTATTGTAAATTTAAGTATAATTTTATATATTTAGATAGTTGTTTCCATTTTACATGAAATTATAACACGTAATCAAGTACTTAATTGTTAAAACGTAGCTTTCACATGTTACATCTAGATGGCCACTCAAGATGTACCAGCTTAGGATGTACCTCGCACTCTTGATCTTGCAACTATTTTTTAGGCTGCTTAGGCAGAGACAAATCAACTTAGAGAGTCCATCCATACATCTGAGTGTGACATATACAAAGGTATTTGTATCATTGCATTAAGGAGTTTGGAGGATATGACTACCAGATTGAGATCTCACTCTTCCTTCACAACACAGGTTATTGATAGTATTTTTTGAGAGTTGAGAGCCAAGGTTTTGGGTGATGTTTCCTTGGAGATGGTCCAGAGCTGTGTCCCTCAGGAAATCATCAAATGAGAGGTTTTCCCATTTTATGAGGGGAAGCCCAAGGTGAAGGAATTTTAGGTTACATGGTGTGAGATTCCTCATATTGCATGCATGATATATCCCTATTTTCTTGTAGCACATGATCGTTATCCTAATAACAACTAGATTCTATTATTATTTTTCCAATAGTTGTACGTTGATTTTTGTTTGGGACTCAGGGTAAACTATTTAGATCTTCCCAGATATTACAGTCAGGGGTGCGGTAGAGTTGCAGACCATGATTAGTATCGTAGGGCTGATCGAGTCCTACATTCTCATAGATAGCTAGTTGGGTAGAGGACTTTGATAGTGGCACCAATGATGGCTACTACTACAGATAGAGTGATCATTTCTTCCCATAGGAAAGTAATCGATAGGATAGGGGAGATTGCTTCTGCAACCACCTCCATCACTTCTAATATAGTGGGCAGATATATTTTGACTAGACCGAGCCAAGCCAGATCATCTTTTGAGGCTTTATCTAGTTTTTCTCTAGGGGTCAGTGATGAGGCATATAGAGCTATAGGTATTCTTCCACCTGGAGAGATATGATCACTCTCTAGAAATCATAGTCATTTGGATTTGGCGCTTTACTTTTTGGAGAATCTCCTGCAGTCATATTCTTATATTGAAGACATGCAAAGGATCTAGTACAGTCACTTAGAGATTTCATCACACTTGCACATGGTCCTATAGTTCCACCGACATAGGACACACTATCTAGTCATGCACAAAATAGTTTACAACACTCTGCAGAGAGCTCTGTACTCATAGATCAGTCTACAGTTGCATATCCAGGTATACAGGTTGGATATATACACATCATAGCTGAGGGCCTAGACAAATTTGATGAGAAGTTACACACGTTGATTCAGGTGGACACTAGCACTGATGTTGGATAATTTATGAATCTTTTATTACATCCTAGTGGTTCACGCTCAACATCACTCCCCTCCCATCTACACACACCCCTACACTATTCATTACTAGAGATGTTTAGGACTGGAGGTGGTGTGGGTGATGCACCTTCTTGTGATGATATGATGGTATAATGTGCTGATGATCCTCCTACTCCTAAGACCCAGGTATATAAAATTTTATTTTCTCCTTTTTAGGAGTTTTAGTAAACAATTAATTATAGATGTGTGTATTGATGTTTGTTCTATTGTCACTAAGGATTGCACCCAAAAGAGCTAAGTATGAAACTCATCAATCCTATGAAACATGAGAATAATTCCAGGTTATGGGGAACCTATAATGGAAGTAGACCTCTGGATTAAGGTTTGGCTTCCCCTTGAATCACCTTAAACATAAACTAAAACTTTTTGGAGGAAAGAGAGAGAGAGAGAGAGAGAGAGAGAGAGAGAGAGAGAGAGAGAGAGAGAGAGAGAGAGTGCATGAATTGAAAACTGGACTTAAAACCTAGGTGATTCACCAAAACTTCAAAGATCCATAGATTGAAAAAATTCTCACAATATGACTTAAACACAACTTGGAATTCATGGATTTGTCCTATTTATATTATTTTCTTTTGAGAATAACAAGGTGCATATTGTCAATGAGAAAGGAATTGAATGAATTTCACAAACTCGGAGACATATGAGAGCACACAATATCAAACTTTAGATGGTAGTATGTGTTTTCTAAACATCAAATGAACAGTATGCCGAGATAAAGGATTAACTTGAATCATAATAACCTGACCAAAACTCATTAAATGATCTTGAAAACAATAGGAAAAAGAGAATCTTTGTTATATATTCAACCAAAAGGAGCTAGAAAACACTCTGCTTCTTAGAGCAACAAGCATTCAAATCTGAAAGTGAGATAGAATGAAGAACTGCCTCTACAAAAAAAATGAGAGGTATATATAGGATGAACCCCAAAATATGCATTTCCAAGGATTCTAGAAATCATCATGTCTAACTCCACCAAATCTGGAACTAGATGCAGGGGTATATCTGGAAATCTGCATTTTTAGATCCACCAACATGTTGCTCAAATCTGGATGTTAGGTTCCCAGATTTGTAGGGGTAGGTGAGAGAAAATTTAGAAATATGCCTTAACCATAATTCCTTACCAAATTGAATCTATCCCCCCCCTCTAATCATGCTTGGTAGGTATCATTGACAAAGTGATTTATAAAACATCACTTGTCAATCATTTACAAAAATAATTGCATGATTTTTACATTAAATTCATCCCATTTGAACTAAATAATAGCATTTAGAAGACATAATAGGATACATGCTATCAAAACTTAGCCATGACACCTAGGACCTAGGGGATACATATAAAAATCTCCCAATCTTGTCCCTAAATGGCTCATTAAAGTATTAAAATTTTCCTTTTTGCCCCCCTATGCAAGATTTAAAACCCATTTTCTAAAACCCACCATACATGTTATAAAAACATATTTTCAAAGGCTTTACATTTGAAACATTAAAATAACCCAACCTTTACCCTAATTTTTTACCATATTTCAAACATTAAAACATGCCAAAAATCCCTAAAACACATGCTTTTCACTCTTCATCAAATCTACAAGAGGAAGACATGACTTCTATGCCCTAGTTGCTGTTTAAAATGGACAATTCTGGAAAGTTGCATCTTCTTGGATCGACTTTTATGCCTTTTCTGGGATTTGATGATGGCAAGTCTGATCTCATAAAGCATTGAGGTAAGTTCATCATTGTTTAATGTATTCATTTGTTAACTTGATTGCATGATGTTGTGCTCCACATTTCTTCATATTTTCCTGCATCGAGTTGCCTTGAATCTACATCTTTGTTGGGGTTTTATTGTTTTGAATGTTGATAATGCTTTTCACATGATGAGGTCGCGAGCTCTATTATTTGCTTTCATATTTAAAAGTTGTTTGCATATTGTTTTTTTATCTTAAAAAATGTGGCTAGGGCATCATTATGGTTCTATTCTCCTCTTGTAATGCTTGTTTGAAACTATAGAAAATGGCGACTTGGCATGATAAAACTATTTTTACATGTGATAACATATTTCTAAAATTTACCTTTTTGTTCTACTCCATGGTGTGGGCTTCATGCTTTCTGTCTTCTAATCTTTTGATGCATTAATTTTTTTTGCCTTCATAGATGATGGTGTTTTTGCATGGCAATGTTATGCCTTCATACATTAGGGCATGGCTATGTCCTTTGGCTATATATATGATGGTGTTTTACATGGAAATGTTATGCCTTCATACATTGGGGCCTTGCATTAATTTTGTTTTGCCTTTATACATTGGGAGGTGGCTATGTCCTTTTGCTGTTTGGTGGAAACATTTGTGAAAAGAAAATTCACATTACTGGAAACTTTGAGAACAATGGAATTATTGTTTTCCTTCACATAAGGCCGCGGGCTTTTAGAGAACATTGTTTTTACTAATACTTTGATGTATCCATTATGTCTGTGCTTGATCTTTGTTTTGAAATCAGCTCGTGGTGTAATAGGGCATTATTTATTGTTTGCTGGTTATACTTTGGAAAAATACTCTTTTTTTTTACTCCATGGAAGGAAGTGCCATGAAGCTATAGTACTGTTATACTTGATCAAAAAAACTTATTACAGTCACCTACCTTGCTGTTATCTTTTGGGGCCATGGGCTATGACTGTATTTTGTAGATTCTAGAGCATATTTACCTCTTTTGCATCCACAAAAAGAAGTTCCATGATGTTATAATTTTGTCCATGGATGCGACTTTCAATGTTGCGGCTCCATTATTGTTCTTCTATTGCTCCTTGGGTACATAATGTTGTTCTAAAGTTGTTTTTTTATCACTTTAATTATCATGCATCATTATTGTTGTGACATTGTTGTTAGATGCATTTGAATCAAGTACTTGTTGATTCTTCATGTTTTGAATAGACTTGGAAGTAGAAGGAACACATCCATGTTGTCTTAACAAGCTATATGCAGAGTTTTAAACATGCATCATCCTTTCCCACATGCAACATATGAATGATGCTAACTTTTGAAACTTATATGATGTTTTATTATTTGAATCAAGTACTTGTTGATTCTTCATGTTTTGAATAGACTTGGAAGTAGAAGGAACACATCCATGTTGTCTTAACAAGCTATATGCAGATTTTTAAACATGCATCATCCTTTCCCATGTGCAACATATGAATGATGCTAACTTTTGAAACTTATATGATGTTTTATTACTTTTTCACACATGATATGCATGTATTTGATACACAGATTCATATGCAAAACACCATACCTTCTACTGTTCTGAACTTTGGAGGTGCATGCATATTTTTGGTATTTTGTGTGTTCCAAAATGTTGAGATCCACCATGGTATGCTAAATTTGCAGAATGTGTCATATGTATCATGCATTTGTTGTATTTCTTTTGTGTCTTCATACACCATTGCTACTACATCTTTGAATGCAAGATGTCCTCATGCACCATTTTTGTACCCTTGTATTAAGTATTTTGAATGCTCCATGGTTACTTCTGCTTCATTTTTTTTCTCCTTCTAGATCAGTGCTCCTCCTTGGGAATGTGAGGATAATCTAAAACTCTATTTTGATAGAGCTTTGGATAACCCTCACTATTTCAATGTAGAGTACTAAGAGGGCTTGACACTTGATCAAGGGTGTTTCTACCCTGTTAATGTGGTCTTTGTCAAGAAGATTTGAGGGCTTCCTAACAGTGCCCACATTATAGAGCAACACCATCCATTGATATTTATGGAGAGTATGACATTACCATAAGTGTTCTTTCTCATGCCCAGTTATTCTTCAAAGGTGGTCTATGATGGCTGCCCTTGAAGACTGCATGTGCATGATTGAGGGAATTTATCACATATAAATGTAATAAAATAACTTCTTCTATACCTTCATATGGAACAAACAAATTAGAAAAACATGGTATCCTTCTTTCTTTGTAGCATTGTGGTGAGTATGTTCATGCCTGGGGCATGGTTTCCTTCTTTTGATGTATGTTTGATTCCATGCATGCATGACTCTAAGTGTATGTAGATAACAACCTATCATGCATTTCTTAGATCCATTGGATCTAACCCATTTCTTCTCTTTCTTGCAGGTTTTGGATCCAATCAAGAGCACACTGGAGTCACACCCAGGCCAACCTCTCTTCTTTTCTTCAGGCAATGTCTGGTACCTTGTCATTTATGTTCATTTTCTTTTGTGCATGCATGTAATTAGCCATAGATCTGTAGGAGTTGGATATGCTCACGACCTGTGTGAGCTTAGATAAATGATTTACTTCTCTTCTGCACATACTTGTTATTTATGTTCAAACTGAATATGATCCAATGTACATATCATTTATTTCCTGGATATCTTATTTTGATCCTTACCTTTATGTACTTTTCATTTTCATCTTTTAGGAAATGAACACAAACTTAATTCAGATCACTAATAATGTGCAAACTAGGTCATTTAGAAACTCATCTAGTAATTAGGCTAACAACCTTAACCAATTGAATGAACATAAAAATGGGTAACATTTCTGGCGACCTCAGCTGAGTGCTTGCCTACTAAGTACCCACTTGGTTATTTTAATTCATTATCCATTGGGCATAGAGTCCTCTAGTTTCCACAACTAAAACTTGGCTCAAACTCTTAAAAACAACAGCTCCTCCCCCTAAAAAAATAAACTAAATGCCTGAGGTATGTTGGTATTATTCTATGGGATTCATACTATGAGTATGAATGGTTTGTATCAATGGGTCTTCATCTCACTCATACCAATCACTCATGCTTTCTTGATGAAGCTTTGAGAATGTCATCAGTGTATCTGAGGCTTATTGCTAACAATAGAAATCTAGAAACAAAACTGAAACTGAAACAAAACTTGTGCTACAACACTTAGGGAACATAGGCAACAAAAACTAAAACATCTAAATACTATTGTACAGGGGGTAGTAATTTGACCTCAATAACATGATTTGAGGTGAATCCCACTCACAAGAATGAGAAATTATTCTCCCTCCATGGAAGACAACTGGAAGGCATTATGGGATTTACACCCTATGACCATGAAGGGTCCACTCCAAATTGCATCAAACTTAGTGTGCCTCCTAGGTTTATTCTTCAATTCATCCCACTTGAGGACCAAGTCTAGTTCCTTGAAAACCCTAGGAATGGAATTCTTGTCAAAGGTTTTCTTCATCTGATCCTGATGGCTCTCTAGGTTCTCCAATGCTAGATTCCTTGTCTCCTCAATTTCCATTAGTTCAACAAGACTTACTTGCATGGAATCTTCCTTTACTATCTCAATTTCCTTGAATAAATTAAAAGTAGGTAATTCAACGAAAATAGGAACTTTAGCTTCCTTCCCATAGACTAGAAAGTATGGAGAGTTACTTATGGATCTCTTAGGGGTTATTCTATCTGTCCACAGGACCAACTTCAATTTTCTATGCCAATCCCTCTGATTCCCTTCAATAGTTCTCCTGATGATTCTTATCAAGTTCTTGTTTATCGATTCTTCTTGACCATTACCCTGAGGGTAATAGTCAGATGAAGTATTTAGGATGATGTTATGCTTGAATGCCCATTCTGAAATCTTCATTCCCAGGAAGGCCAGTGCATTGTCTGAGATAATGGATTTAGGTGTTCCTACTCTTTCTACCATATCTTGGTAGAAACTAAGGACAAATCCTTCAATTGCATCTTTTAGTGCTATTGCTTCTACCCACTTAGTGAAATAATCTGTGGCAATGAGGATCCACTTGTGTCTAGCACTGGAGGGTGGGTTGATGGGTCCAATGAATTCTAACCCACACTTCATCAAAGGTTGATCCACCTTAATAGGATGAAATGGTAGAGCTACTAGCCTCTACTTGCCTGCAAATAAAGCACAACTTTTACATTTCATTACCTAGGAAAAAGCATCTTTGTGTAGATCAGGCCAGTAATATGTCACCCTCATTACTTTTAGGGAAGTATTTCTTACTAAAAAATGGCCTTCGGGTGCTCCGTCATGGAATTCCTCAAGAATTCTAACCATCTGATCTGGTTCAACACATCTTAGCAAGACACCATTGTAATCCTTTCTATATAAAACATTATCCAGAATGATAAAAGGAATGAATTGGAGCCAGAAGTACCTTCTCTTGGCTCTATCAAGGCCTAGGGGACACTCACCAGTTAGGAGATAATGCTTCATCTCTGTTGTCCAACTTGTGGGGGCTGCACTCTGATTTATTAAGACAATATCTTCTCCTTGTTGATAGTTGTCTTCTCCTCCTTCTGCCATTTGCTCACATAGTCCTTTTCCTCTTATCAACTTAGTGACTTTGATTTGAATGTTGTATTCCATTACTTTAGTGATCCATCCTACTCTCTTATGGCTCAAACATTTGTTCAAAAGGAAATCTTTAATGCAAGGATGGGCAACCATAAGATGAACTACATTGTTCAAAAGAAAATGTCAAAACTTTTTCAAACTCCTTACCATTTCTAAGATATTCTTTTCCATGGAGGTATAGTTTAGTTCATATCCATCCAATCCTTGGATGTAGAAATCCACTGGTTGCTCCTGTTTCTCATCATTCTGTTGAACTAGTATGGAATATATAGTGTCAGTATTACCAAACACATAAAGAATGAACTCTTTTGAAAAATTTGGGTTTAGCATAGTAGGAGCAGAGGCTATTGCCTCCTTTACTTCTTCAAAACACTTTTTACCTTCATTTTTTCCAATGAAATACAACATTCTTTTTAAGCATCTGTGTTATGAGCTTCAGCAACACTGCAATATTCAGGATGAATCTCCTCAAGAAGTTGATTCTCCCTAGGAAAATTTGAAGCCCCTTCTTATGTGCTAGCAATGGTAGTGCCAGGATTGCACTTATCCTCTCAGGGTCAATAGGTGCACCCTCTTTGGACATAATATTCCCTAGAAGTCTTCCTTCATGAACAACAAAGATGCACTTCTTGGGGTTCAAGGAGACTCCAATTTCTCTGCACCTCTCAAATATTTTCTTCAAATGGATCAAGTGCTCATTATTATTCTTCGAAAAAATAGTTCTTTCATCTAGATAAACTAGGAAAAACTTATACATTAAGCCAGCAAATGCCATCTCCATGTCTTTCTGGAAAGTAGCACCAGCATTAGATAACTCAAAAGGCATTTTTTATATATGCCATGGTGCCCCATTTAGTTGTGAAAGTTGTTTTGTACTGGTCCTCCTCTTTCACCAAGATATGGTTATAACCAGAAAAACCATCTAATAATGAAAATATGTCAGATCTTGATACTAATTGTAGTATTTATTCCATAGAGGGAAATGGATGGTGATCCTTCAACAAGGCTTGGTTTAGATCTCTAAAATTTACACACAGTTGGATCTCACCATTCTTCTTCCTGATAGGAACCAAGCTAGAGACCCAGGAAGTATGCTTAATAGGGAATATAAAGTTAGCCTTGATCATTTTTCTTAACTTAGTTTTCATTAGTCCCTCTAACTTAGCATTTATAGGCCTTTGTTTCTGTCTAACAAACTTAGCACTAGGTTCAAGCTCAATGGTGTGCTAGGATAAGTCAGGGTCAAATCCTTTCAAATCATGGTATTCCCATGCAAATACATCACTTAATTCTTGTCATAATGAAACAAAATATTGTTGTTTAGGTTGTGTACATACCTTCCCAAGTTTTAGGAACTTATCCCAGAGTATCTCAACTGGTTGGTAGTGTTATTCTTTTATTTCCATGCTTGCCTTTTCTCCCCTAAGATGATCATCAGAGTTAAAAATAGACTCAAGGGTGACCAAACCTTTGGGTAATTTTTTAGTTTTTAAATACAATATATGATCATTGTATTGGTGGGCATGTTTACTCTGATTAGCATTAGAAAACTCAACATCTTCCATTAGAAAATTCAGAATTTGTTCATCACTTTCAAAAATCTACCAACTTAATTGGTTGTCTAAAACTGAAGGTCTTATGAGGATCTTCACATACTGTTGCATCCCAATGTTGCTAAATTCTTTAGGAATATCATATTCAACCCCCATTGCAGGAAACATGTATGCTTGCTTGTTCTGATTTCTTGGAATAGAGACTAGATTAAAAGCATCAAAACCTTCAATCATATCCCAAACTCTATGCTTATACATCTTGAGCACATCATTTTTAGTGAGGTTAGTGTTCCGAATATAATTAACTATCAACTCACTGTCACCGAAGACTTGAAAATACTTGATGCCTTTCTCTCTGGCCCATTCCAAACCATGAATTAAGGCTTCATATTTTGTTGTATTATTAGTGCAGCTAAATGAAAATTTTACAATAGAGTAATACCTTTGATTTTCTAGTGAAACTAGAACCACCCCTCCTCCTGCACCAATCTTTCTTCTGGCGTCATCAAAGAAAAGTTTCCATAGGTCATTATTTTTCTATTCTGGGTCCTCTTTCTTCATCAAATTTGGGATCACTACATTCTTCTCATGAATGATGTACATCCATATGCTAGACACTTCCATGTTTCTAAAAGGATCATCCTCTAGGCTATCTTCTTCCCACTCATCCAAGACAATATCTGGGATACTCTCAGTAGTGGTGTTTGGTTCTAAAACAACAAGCTCTAACTCATGGAATGTCAGGTTGGCATTGATGGGGCTAGGTGTATAGGGATCCACATGGTCTTTTGCAAAGGCTTCTGATTTAATTCTGACCCTTGCACCATACCTAGTTCTGAAATAGAGATGAGACCAATCTGAGGAAAGGTACCCATCCAACTTGGTAGTAAAATATTTTCTAAGGCAAATGGAAAAGTAGGGTGGTAGGTCAATAACATAGATATCTTGGGGAATTGAAAATTTAGGACACTCATGCCAGGTGAGGCTTAGGTTCTTTATCACTCCAATTGTACTGACTGATGACCCATCTAGTTGGAAAACAGGTCTATCTAGAGGCTCATAGGACAATCCTAAAGTGTCAACCAATTGCTTAGGTATAACTGAGTTGCTTGCTCCTGATTCAATCATACAGTTATGTACTCAAAACTTTCCAATAACAAGAGTGACATAGAAGGGAGGAGGCTTGACTTGTGAAATCTATTGTTTATTTGTGGGATTTATGCTATCTTTTACATTTTGTTCCTTCTAAGACACCTCATCCATTAGGACCCTAGGTCAATCTACAACATCCTTATTAGTTAAAGAAATCTTAAATAAAGCATCCAACATCAATTCCTTTTTCCCCGAAATTGCTAAAGTATCTAGCATGGGTACACTTATATAAGTTTCTTCATTTGTTCAACAATATTGAAGGAACCCAAGCTTACCTTTGGTTGTCCTTTTCATGTAGCCTCCTCTAGTTGTGTTGGTGTAGGTTGTACCACTACTTTCATAGGCTCCTTAGCTGGTATAGATTTCCCTTGAGGAAAGATTTGGACAATCTCAGGTTGAGAAACCACCACCATGGGTTGTTGGCTATTTGAAACTGGTTGTTCTGCCTCCATATCCCTCTTCTTAGATCTTGTATTAGCTGAAACTGGAGTATAATTTTGGTTACTGTTGGGGAAAGAGTTGACCCCACAAAATTCTTTTCTCTACCAGTTCAGGAGAGCCATATCATGTGCACGGTGCTCACTTGGGCTAGCTAACTGATTCTACTACATTTGAGGCTCTTGTCGTACTTCTAGCTGTGCAATAACATTATTCTGCACCACAAGGGTTTGACCAAATCTATTGGGACAAACTCCTTGGATGTGCTTCTAGTTGCATGGGAAATTCCACTCATAATCTTGGGCCATATTTTTCTATGCTATAGGAACAAGTTCTCTAGAAGGACTAGGAATATTAGGTTTGTAGGGTTGGCTGGCCTTTTGATTATAGTTCCTTGCTTGGCCTTGTTGTCTTGAATGGTAAGGAGGCCTATTCTGTAGATATTGGGCCTGATATGGAGCTTGGTAAGGCTGCTAGTAGGGCTTTTGATGAGGCTAAAATTGTTGCCTTTTAAGACTAACCAACTCATTAGTAACACTTTGCAAGGTCTTTTTTATCTCACTCAGCTCTTGGGATTGGTCTAGAACTAGAGCTTCGGTAGGAGGAATAGAGGCCAAGACTGGGATTGCTTTAGGAACAAGTTGTAGTTATGGAAAGAAAGGCATTGGAGGCCTTGGGGCTATTTTCATAGCTTGGATGAGACTATTCTCAGCTCTTATGGCAATATAAAAAAATCTTCTGGTAATTTTTTCCCTCCCATTGTTTGGATTGTCACAGAGATGTCACTATTAAGTTCCCTCAAATAGTATAGAAAGACATGTTGGTTTGAAGGCCTAACTGCTACTGGGATCCTATTCCATGTCCTTTAGAACCTAAAATTGAAGTCCATCATATGCTCCTAGGGTACCCTCTTTATGGTAGTCAAATGTTCTACTAAAGAAATATGGTCAAACTTATCTTCAAACTGGGCAGTGAAGGCAACACCTAGATCATCCCAGGTTGATATAGAGTTATATGTTTAACCCCTAAAACATTGCAAGGATTTACCCTTAAATGATGTTTTCAATAACCTAACAGCTACATCATCATGAGTGATGTGATAAAGACCACAGAGGGATACAACATCTCTTATATGCTCTATGGCTGAAGTTTTGTCTTCTCTGGTAAAAATATGCAAGCTCTTAAGGGATCCCATGGGTATGTCATTATGTTGCTATAAATTTAGAGGGCCACCCTAGTTAAATGCCACAAAAGGCTGATTCCTAGCCATAGGTGGGTTTGGGAGAACTTGAGATGATATAGGGAGTGGTGGGATAACAGAATTACCTGCAGGGATATGATTGGAAATGGTAGGCTGAGATGCAGTAGATTGGGGCTAAGTGCTCTTGGCTGTCTTTTCTCTTTTCTTGGATGAAGGTAGCTCCATGTATTCAAAAGGATTATTTCTCTCCCTATTTGGTATCCCGTTCATGTTCTAACAAGACTTCTCTGCATAAACAAGAGTAGAGTCGCCAAGTATGATACTTCATAAATCATAATAAGAACACAGCTATCACTCATACAAAATAGAAACTCATATGAAACTCTCTAGAATACTAATTCAAGAGTAATTTCCCATCGGGCGTGCCAAAAAATTTTGTCACTAAGGATTGCACCCAAAAGAGATAAGTATGAAACTTAACAATCCTATGAAACATGGGAATACTTCCAGGTTGTGGGGAAATTATAAAGGAAGTAGACCTTTGGATTAAGGTTTAGAATCCCCTTGAATCACCTTAAACTTAAACTATTTTTTTTTGGAGGAGAGAGAGAGAGAGAGAGAGAGAGAGAGAGAGAGAGAGAGAGAGAGAGAGAGTTGAAAGCTAGACTTAAAACCTAGATGATTCACCAAAACTTTGAAGATCCACAGATTGAAAAAATGCTCACAATATGACTTAAACACAACTTGGAATTCATAGATTTGTCCTATTCATATTATTGCCTTTTGAGAATAACAATGTGCCGATTTTCAATGAGAAAGGAAATGAACAAATTTCACAAACTTGGAGACTTATAAGAGCACACAATATCAAACTTTAGACAATAGTATGTTTTTTCTAAACATAAAATGAATATTATACTGAGATAAAGGATTAACTTGAATCACAATAACCTGACCAAGACTCATTAAATGATCTAGAAAACAATAGAAAAAAGAGGATCTTTGTTATATATTCAACCAAAAGGTGCTAGAAAACAATCTTCTTCTCAGAGCTACAAGCATTCAAATCTAAGAGTGAGATAGAATGAAGAATTGCCTCTACACAAAAAATGAGAGGTATATATAGGATGAACCCTAAACTTTGCATTTCCAAGGATTTTGGA
The DNA here is from genome assembly GCA_018584345.1 of Thuja plicata. Lineage (NCBI taxonomy): Eukaryota > Viridiplantae > Streptophyta > Pinopsida > Cupressales > Cupressaceae > Thuja > Thuja plicata. Next base: position 998,915 of record MU226218.1, read on the forward strand.
AATCATCATGTCTAACTCCACCAAATTTGGAACTGGATGTAGGGATATATTTGGAAATCTGTATTTTTAGGTCCACCAACATGTTGCTCAAATCTGGATGTTAGGTTCCCAAATTTGTAGAGGTAGGTGAGAAAATTCAGAATCATGCCTTAACCATAATTCCTTACCAAACTGAATTTATTCCCCCCTAATCATGCTTGGTAGGTATCATTGACAAAGTGATTTATAAAACATCACTTGTCAATCATTTACAAAAATAATTGCATAATTTTTACATTAAATTCATCCCATTTGAACTAAATAATAGCATTTAGAAGACATAATAGGAGACATGTTATCAAAACTTAGCCATGACACCTAGGACCTAGGGGATACATTTACTAATCTTCCAATCTTGTCCCTAAATGGATCATTAAAGTATTAAAAATTTCCCCCGTATGCAAGATTTAAAACCCATTTTCTAAAACCCACCATGTATGTTATAAAAACATATTTTCAAAGGCTTTACATTTGAAACATTAAAATAACCCCACCTTTACCCTAAGTTTTTACCATATTTAAAATATTAAAACATGCCAAAAATCCCTAAAACACATGCTTTTCACTCTTCATCGAATCTCTAAGAGGAAGACACGACTTGTGTGCCCTAGCTGCTATTTGAAATGGAAATGAAGTCTATTCTTGAAAGTTGTAGCTTCTCAAATCGATTTTATGGCTTTTTCGGGGTTTGATGATGGCAAGTCTAATCTCATAAAGAATTGAGGCACATTCATCATTGTTTAATGTCTTCATTTGGTAACTTGGCTGCATGATGTTGTGCTCCACATTTATTGATATTTTCCTCCATCGAGTTGCCTTGAATCTGCATCTTTGTTGGGGTTTTAATGTTTTGAATGTTGATAATGCTTTTCATATGATGAGGCCATGACATAGATTATTTTCTTTCATATTTAAAAGTTGTTTGCATATTATTGTTTTGATCTTAAAAAATGTGGCTAGGGCATCATTATGGTTCTATTCTCCTCTTGTAATGCCTGTTTGAAACCATAGAAAATGGAAACTTGGCATGATAAAACTGTTTGTACATGTGATAAAATCTTTATGAAAGTTACCTTGTTGTTCTACTCCATAGTGTGGGCTTCATGCTTGTTGTCTTCTCATCTTTTGATGCATTAATTCTATTTTTCCTCCATAGATGATGGAATTTTTGCATGGAAATTTTGTTTATGGAAGTAATCTAAAATAGAAACATGTTCCTATATGCTCGTGTCTTCATTCCAAACCCATAGAAAGTGGTATTTTACATTACTTTTTTGTATTTTGTTTCTTTAATGCAACTTTCCTATGTTTTCTGCCTCCATACATTGGGGCATGGCTATGTCCTTTTTCTGTTTGGTGGAAACATTTGTGAAAAGAACATTCTCATTGATGGAAACTTTGAGAACAATGGTATTGTTGTTTTCCTTCACATAAGGCCACGAGATTTTAGAGAACATTGTTGTTACTAATGCTTTGATGTATCCATTATGTCTATGCGTTATCTTTGTTTTGAAACCAGCTCATGGTGTAATAGGGCATTACTTATTGTTTGTTGGTTATACTTTGGAAACATACTCTTTTTTTTAATACATGGAAGGAAGTGCCATGAAGCTATAATGTTGTTATACATGATCAAAAACACTTATTATAGTCACCTACCTTGTTGTTATCTTTTGGGGCCACGGGCTATGACTATATTTTGTAGATTATGGAACATATTTACCTCTTTTGCATCCATAGAAAGAAGTGACATGATGTTATAATGTTGTCCATGGATGTGAATTGCAATTTTATGGCTCCATTATTGTTCTTCTATTGCTCCTTGGGTACATAATGTTGTTCTGAAGTTTTTGTTTTATCACTTTAATTACCATGCGTAATTGTTGTTGTGACATTGCTGTTAGATGCATTTGAATCAAGTACTTGTTGATTCTTCATGTTTTGAATATAATTGGAAGTATAAGGAAAAAATCCCTACTGTCTTAACAAGCTATATGCAGAGTTTTAAACATGCATCATCCTTGTCCACGTGCAACATATGAATACTGCTAACTTTTGAAACTTATATGTTGTTTTATTACATGTTCACACATTATATGCATATATTTGATACACAGATTCATATGCAAAATGCCATACCTTCTATTGTTCTGAACTTTGGAGGTACATGCATCTTTTTTGTATTTTGTGTGGTCCCAAATGTTGATATCCACCATGCTATACTGAATTTGTATAATGTGTCATATGTATCATGCAAATGGTTTATTTCTTTTGTGTGTTCATACACCATTTCTATTGCATCTTTAACTACAAGATGTCCTCATGCACCCTTACTGTACCCTTGTCTTAAGTATTCTAAATATTCCATGGTTATTGTTGCTTCATTCTTTTTTATCCTTTTAGATCAGTTCTCCTTCTTGGGACTGTGAGGATAATCCGAAACTCTATTTTGATAGAGCTTAGGATAACCCTCACTATTTCAATGTAGAGTACTAAGAGGGCTTGGCACTTGATCAAGGGTGTTTCTACCCTGTAAATGTGGGATTTGTTAATAAGATTTGAGGGCTTCCTGACAGTGCCCACATTATAGAGCAACACCATCCATTGATATTTTTGGAGAGTATGACATTACCATAAGTGTTCTTTCTCATGCACAGTTGTTCTTCAAAGGTGGCCTATGATTTCTGCCCTTGAAGACTGCATGTGCATGAGTGAGGGCATTTATCACATATAAATGTAATAAAATAGGTTCTTTTGTAGCTACACATGGAACAAATAGATTAGAAAAACATGGTATCCTTCTTTCTCCTGGAGCATTGTGGTGAGTATGTTTATGCCTGGGGCATGGTTTCCTTCTTTTGATGTATGTCTGATTCCATGCATGCATGACTATAAGTGTATGTAGATAACAGCCTATCATGCATTGCTTAGATTCATTGGATCTGACCACATTTCTTCTCTTTATTGCAGGTTTTGGATCCAATCAGGAGCACACTGGAGTCACACTCAGTCCAACCTCTCTTATAATCTTCAAGAAATGTCTAGTACCCTATCATTTATGTTCATTTTCTTTTGTGCATGGATGCAATTATCCATAGATTTATAGGATTTGGCTATGCTCATGGCTTGTGTGAGCTTAGATAAATGTTTTACTTCTCTTTTGCACTACTTGTTGTTTATGTTCAAACTGAATATGATCCAATGTATGTATCATTTTATTTCCTGGATATCTTATTTTGATCCTTACCTTTATGTACTTTTCATTTTTCAACTTTTAGGAAATGAACACAAACTTAATTCAGATCACTAATAATGTGAAAACTAGGTTATTTAGCAACTCACCTAGTAATTATGCTAACAAGCTTAACCAATTGAATGAACATAGGATTGGGTAACATGTTCAATGTATAATATTTTTTAGGCACAGTTAGCAGATCTTATTACCTCTAGTGTGGGCCTAGATCATATTCATATGAGAGATTTAGTAGATGTGACACCTTTCATTTTCAGATTTTAGGAAATGAACACAAACTTAATTAAGATCACTAATAATGTGCAAACTAGGTTATTTAGCAACTCACCTAGTAATTAGGCTAACAACCTTAACAAATTTAATGAACATAGGATTGGGTAACATGTTCAATGTATAATATTTTGCAGGCACAGTTAGCAGAGCACATTACCTCTAGTGTGGGCCTAGATCATATTCATATGAGAGATTCAATAGATGTGACATCTACTAGTGGTCAGGTAAGCTTTAAATATGTAAGTTTAATTACGCATGTGTACACTTGTAACATATATTTATATATTTCAAGTAATTTACATAATATATACTATGCACATGTATATAACTGACTGTTGTACTAAATTTGCAGGGGTTAGTTGCTGCTTCAATGCCAGAGGATGCTCGTGACACTCGGGCAGAGCACATTACCTTTAGTGTGGGCTTGGAGCATATTCATTCAAGAGATTCAGTAGATGTGACACCTACTAGTGGTCAGGTAACTTTTAAATATATGTAAGTTTAAACATGCATTTATATATTTCAAGTATTTTACATTATTATTATATACATGCATTTATATTCGTAGGGGTTAGTTGTTTCTTCACAGCCAGAGGATGCTCGTGGTAGTCGGTCAGAGGGTCGCTCTATTCACATGCACCTAGATGACTCCCTAGTTTAGGACATATTGTAAAGATCTTTGATTTGAGACTCATTATATATGTCATTATTATATGTTTGATATTTTCAGTTTATGATTCAAGACATATATTTATATTCTATCCAGGCATATATGATTTATGATTTGACATTATATATATTTATGATGGGGTTCATGATGATTTATACATGTGTGTGTTTGTGTTTATGTGTTTAAGATTTGATTTGATTAGATGAGAATACACATAGATGGTTTCATTTGATTAGATGATTTGATTAGATGGTAATATGATTTGATTAGATTGTTTCATTTGATTAGATGATTTGATTTGATAATTTGGTCTTAAGGGGATGGTTATACATATATGATTTGATTATAGTTAAACTAATCAAGTAATTTATTTCAAGTACATAAAATCATACATTTAAAGTATACCTAAGTAATCTAACTAATGTCATTAGTAATCTAACAAATGTCTTAAGGGGATACATCTTAAGGGGATCTAATTAATATCATAAAAAATAACAATTTAATACATGTAACTAATGTAATATAAGTAATATCATCTGGATTTAGTGTTCACTAATGTCATAAGTAATCTAACTAATGTCTTAAGGGGATTATGTATACATTACATCAAGTAACACATTATTAATCAAGTAATATATTTCAAGTACATAAAATCATACATATAAATATATTAAAATCATTGACAGTAAGTATTCTAACTCATTCTAGAACTAACACATGTCATAAGTAATCCAACTAATTTCATCATGTTTTAGTGTTCAAACTAATGTCTTAAGGAGATCTTTAAATAATAAGCAATCTATAAAAATCATTGAACAATCAAAGCATATACATAAAACCATATGTATACAAGCATATATATATAAGCATACATAAAATTCTATATATTAAAACCATTGAACCATCAAATAGGTCCATCAGGTATCAACAAATTATAGTTCATCATATGTTTAAATATATCAACAAAGTATAGTCAATTTAATACAGAGATATCAGGTAGGTCCTAACACATGAAATAGGTACATACATATTATACTTTTTAGACCAACTCAATTGGTTCAGACCTTTCATGGAGAACATGTAATATTCTCTCACGATCCTCACTATCTAGTCTCCACTTACAACTTCCATGTTGAGATTTAACTATGTGAAGACAAATGGAGGTGGAAACTACTAGGTGGCTATGTTGAAACACCTTATTGTATAGTTGGTAATCAAAAAAGTGAATACCATGTTGAATTACTTTGGTTTTCTTGAAATATGCTCCCTCTTAAACAACTGAACTTGCAAATTTTGACAATATAAATTTAAACAAAATAAATTTGAAATTTGTTAAAAGGTTGAAATTTTAAATTTACAAAATGAGTTCAATATATTGATGTAAAGCATACAAACCTATGGGGAAAAAAATTCCATCACTTTCTTCAGGTTCAAGTAAATTCACCCTCTCTGCAGTACAACACAATAAATAATAACCAAATCCTTCTACATTTCCATGCTCAAGAATCATTGCAAAGACATCTCCTACACAATAAATTTATATATACATGTGAGATATTAAAATTTACTTATTTCAATCTATAGATCTATCTATCTATACATGCAGCTCAATGGCCATATAATATGAAATATATACTTACCAATTTTGATCGATCCTGAGATATGATCGTAATCAGTAGAAATCAAAGGAACATCATAAAAAATTTCATCTTAATCTCTATCAAATGTATTAGTAACAACTAGTGGCACTATATTCCATGCACCTACATATCCACGGTCCTAATTTATACATTCCTCATAATTGTCAGCAATGTAGTGACAACAAAAGCATGAGTAGTCCCTAGTGTTCAACATCCAATTGTGACAATTTGTACTCATAAATGAATGCAAAGATTGCATCTTTTCTATCCTCTTGCAACCATGCATAATTTTTCTATCCACACCTGAACACATGCATATATAATACATTCTATAAATATAATTTGAATAAAGAATGTAAAATTTAAACACTTGAATAAATATGTATATCATACACACATGAATAATTTAAAAATGTGTGCATACCTTTTATCTCCCAAAAATTTCTATGTGGTACCGCTTGAGTCATTCCTGATGATGTGCCATTCTCATTTGGTGTGAAATGTGTCCTGCACCATTCAACAACATCATGTGCATTTTTTATATGAACTCCTTTATAATTCATTTGATACTTTTGTAGATCACGTTTCATGCAAGCTCTAGCACCATCATAGTAATCTTTTCCATGTCCACTCTCAAAGAAACTCCAGACATGTCACATTTTCATTACGATGATATCTACATAGTGCATAAAATGGTTTGGATGATTTGAATTGTGCAACACATCCATCTGACCAAACATATTTTTTATCATTTTTTATGCCTCTTTCTTTCAAATTTGCAAAAACCATCTTGAAGAAGTGTTCTACATAATGAATGTCATGCTCTTTATCATCACTTATATAAAAATGATATTCCTTCTTGTTGACCCATACTTCAAATGTACTCTAAATACCATCCAAATCTAATTGTGCGCGTCGATAACACACATGTACCATAATAGTAATTTTCTCTAAAAAATAGTATTCTGATTGAACTGCCTTTTGATGAACAAAGGAATAGTTTTCTATGAAATCAACAATTGATACAATAGTTTCAAGTGGGAAATTGTCTCAGTGTTTTGAATTCTTGTGCTTGCCACTTTGCAAAAAAAGCATGATGAATGTAGGGTAGAATCAATTTTTTAAATTTGTCCATAAATACTCCAACATTTGTCTCATCTTCAACATATTCTAACCTTTTGGATTCTTTCCCAAATTTTGTTTCATTCTTTACATTTTTGTAACTCTTACAATTTAACATCTTTGTTACATCAATGTTTTCATTTTTCAAAGGAAAAAGAGTCAAATCAGCACATGTTTTACATATTCCTTTTATGCAATTTATTTGACCATCTGCATCATCTCTTTTGTCACATAAAACAGATGAGATGAACTCACTTCGTCTAGTAGAAGGAGCATTTTCAAAACCATAAGTGTCTTCTACAAACTTTTGAAAAACCTGATATTGGAGATCAAATTCAATATGATAATGACAACAAGAAGTTTCAAACACTTTGTTTGTCCTGACATAATATGGCTTCAATCTTTCAAAAAATGTTTGCCCAATCTTTATATTAGGATTTGAACTATAAAATAACACATATGTTTTATGTTGTGTTGTGTCCAACCAATTTTTTGTATGATATTCATATTGATTAGCTGTAATTATATGTCTAATATCATCTTTATTGTTTGATGAAGGACATATATTATCATTCCAAAATAATGTGACAAAATTCTTAATTACTCCATCAATCCTATCTAAACAAGGAGCTCTACACATGATTTCTCAATTTCCTTCCATGGTTATATCATCCAAAAGCATTGTCCTATTAACATGTCATGATATTGTTTTCCTACTAAAACCAATTTGAGATGAACTGAAGATATTAGTGTTTTTTGGAGCATAGTGTTACTTACAATGGATGTCAACATAAATTTTCTTGTAATGGTCTTATGATTAGCTCAAAATATCTTCCCTACCTGGTTCAAACCTTTCCTAAAATTTTCAATCATATCAATTTGCATGTCAACAACTTTTCTCTTCTTTGATGTTGTGTCAATACCCAATAATTTTAATGCCCCTTCAAACTTTTTATTTATAAGTACAACTGAAAGCAATTGGGCTTGTTCAAGTGTTTCAAAATTATCAGATTTAGCCAATATTTCTCTTGCTATCGTATTCATTGACCTCTTCTTAGAAATAATTAAGGGTTGAACATTAGCAAGTGATCTCAAATTCTCCACATCCATTGTAAGTAAATGATCTAAGTTTCTATAATTAATAATTATCTTTATAGTTTGAGCTAGATTTATAAGTTCATCCATACCAGTAGGAGCATGTGATCCTAACCCTTATCCAACATCAATTGCTTGAGCTTTTGTAGGGAGTGATCCCGACCCTTCTTCAATGTGAAATTATTCAACTTGACTTGACCCTCCTACTTGAGCTTGTCCTTCACCTTGATCATGTTTATTGGGAGCTACATGTAGAAAAATGAATCAAATTAGAGAAAAATAAAGCATATAGGTCCATAAAATTTGGGTACAAAAAATTAGAGGTCTAGGTCCATACCTTCTTTAGTTTTATGATAATATGCCAATGCAACTTCACGATTTCTTTGTTCAGTACCAGGTGACCTTTTTCTAGTAGATTTAGTTTGTCTACCCTTCTTGTTCCCCATTTCTTCCCTCCAAAAAATGTCTTCCAAAAGATTGGTAATAAAAATTCTCTTCTTCAAAAAATTACTTTGATCTAGTATTTCTCCTCTCCAAAATTATGCCTTTGAAAACAATAGAAATAACAATCCTCCTCAAAAAAATACCTTTGTAAAAATTAATAAATAATAGAAAAAGTGAATTAACTTATTGTAATTGGGTGAAAAATAGAAAGAAAAAGCTTTACTTTTATACCATTCTAATTTTTTTTTTTTAAATTCATAACTAGCCAACCTAGTACGCACGAACTAGGTTGGGTAAAATTCTGGCAGGGTGTTTCTCACCATAGTTTTACCATGGGGGTCTTGGAGTGAAGACCCTTCACATAAATCCCCTCAGATACCTTCGTGCGAAGGGGGTCTTCGTGCAAAGACCGCAAAATTGAAATTTTGCCCCGAGAAAAAATAAAACTCCAAAAAAATGGCCTTTCAAGGCCTGGGACAAGGACCAAACAAGATGCTTTTTTGAAATGCATGATATCAAATTATGCTATTCAGAGCAAGCTTTCTAATGAATATAATTTTAATATATATTGAGTTCATTGTCACTTTCAAATATTACTTTAACTAAACGTAGGTTGTTTGGTCATTCAACAACCTGTCTCTTCAAGTCTTCGAGAAAAATAGTAAATTAAAAAACAAAATTATGAAAATATGTAGGAAAATAGTAATTGTGTTACATTTCTATAAAAAAAAAAAAAATTCGATATATACAAATCAAGTTAGAGCGATCCAAGTGACCTTATGTCTAAATTACAGTTACTGTCACTTTAGAACTTAATAAACTATGAAATATTGACCCAAAATGAATGAAACCAATTAGATCCTTTAGAAATTAAATTTACAAATATAATATTGAACATTGTTATCATATTTTAAAGAAAATTGTGCTAATCCGAGTGACAGTGACTCCTTAAAAACACAGTTTTTTGACACAAACCACTTTTCGAAGTAGAACAAAAAATGAATTTTAATTTTTAATTTTGTAAATATATTTAGAAACTAGAAATAAAATGCTAAAAGACTCTATTTTACATCATCTTTAAATTACTAATAGTTTTGTGGCAACAAATGTTTGAAAGTGAAGTTTTTCTCAAAATGTTGATCTCAATGTCAAAGTTGGCCAAAAAGTGAGACACACTATTGTGTGACCACCCTATTAAGCATTGTTGGAAAGCTTTAAATTCTCCATGCCTCACTACAGGGTATCCCAATCTACTTTATTGTTAGTAATAACTAAGAGGGGGGGGGGTGAATCAGTGGCCTAAAAAAAATTCTAATTAATAAACCCAAAAACTTAGTAACACAATATTAAGCCTCTAGTTATCTTCAGTCCTAAAAGATGAATGCCTTCAAATATACTTATCAAATTAATACTACTCGAAATGCTTTGTTAAACCTTATTATTTATGTTTACCGAATAGCAGTCTTTCAATTTACCAAAAAAAGTAAATAACTTAGAGTTTATCGATCAATCCAGATTAGCTATGTGTAATGCAAAACACTGAAGTAATGACTCATAAACACATTGACATATAGATTTTTAACGTGGAAACCCTGTTAAGGGAAAAACCACTTGGTACCGCTAAGCCAAAATTTTCACTCTTCTGAAGTGAGCTCGGTGAAGAGCCAACCCTGTTAAAGGTTACAAACACACTGTTAGGTGTGACCTTGTTAGAGGATTTAAAATATTAGTTTGTCACTTGATATCGGGAATTTCTATGCTACCTTCCTTGTCCAAACACTTCTGGTTTGTCAAATGGTATATGGCATCTCATGCTATCTTCATGAACAAAATTTTTGATACTCCTTGGGATGTATCTCAATATAAAAAAGATTTTTAAATCATACTCGGTTAAGAGACTTTATGAATCAATGGTTAAACTAAAATAGTATGATTTTTTCACATGTACAACTTATACTTGCAAATTTTAAGATTTATTGTATGCTCATAAAACCAATCTGATCAATATATCTTTTAATACCTTTTCTCCACTTTGGTTCTACTCGGTGATGTTATGCTCTATTGCTTAGTGTCCGCAGAAATCTTTAGCTCTTTCCTCAGCTTGATTGATCAGGATTGTATGAAGTTGTTCTTCATCAGTTTCTCTCCAGCATCCTATTTTTCATTCAATTCCCTCAATTCATAATGAATTAAGTTGTCTCTTTATAGACATGATATCACCGTTTCTAAATTCTTGATTTTCTTGATCTTGGCGTGATTTGTAATCTTAGGCAATCTGATTTAAAGAAAAACTCATGTTTTATCTCACAAAGATCTTCTTGCCAACTGGAAAAAATAGCTTTAAATCCTTTACTTATCTCTGGCTTAATCTTGTCGATGAAAACAATGATAACTACCAGAATTTTTGAACTCTAGTTAACTTCGGTGTTTTCACTCTTTGTAAGCTTCGGTCAATGCTCCAATTATTCTCGATTTTCTCCGTCAAGTTACACTATGATTCTGGTCATCGGGTATGCTTTTGATTCTTCTCTAAGGTAATTCTTGTCAGTGTTCTTTCCCGGGCATCATTGTGACTTAAATTTTGGTTATCTTTGTCTGTTGGGTTCCACTAGCCGTCAGTGTTTGAAGTCACATAGTGAATGCTTGTATTTTATGCATTACTGAAAGCATAATATTTATCTCTCTGATTCTCTAAATTCTTTGGCACTTTGACTATAACCAATTAGATTATATCAAGTTGACATCATTAACAATACAATCCATTAACTGATTTAATGTCTTGCATTATCTTTCTGCATTTCGATGATCAACTTAACATCTTCAAACATTAAATCAGTTGCATGTCATCAATCTTTCCCTTTGGCATTGATGGCAACACACTACATTATCATACTATACTATTACTAATACAAAATGAAATATAACAATTTTATCAATCTTTCCTATTGTAACTATTACAAATGCCTGGCTTTTGGTAAGCTCAAATAGCTTAGATTTGTTTCTTGCAGAGTTGTTTCTTCAATCTTTAATCCCTTCATTGGATAGATGTAGCATCTAATGTCTATGTTCTGATATGTTCTCTGCCTTGACTATTCCTCTTCTTGATAATCTCTTTTTCCTTTGATAGAAATCTCTCTCTTTGTATGAACTCTCTCCCTTTGTTACTTTTGTCCCTTAGATAGATATTTCATATGTAATCAATTTCTCTCCCTTTGAATATTCATTAACTCTTCCTTTTGATTCTCAGGAACTTCACTTCATGGATAATGATATAATCTTTTCTGATCAATGAGATAATCTATCTTTTATGATAATGAGTCTCCTCCCTTATGATAATGAGATTATCTCTCCCTTTGACAACAATGCCAAACAAGTTTCTTGTATATCATCTTTCATCCCTTTATATAATATATTCCTTGAATTTCCCTATCCATCAGCAATACAATGTCTCTTGTGTTCGGTGCATACTTGTACCTTACTGTGTACAAATGTATCTATTGTTGTTCATCTCGGTGTTTGCATCAACAAGAATGATCTTCTAATTATGTGTAGGCTGATGCATCCTCCTAGTCAGCTTATTGACTGATAGACAAGGGTTGGACACCTAGTCTCTATCTCAAGTTTTCAAATGTATCCTTCGGTAATGGCTTGGTGAATATATCAGCTAATTGTTCCTTTGATTGAACATATTCCAATATCACCTCCTTTTCTTTCACTTGTTCTCTCAGATAGTGATACTTGATAGCAATATGCTTAGTCTTAGCATGCATGACTGGATTCTTAGAAATGTTAATTGCACTAGTATTATCACAATAGATAATTACTGGTTCAAGAATCTTCATATTCATACCTTTCAGCAACTGTTTGATCCATGTAATATTGGAGCAATTTGCAGCAGCAGCCACATACTCTGCTTCTGAATTAGACTGAGAGATGCATCCTTGCTTCTTGTCGATCCATGTGACAAGTATATCACCCATGAAGAATGCTCCTCCAGCAGTGTTTTTTTGGTCATCAATATTTCCAGCCCAATCAGCATCTGTATAGACTTGTAGCTCAAATTTTCCTTCTGTTATATACCATAAGCCATAGTCCTCGGTGTTCTTCAAATATCTTAGAATTCTCTTAACAACAATCATATGTCATTCTTTAGGATTAGCAGAGAATCTTGCAACTATTCCAACTGCATGTGCTATATCTAGTCTGGTATGAACAACATACATTAGTTTACCAATCATTGATCTATACAAGGTCTGATTTACCTCAATGGATTTGTCTTATTTTTTCATCTTACATTCGGTAGCCATAGGTGTTCCTACTGGTTTGGAATCTTCCATCTTGAATATTTTTAGCACTCCCTTGATGTATTTGGATTGTGTAATGAAAATACCTTCATCTTGTTGCATGATCTATAGACCAAGAAAGAACTTGATCTCTCCAAACATAAACATCTCAAACTCTTTGCTCATTTCATTTACAAATTATTTGCATAGCATATCATTGCCTCCTAATATGATGTCATCAATAAATATCTCAGCAATCAAAATGTTAGCATCAGTATCCTCCTTCAAATAAAGATTATTGTTTTCACTAGTTCTTACTTGATGTATTTAGACTGAGTGATATATATGTCTGCATCTTTTCGAAGAATCTGTAGACCAAGAAAGAATTTGATCTCCCCAAACATAGAAATTTCAAATTATTTTCTCATTTCTTTAGCAAAGGATTTGCATAACATTTCATTTCCCCCAAAAATGATATCATCAACAAAAATTTCAGCAATCATAATATTACCATCGGTATCTTCTTTTAAGTATAGATTGTTATTTTCACTTGTTCTTACAAATTTAATGCTAATGATATAGGAGTGAATTATTTCATATCAGGCTCTAGGTGCTTGTTTCAATCCATATAAGGCTTTATTTAGTCTACATACCATGTTTCTCTTGTCTTGATCAACAAACCGTTCTAGTTGTTCAATGTATACCTCTTCTTCCAGTATTCCATTTAGGAATGCAGATTTGACATCCATCTGGTATACCTTGAATCCTTTGAATGCAACATACGAAAGTAAGATTCTAACTCCTTCTAGTCTAGAAATGGGTGAAAAGGTTTCTCCATAATCATACCCTTCTTCTTGTGCATATCCCTTACATACTAACCTTTCTTTGTTTCTTGTGACTTCTCCATTTTCATTCAGCTTATTTTTGAATATCCATTTGGTACCGATGGAATTATTGTCATCTGGTCTTGGTACTAGTGTCCATGTATTGTTCTTCTAAATCTATTCTATTTCTTCATTCATAACACTGACCCATTCTTCATTCTCAAGTGTAGTATTAAAAGATTTAGGCTCAAAACCACAAAGTAGACATCTAGTCTTTAGTGACTTACTTCTTGTTCTCATTCCAGCCTTCTTGTCTCCTATGATTTGATTATGTGGATGATGTCTTCTGACATACTTGGAAAATTTCGGTTTAGCTTTGTGTTCATCATTTTGACCATCTTCTTGACCTTTGTTCTGATCTTCATTGCTCGGAACATCATCTTGAGGATTTTCCTAATTTTTGGTAATTGCAGCCTGATGCTCGGGTGCAATGTTTTGTTGCTTGGGAGTGATACATTATTGCTCGGGTAGCGTGTCAGGTTATGTATAAACAAACCTATTGTAGTCCTCTGGTTCTCTTATGCTTTCCTTGTCATTCTTTTCTACAAATTCATCTATTTTCACATTTGCACTTTCAATGATCTTATTAGATGACTTGTTAAGACATTTATAAGCCTTACTTTTAGTTGAATACCCTAGAAAGATACCTTCTTCACTTTTGGATTCAAGTTTTCCATTTCTATCATCCTTCAAAATATAACATTGACGACCAAAGATTCTGAAGTAACTTACATTGGGTGTGTTAGTAGTCTCAAAATTTTGAAAAAATTGGGAGTTACTAAGTAAAAATTTCCCTAAAAAACTTGTGGAGAAAGGATTACTTTGAATGCATGCAAAATGAGACCTGATGTTTTTCATGAAATACCACTTGGGGAGTGGGTTCAACACATTTTATTAAGCAAGTATACTAGGTTCCATCTCTCAGATTTCAATTTTGATATGTTTTGGAGGTAGCCATTTGGAGGCGTTCACCTAAGTCTGCATTTTTGCACATTTCCTAGTTTTATCAAGTGACCTACTTTAGAGAAGTGAATCCAAAGTTAGTTTGCACATGTTTTGACAAGTGCATTTGCAATTTATGAAAATGGTCAACTTGGGAGTTTAAAATATATCACTTCTAAAGGCGTCATGGAGATATGATTTTACAAGATGCTAGTAAACATGAAAGACTTTATGTTTTATAGATTTTGGAGCTCTGGTAGACCTTTCAATCAGTTTTTAAGGTCATTTCCAAAGGCCAGTTGTTGTTTTTCATATCAGTATTACAGAGATATAAAAAGTTGTTTATAATGGCTGCCATTTCAATGCTTCATGGGCAAATTTCATAATAGGCTACGTTTCGGTAAATTGAAGATGGGAAAGGTGTCGAAGATGCACAAAGTGAACTTGATGTGGGATTTTCCAAAGTTTTGTATGAGATGCCTCTTAAGCCTGGAAATTCATGAATAGAACGCTGTCGGTAAGTGAAGTCATGCAAATCAACTTGGAATAGAAGATAGTGGTTTGAATGCTCTGTAAGAAATAAATGAAAATATGGAAGCAAAAAAATAGGCATGTGACCTAAATAAAAATTGTGGAAAGTAAACAAAGTCTCTAAACTGTTTCAAGTTTTAATTACAAATGTGGGAGCACATCCAGTCACATTTTTAATCATATCTCCAAAAATATGAACTGGGTTGAGCTGAAATTTTAATATGTTTGAGATGACCATGTGTGTAGTCTACACAAAAAAGTTTAGAAAAACCCAGATTGAAAATCAAAAGTTATGGTCCTTTAAGTATTTGTAGTTGCGGACTAGAATGAGCTCATTGTGCAGTCGCGGAGCAGCTCGTCGCTCATTCGTGGACCAGAAGTGAGCTCATCATGTAGTTGTGCATGATTTCCAAGGTAATGAAAAAGGCATGAAAGTTGGTGATTTAGCTCGTTGCACACTCACGCAAGCATCTCGTCACTCAGTCATGGACCAGAAGTGAGCTCATCACGTAGTCGCGCATGATTTCCAAGGTAATGAAAAAGGCATGCGAGTTGGTGATTCAGCTCATCACAAACTTGTGCAAGCAGCTTGTTTCTCATTCACAGACTAGAAGTGATATCATTGCGCATGATTTCCAAGGTAATGAAAAAGGCATGCGAGTTGGCAATTTAGCTCGTCGCGCACTCACACAAGCAGCTCATCGCTCAGTCGCAGACTAGAAGTGAGCTCATCGCGTAGTCGCACATGATTTCCAAGGTAATGAAAAAGGCATGTAAGTTGGTGATTCAGCTTGTCATGCACTCACGCAAGTAGCTTGTCGCTCAATCGTGGATGAGAAGTGAGCTCATCACTCAATCGCGCATGATTTCTAAGGTAATGAAAAAGGCATGCGAGTTGGTGATTCAGCTCATCGCACACTCACGCAAGCAGCTTGTCACTCATTCGTGAACTAGAAGTGAGCTCGTCACACATGATTTCCAAGGTAATGAAAAAGGCATGTGAGTTGGTGATTTGGCTCGTCGCGCACTTGTGCAAGCAGCTCGTCGCTCAATCGCAGACTAGAAGTGAGCTTGTCGTGCATGATTTCCAAGGTAATGAAAAAGGAATGCAAGTTGGTGATTCAGCTTGTCGCGCACTTGTGCAAGTAGCTCATCACTTAGTCGCAGACCAGAAGTGAGCTCATCACGTAGTCACACATGATTTCCAAAGTAATGAAAAAGGCATGCGAGTTGGCGATTCATCTTGTCACACACTCGCACAAGTAGCTCATTGCTCAGTCACAGACCAGAAGTGAGCTCATCGTGCAGTTGCACAGTCGTGCATGATTTCCAAGGTAATGAAAAAGGCATACGAGTTGGAAATTCATCTCATCACACACTCGTGCAAGCAACTCATCGCTCAGTCGCAGATCAAAAGTGAGCTTGTCGCATAGTCGAGCATGATTTCCAAGGTAATGAAAAAGCCATGCAAGTTGGAGATTTAGCTCGTCGCTCAGTTGCAGACCAGAAGTGAGCTTGTCACACACTCGTGCATGATTTCCAAGGTAATGAAAAAGGCATGTGAGTTGGTGATTCAGCTCATCGCACACTCGTGCAAACATCTCATCGCTCAGTCGCAGACCAGAAATGAGCTCATCGCGCAGTCACGCATGATTTCCAAGATAATGAAAAAGGCATGCGAGTTGGTGATTCAACTCATCGTGCACTCGTGCAAGCAGCTCGTCGCTCAATCATGGACTAGAAGTGAGCTTGTCGCACAGTCACAGAGGCTATGCAAAGATGAATTTTTAGAACCAACCAGGAGGTGCCACTTGTCCAATTCTGGTGCACTATGAGAAAAAGGGATTAAAATATACATATTTTAAAATGTCATTTCAATTCAATAGTTTGGCTATTGAAAAGATTTCAAATATTTTAAAATTATTTAGGAAATGTGCACGGGAAGGCAAAGTTTTCTTAGTGATTCAAGGAGCATTTTTTATCAGAAATATTAAGTGTTATATACCATTTAAAAGGTCTTGATATGAAGATTTGGATTTTGCAATCCTTTTGGGTGCAGATCAGATCATATTTTTGTAGTTGCAGAAGAGATCAATTTCAGATATTTTGAGAGGAATTGACAACTGTCAGTGAAAAGTTTGGTTTTCTCAAATTCCTCTATATCTCTTGTCTTCTCAATTGTATAGAGATGGTGAAATTAATGCTGCAAGGCAGCTTTCTGATTTTGTGTGTCTGGTTTTGAGTTCTTTGTTATGTAGATGTATTGAATCATGAGTTTTTAATGAAAAATAAATGGAATCCCTTACCAGTATTTGTCTGATGTCTTTGTGTTTGATCTTGAATCTTTGTGCATAAATTTGTAAGGCATTTTAGTGCATTAGTTATAAGGTAGCTGTGAATTTATGTTTTAGTTTCTTTCAAGGAAAGAGTAAATCTTATAGACAAGTTCAGAGGTTTCAAGGTTTCATATGAATCTGATGTCCAGGTGTTGGAGTGAAAAGAATGATTTGTAAGGCACTTCATTTGGGTCATGTATGTTTGGATTGAGAGGGTTTTCTATGAATGTATGTTTATATGACTATGTTGCCCAATAGAAAAGGCACCGGTCTTTGCTTCTTTATGTAGTTGTCATCATCAATCCATAAAATCAATTCAATTTACTTTTCTGTTTAAAGAGTTGTAAATGATTGTCAGATTTAGTGTGATGGGTAGGAATCCATCCCATGATTCACTGAAAGAGTGAATCCAATAGGTACACCCACCTGAGCCTTTGAGCTCGAAGTGTAGGAGGAATTTTTGATCCTCGTTAATTAGCCTTTTCTTTGACAAGGTCAGGGAAAAATGCTAATAGAATGGCGACTCTGCTGGGGATTAAAGTAAAGTTTTAGTAAAATGGTTAGTGAGTGTAGGAGAGTGGTTTCCTTGTCTTGCTGTGTTAACCCCAGAATCTAGTTTTGAAAGAAAGAGTCAAGGTCTTAGAATCTGAAAGTTATTTCAGATTTTTGGAAGGATACCTTGGAGGTGTTTTTATTGTAGTGAATATAAAAAGAATTATGCGGCTTTGCTAGTTGGAGAGAGCCCAAAAATAAAGTATATGTGTCAAATGGATTTTTCTGTTTGAAAATTTTCCTTTGAAAGAAGGTGGTGACTCTATGTTGAAATGAACTCGATGGAGCTATCAAGAAGGCTCTAGATCTGCCAGATTTCTAGTCAAAGAAATAAGAGTAGCAGCTGCAATTCCTTTCAGGTAATCCTTATATTTTCATATGAAAGAAAAGTTCCTTATGAAGTGAAATAGCACTAAGAAAAGAAAATAATGGTCATACAATGATAATGCTTCTTGGTTGATGAATGTGTTATTTATACTTTTAAGAAGTATGTTTGTATTCTGATTTTCATGCTCATTTGGGAGATAATTTAGTAATTTGTTAAGAGGGCATGAAAATGGTAATCGATGGAGATATTGTTGTTAAGACAGTATTTGTAATAGTATGAATATCATGATGTATGAATCACATATGCTCCCTTACATGACTCCAAATGCAGTTATGAGTTCCAATCAGCCTCAACCCTATAATTTGAAAAGGGGTTTTAGTATTAAATTGTATGCAGCTCTAAATTTTGAAGGTATTCATGGTTACCCAAATTCTTTTCCACCCAAAATCAGAGAAAAATTGCCTAGATTCAAAGGTGAGAGAGATGAGAATGTTGAGAAGCATTGTAAAAGGTTCATGGACTTAATTGAGGATTTTGACATTGAATATGAAGACAACATTATGAGGTTGTTTATCCAGTCTTTGATAAATGATGCAAGATGGTGGTTTACCTGTTTGTCTGAATATTCTATCTCTTCGTGGGAGGAATTAAGATCATCATTTTTGGAGTGGTTTGGCAAAAAGGTCAATCCAGTTACAGCGATGAAGGATTTCATGGAGATAAAAATAAGGAATGGTGAGTTGATCCCTCCTTTCAATCTCATATTTACAGAAGTATTGGGTCAAATCCCAATAGAATTCAGACCAAATGATGCTTTTTGTTTGGCTGTTTATTCTGGGGCATTTGATAAAAAGATAAGTTACTTGTTAAGAGATAAGCAGCCCAGAACTTTGTATCATGCTTTTATGACAGCGGTAGATATTGATAATAATTTAAGATATGGAATCATTCCAAGGGGTTTTTCATCTTTTGGAATTCGCTGTCATAATATATCAAATGCAGCAGATAGGTGTGGATTGATAAATGAAAATCAATGTCAAAGTATCTTTATCCCTACTGATCTTAATAACCATGAGTTAAATTTTGTTTCAAAACAAAATGAGGAAAGTAAAAAGTAGGCAAGTGTTTTATTAGACAATGATGTTGCAGCCTCAACTGATGAAGTCATACCAGAATTTTTTGATGCTGATAATGAGGATATGTATGAGAAATTGGTTGAGGAAGAAGATCCATGGATTCACAATGGATCTGATTTTTGTGAGGATAAAGTGATGGTTTATATGCAGCCATCTGAAGAAGATGAAGACATGCCATATGTTGGAGATGATTATGAAGAGGCTGATTTGTCTAAAATAGAGATGAATTCTATTGTTTCAGCTAACAATGATGATAGTATTGATTTTTCAATTTGTATGCTTTCATCATATGATTTTCCATGTGAAGTTGTTGCTGATGGATTAATGTCAGACTTGTGTGAACCGACCTTAAAATGTTTTCAACAAGAATCAGTTATTTTCCAAAAGGAGGTTAATCATGCTAATGTTACCTCTCATAACATTGATTTACATCAAGGAGATGTGTGCCAAGATGGTAATATGTACAATGAACTCCCTGATGATTTATTTGAACCTCAGTTTGAAATGTTTGGTGTGGAGCTAGGAGAGGATTCAAATTCTACTTTAGATTATTTGCTTCAGCCAGAGGTATGTTCATTTTTGCAAGCATGGGATGATGATGAAAGTTTTGATGCATTGTCATTTAAAGATGTTGAAATAAATCAGCAAGGACATGTCAACTATCAAACAGAAAAAGAGTCTTTTTTTTTTCCAATTCAGCATGTTGATGTTTCTCGGGATGAACTAAATATGAAGCCACAAGTGGTAGTTCATCATGATTAACTTGAGTGCTTGCGTGATACACATTGGATAGAATATGAATCTTTTCCCTTTGATGTCCAAGTGTTAGTTGAAGTAAATCAGCATCCTTCCAGCCATGTAGTGGATTTGGATTGTTTTTCTTTTCAGCTGGTTGGAAATTCAAAAGAATGTGACAGCATTGTGTTACATAGTGATCAACACATTTTGTACTTTTGTGATATCCCGATGCATGTTGACAGTAAAGGTATTGATTATTTTATATGTGATATGCTGAATATTCGTGGCAATGTGTTGGATTAGGTAGATGAAAGTGATGTTTTCAGTTTACCCGTGATTCATGGAGATGAGAACCATATTTTTGATAGGGGTAAGTGCTGATTTTAGACGAGCGAAGGGCCTGTGGATTTTGTGAATAATTTGTATATTTGTGAATTTGCTTTGTTTTCAGTTGTGTGGTGTGTGGTTTTCAATAAGGATTCCCAGTATGAGAAGATAGAAGAGAAAAATCTAATTTATTTCTTTGAATGGTCTGTTGTACCAGTGATTCTAAATTCTCTGCATGCTCACATGGGGCACGCATCCCCAGATAGAGCCACTATTAGTAGTCTCAAAATTTTGAGGAAATTTGGAGTTAATAAGTAAAAATTTCCCTAAGAAACTTGTGGAGAAAGGATTACTTTGACTGCATGCAAAACAAGACCTGATGTTTTTCATGAAATACTACTTGGGGAGTGGGTTCAACACATTTCATTAAGCAAGTATACTGGGTTCCAGCTCTCATATTTCAATTTTGATATGTTTTGGAGGTAGCTATTTGGAGGCATTCACCTAAGTCTACATTTTTGCACATTTCCCAATTTTATCAAGTGACCTACTTTAGAGAAGTGAATCCAAAGTCAGTTTGCACATGTTTTGACAAGTGCATTTGCAATTTATGAAAATGGTCAACTTGGGAGTTTAAAATATATCACTTCTGAAGGCGTCATGGAGATATGATTTTACAGGATGCTAGTAAACATGAAAGACTTTATGTTTTCTAGATTTGGGAGCTCTGGTAGACCTTTCAATTAGTTTTTAAGGACATTTACAAAGGCCAGTTGTTGTTTGTCAAATCAGTATTGTAGAGATATAAAAAATTGTTTGTAATGGCTGCCATTTCAATGCTTCATGGGCAAATTTCACAATAGGATACATTTCGGTAAATTAAAGATGGGAAAGGTGTCGAAGATGCACAAAGTGAACTTGATGTGGGATTTTCCAAAGTTTTGGATGAGATGCCTCTTAAGCCTGGAAGTTCATGAATAGAATGTTATCGGTAAGTGAAGTCATGCAAATCAACTTGGAATAGAAGATAGTGGTTTGAATGCTCTGTAAGAAATAAATGAAAATATGGAAGCAAAAACATAGGCATGTGACCTAAATACAAAATTTGGAAAGTAAACAAAGTCTCTGAACTATTTCAAGTTTTAATTGCAAATGTGGGAGCACATCTAGTCACATTTTTAATCATATCTCCAAAAATACGAACTGGGTCGAGCTAAATTTTTAATATGTTTGAGATGACCATACGTGAACTCTACAAAAAAAAAAATTTAAAAACCCAGATTGAAAATAAAAAGTTATGGTCCTCTAAGTATTTGTAGTCGCGGACTAGAAATGAGCTCGTCACGTAGTCGCGGAGCAGCTTGTCACTCAGTCGTAGACCAGAAGTGAGCTCGTCACATAGCCGCACATGATTTCCAAGGTAATGAAAAAGGCATGCGAGTTAGCAATTTAGCTCTTCGCTCGGTCATGGACCAAAAGTGAGCTCATCGCGCAATCGCGCATGATTTCCAAGGTAATGAAAAAGGCATGCGAGTTGGTGATTCAGCTCCTTGCGCACTCGCGCAAGCAGCTCATTGCTCAGTCGCAGACCAGAAGTGAGCTCATCGCGCAGTCATGCATGATTTCCAAGGTAATGAAAAAGGCATGTAAGTTGGTGATTCAACTCGTCACACACTCGCGCAAGTAGCTCATCACTCAATTACAAACCAGAAGTGAGCTCGTCGCGCAGTCGTGCATGATTTCTAAGGTAATGAAAAAGGCATGCGAGTTGGCAATTCAGCTTGTCACGCACTCACACAAGCAGCTTGTCACTCAGTCACGGATGAGAAGTGAGCTCATCACGCAGTCGCGCATGATTTCCAAGGTAATGAAAAAGGCATGCGAGTTGGCGATTCAGCTCGTTGCGCACTCGCGCAAGCATCTCGTCGCTCAGTCACAGACTAGAAGTGAGCTCGTCACGCAGTCGCACATGATTTCCAAGATAATGAAAAAGGCATGTGAGTTGGCAATTCAACTCGGCGTGCACTCACACAATCAGCTCATCGCTCAGTCGCGGACTAGAAGTGAGATCGTCGCATAGTCGCGCATGATTTCCAAGGTAATGAAAAAGGCATGCAAGTTGGCGATTTAGCTCATCACGCACTTGCGCAAGTAGCTCATCTCTCAGTCGCAAACCAGAAGTGAGCTCATCGCGCAGTCGTGCATGATTTCCAAGGTAATGAAAAAGGCATGTGAGTTGGCGATTTAGCTCATTGTGCACTCACACAAGCAGCTCATCGCTCAGTTGCAGACCAGAAGTAAGCTCATCGCGCAGTCGTAGAGGCTATATATAGATGAATTTTTAGAACCAACTAGGAGGTTCCACTTGTCTAATTCTGGTGCACTGTGAGAAAAAGGGATTAAAATATACATATTTTAAATTGTCATTTCAATTCAATAGTTTGACTATTGAAAAGATTTCAAATATTTCAAAATTATTCAAGAAATGTGCACGGGAAGGCAAAGTTTGCTTAGTGATTCAGGAAACATTTTTTATCAGACACATTAAGTATTATATACCATTAGAAAGGTCTTGATATGAATATTTTGGTTTTGCAATCCTTTTGGGTGTAGATCAGATCAGATTTTTGCACTTGCAGAAGAGATCAGTTTCAGATATTTTGGGAGGAATTGACAGGTGTCAGTGAAAAATTTGGTTTTCTCAAATTCTTCTATATCTCTTGTCTTCTCAATTGTACAGGGATGGTGAAATTAATGCTGCAAGGCAACTTTCTTATTTTGTGTGTCTGATTTTGAGTTCTTTGTTATTTAGATGTATTGAATCAGAAGTTTTTAATGAAAAACAAATGGAATCCCTTACCAGTATTTGTCTGATGTCTTTGTGTTTGATCTTGAATCTTTGTGCATAAATTTGTAAGGCTTTTTAGTGCACCAGTTATAAGGTAGTTGTGAATTTGTGTTTTAATTTCTTTCAAGGAAAGAGTAAATCTTATAGACAAGTTCAGAGGTTTCAAGGTTTCACATGAATCTGATGTCTAGGTGTTGGAGTGAAAATAATGATTTGTAAGGCACTTCATTTGGGTCCTGTATGTTTGGATTTAGAGGGTTTTCTGTGAATGTATGTTTATATGACTCTATTGCCCAATAGACAAGGCACTGGTCTTTGCTTCTTTATGTAGTTGTCATCATCAATGCATAAAATCAATTCAATTTACTTTTCTGTTTAAAGAGCTATAAATGATTGTCAGATTTAGTGTGATGGGCAGGAATCCATCCCATGATTCACTGAAAGAGTGAATCCAATAGGTACACCCGCCTGAGCCTTTGAGCTCAAAGTGTAGAAGGAATTTTTGATCCTCGTTAATTAGCCTTTTCTTTGACAAGGTCAGGGAAAAATGCTAAGAGGGTGTATGACCATACCAAAGTTCATAGGGTGTCTTCATTGTGTCCTTCTTCAGTTGTACTCTATTTAATGTGTAGACAACAATACTGATAGCTTCCTTGTAGAAAGTTTGAGTGATGCTCTTCTCAATCATAAATGTTCTTCCATAGTCAACAATTGATATGTTTCTCCTTTCAGTAATTCCATTTTGTTGTGGTGTTCTCAGTGCAGAAACATGTCTTTTAATTCCATGCTCATTGCAATAGTTATTGAATTCATCTGAAGTAAATTCTCCTCCTCTATCTGACCTTAAGCATTTCAATTTCTTTTCACTTTGTTTTTCTACCATAGCTTTACACCATTTAAACATCTTGAATGCTTCTGATTTATCTTTTAGGAACATGACTGTCATCATTCTAGAATAATCATCAACAAAGAGAATAAAGTACCTATCTCCATAGTAACTCTTTGTTCTCATGGGTCCACATAGATCAGTATGGACTAATTCTAGAATTGCATTAGATGTATGGGTTTTACTCTTGAAACTAGACTTTGTCATCTTACCTTTTTGACAATTCTTGCACATAATATGCTCAGGCTTAGTCATGCTTGGTAAGCCTCTGACATTCCTTTTGTTGCTTATTTTTATCATGTTGTCAAAATTCACATGACACAATCTTTTGTGTCACAACCATATGTCTTCATTTCTATCCATTAAACAAGTGGTGTTAGTGTCATCAAGATAGAAAAGGTTACCTTTTGTTTTCTCACCGGTTTCGATCAACCTTCTTGATTCATTGAAGATCTATGCCTTCTTATTTTTGAATGCCACTCGGTGACCTGTACTATTCAACTGTGAAACACTTAACAGATTATAATTTAGTCCTTTTACCCAGTAAGCATTTTCACATTTGATCAGGTTATTCAATATTATAGTTCCTTTACCTTCAACTGGACAAGGTGTATCATTTCCCATTCTTACTGAACCACCATTATAGTATTTAAAAGTCACAAACTTTTGTTTATCACCTGTCATATGGTGAGTACAGCCACTATCTATGATCCAGATATCATTCTTGCTAACTTTAGATATGAGTGCAGTTTCTACATACCTTTCTTCTTCTTCATCTGAATCATCCTTCATGGCTACAAATACCATCTCAATGTCTTCTTCTGATTCGATGTCATTTTTATCAGCTCTGTTCTCAGCTAGGTAACAAGCTTTCTTCCCTTTGTCCTTGTAGTCTCGGGTATCTCTTTTGTCAGATTGTTGATTTCTTTGGTAATCTCTGTTATCGCCTCTATCAAACTTCTTCTCATATGATCTGTCATTACCTCTGTCATCTTTTCTTCTGTTTGGACATCTTGTAGAAAAGTGTCCAACCTCTTTACAAGTGGTAATTTACCGTTGTATCTGCCTTTGCCTCTCTGCAATCTTCTTTCCATTAGTGCTTCAATGTCATCAAGTCCTTGATCCTCATCATCACTTTCACTATCATTTCTAATAGCATGTCTATGACTTGAATTACTTATCTTTAAAGAATATTTGAATGCAGATTCTATAGATGGTAAGACACTATTATCAAAGTTATTCATCTCAAATGAAATCGGTCTACCAATCAGACTATCTAGAGTAACTATATTGTTTGCAATTGCTCTCATTTCTTGAATAGCAGAAACTCTAATAGCATATATAAGAAGCAAGGTTCTTAAGATTTTACTTACCACTATCTCCTCTTCAAGTACACCTCCAACTCCTTGGATAGCATTGACTACCTCTTTGATTGTGCAACTATACTGAGTGATATTTTCTCCTTCTTTCATCCATAGGTCATCAAACCTCGCTCTTAGGCTTTCTGCCTTGGCTCTTAGTACATTAGCATCTCATCCATGTACCAGCTTCAACTTATCCTACATTTTCTTTGCAGACGTGCAAGTTTTGACATCTTCAAACTCAGCATTGGAGAGTGATGAGGCAAGTTCTATCATCATGCAATTATTCTCATGCTTTACTCTTAATTTCTCAAGACTGTGAGGTCCTATAGGTAACACATATTCAGTATCGAGGTATTGAGTAACATCATTTTCAATACCTAATAGGTGGATTCTTATTCTATTTTTCCATGATGAAAATTTATCTTTATTCAACTTGGGCACATCTCATATGTTCATCTTGTGATCTTTTGCTTGAGCTGTTAAACTCCCTTTCTAAGCACACAAGCTCTGATACCAATTGTTAGTAATAACTAAGAGAGGGGTGAATCAGTTGCCTCAAAAATATTCCAACTAATCAACCCAAAAACTTAGTACCACAATATTATGCCTCTAGTTATCTTCAGTCCTATAAGATGAATGCCTTCAAATATACTTATCAAATTACTACTACTCTGAATGCTTTGTTAAACCTTATTCTATATGTTTATCGAATAGTAGTCTTTCAATTTACCGAAAAGCAGTAAATTACTTAGAGTTTATTGATCAATCCAGATTAGCTATGTGTAATGAAAAACACTGAAGTAATGCCTCATAAACACATTGACACATGGATTTTTAACGTGGAAACCCTATTAATGGAAAAACCACTTGGGACCGGTAACCCAAAATTTTCACTCTTCTGAAGTGAGCTTGGTGAAGAGACAACCTTGTCAAAGGTTACAAATACAATGTTAGGTGTAACCTTGTTAGAGGATTTAAAAGATTAGTTTGTCACTTGATATCAGGCATTTCTATGCTACCTTCCTTGTCCAAACACTTCTATTTTGTCAAATGGTATCTGGCATCTCATGCTATCTTCATGAACAAAATTTTTGATACTCCTTGGGATGTATCTCAATATAGAAAGGATTTTTAAATCCTACTCGGTTAAGAGACTTTCTGAATCAATGGTTAAACTAAAATACTATGATTTGTTCACATATACAACTTATACTTGCAGATTTTCAGATCTATTGTAAGCTCATAAAACCAATCTGATCAATATATCTTTTAATAACTTTGCTCCACTTTTGTTCTACTCGGTGATGCTATGCTCTGTTGCTCGGTGTCCACATAAATATTTAGCTCTTTCCTCAACTTGATTGACCAGGACTGTATGAAGTTGTTCTTCATCAATTTCTCTCTAGCATCCTATTTTTCATTCAATCCCCTCAATTCATAATTAATTAAGTTGTCTCTTTATAGACATTATATCACCATTTCTAGGTTCTTGATTTGCTTGATCTTGGCGTGATCCACAATCTTAGCCAATCTGATTTAAAGAAAAACTCTTGTTTTATCTCGTAGAGATTTTCTTTCCAACTCGACAAAATAGCTTTAAATCCTTTACTTATATCTGGCTTTATCTTGTCAATGAAAACAATGATAACTACCAGTTAAGTCTATATTTAACTCTGCCAGCTAGATATTTTGTCATTTCTGAACTCCAATTAACTTTGGTGTTTTCACTCTTTGTAAGCTTCAGTCAACACTCCAGTTCTTCTCGGGCTTCTCTGTTAGGTTACACTATGATTTTGGCCATCGGGTATGCTTGTGATTCTGCTCATCAGTAATGCTCATCGGTGTTCTTTCTCAGGCATCACTGTGACTTGACTTTCAATTATCTCTGTCCATCGGGTTCCACTAGCCGTCGGTGTTTGAAGTCACATAGTGAATGCTTGTCATTTATGCATTACTGAAAGCATAATATTTATCTCTCTGATTCTCTAAAGTCTTTGACACTTTGATTATAACCGATTAGATTATATCAAGTTGACATCAATGACAATACAATCCATTAACTGATTTAATGTATTACATTTTGGTGATCAACTTAACATCTTTAAACGTTTAATAAGTTACATGTCATCACTTTATATCCCTATTTAAAATCTCTAGGGTGATGGATAAAAAACCAGAAAAAATTCAATGCTCCTTCCTCTAGATAGGCATGGAGAAAAAAAAATAAAATGACTTTGATCAATTGGGCTATTCTATATAAACCAAAAATTATGGGTGGTCTTGGAATCAGAAAGTTGACTGACATTAAAAGAGATTTGATTGCTAAAGTTGGATGACATTTGGCTGTTGGTCTGGCTAACTGGTGTTAAATGATGCAAACTTAGTACTTGAATAATGGTTTCTTTTGTAGGCATATTGACTCTCATAAACTCTCTTCTGGGTCAAATTTATTAGACAATATCCTAAAAAGTCATTCCATTAAGAATGGATAAAGTGGTAGGTTGGTGATGGATGAACTATTATATTTTGGGAGGATTCTTGGATGGGTGATGAATCTCTAGCTGCCACCCCCTTCTATCACCTAATGAATAGAATGAAGGATCATTTTGGGAATCTCAATGTAGAATCTTACATTTTGACGGGTGATAAATGGAAACCTCTTAGGCAATGCGGTTGGGAAAACCCTACTCTTATTCCAAAGATTGATGAGTTGCAAACTATTCTTGCTGAAGTTAGGATACCTATATTCCCAAGCAAGGATTATTTTATCTAGACAAGGAACCTTTCTAGCACCTTTTCTATCAAATATTCCTACACCCTCCTGATAATTAATAATTCTCGTAATGATAGTTGGAGGAAGTTTGGAATTTTCAACTAATTCCCTAGGTTAACTTCTTCTGGTGGACATCAATGCATTGTAAATTTCTCACTCGCGACAACCTCATCAAAAGAGGGTTCCAATTTCCTAACCATTTTATTCTCTGCAAAGGGGATGAAGAGACCATACAAAATTTGTTTATACATTTCCCTTCTTCCTCCTACATCTAGAATGACATCCTCTGAGGATTCAATATTCAATGATTTTTCAATGTAGATCTCCAAAAAAAATTCCACAATTGGGAATGTCCCTCAAAACACTCACTCATAAGGCAACTTTGGAGGCAAATCTCACCACATGTTTTTTGGGCTCTATGGAAGGAAAAAAATAACACTATCTTTAGGCACTCTGATAATATGTTGTCAATAATCAACAAGATTCTCCTTTAAAATATTATAGTAAGTAACTGGAAAATCCCTACTGAACCTCTCTCTCCTTTGGATCGTAAGATGACATAGAATTCAAAGTTTCTAGAGTCCTTTTACAAATATGAAAGCTCTAAGAAAATTTCTAGAACAAACACTATTTTCAAACCTCCTCAACCTCCCAATTTCAATTTGAATTTTGATGGTGTTTCTAGATTGGGTGTTGCTACTGGAGATTGGATTATTAGATATCACAATGGTCTATTATTATTGCTTATGCTAGTATTCTAGGCAGTTGTACAAGTAACCAAGCTGAAGGGATGACCTTATTATGGAGGCTAAAAATTGGCCTCTCCATTGGCATTAAGGCCTTGGAGATAAAAAGGAGACTCTAAATTAATTGTCAAGGCTATAAGAGAAACCATGAAGGCTAGTTGGAAATTAGAGTAAATCTTTAAAGACATTAAATCTCTTCATATTATCCTGATTATTTTTACAATTTAGCATACCTATAGGGAGGGGAATGCCATTGTTGATTCAATAGTTGCGATGGGATTGGAAAGGAAGGGTATTCACTATTGAAGACAATCTAATTCCCTACTTGAGACAATAAAATCCATTATAAAGAAGGAGAAAATGAAATATGTTCTCAATGCAGGGCATTAAGATGGTGTTTTGGACCCTTTGTTGGGTGGTTGGGGTTTGGAATGACAGAGAGAGACATTTTTAAAATTTGAAATTTTCAAACTCGTAATCTTTGCAAGAAGCCTACTAAGTAGTACTAGATTGTTCCATACCATATTATGCCTAATTAAAAGGTATTGAGGTGGTGATTTAAAGGCATGAGTATTTGACATGATACAATTTTTGGAGTATGGGATATTTATTCAAAAATTGCATTTTTGGATTTCTCTAGATTACAGCTCTGACTATTAATTATTATTCGCCACATCCTGTATGGGGGAAATGACCATCCGCACGAAACTCTTGAAATTTTTGAGCTAGCTCCAGATGAGGGTGGTAATCATCATTATTAATTACCTTATTTTCCCATTATTTTCCATTCTGAGTTCATCCTTTTTGGAAAACTCATGAAATAAATGCAACTCTACAATTGTTTCTCTCAGCCCTTGTATAGCGAATTTACCACTGGTAGCCTGGATAATGAGTATGGGAGGGGACCAGATGCATGTTGAGCTATACAAATATGATGATTACAAGAATAACCCTACCATATGGAAGATTTCTAAGGAGGGGGGAATTACTCCTTTCACTGATTTGATGAGTAGTAATGATGAAAGTCTCTCCTGCTAGTTTATTTCTTCCTAGGTCGAACAAAGAGTCACTATGGGTGGTATCTCATTTTAAATTAATGAGGATATCATTTCTCAAGCCATGGGCTTGTCTACAAAAGGTCAAAAGTGGAATAAAATGATCCATTTCATAGGCGTGGGTAGCTTGAACTAGTTCTTTCATGCCACTAAAAATCTAGTAAAGCTTCACAGAGGTTTTAACAGAGAAGAGTTACCGCCTCCATGGGACCAAGTATGTACTACTATCATGAAATATTTCACATTGGAGGGAAGGTATGGGGTATACTACTATTACCATCTATCTTTCCTCAATCACCTCCTTAATCATGATTTGATTTTTATTCCTTTATTTCTATTGCATTTGTTTGAATTTACAGTTAAATATATTATTGACTCTAAGAAAGAGGGAAAAAATTATACCATTTTCCATCAAGGGCTCATGTTTAGACTCTATCACTTTCACCTCACTCTATGTCTTTCATGTCCAATATTTGTTCAAGAGGACCCACCTTCCCCAACCCCTCCCTCTACAATTATTATGGACATCTTAGGTTCCAACAAAAATAAATGTATCAAGAGACCCAAAACTGTACAGAATTCCCCTGACAGTTCCCCTAAATTTGTGTCCCCTGTGAATCCTAATGATAAAAAATAAGTAACCCACCGACCTAGTTTAACATTCAACACATCCAATTGGATGTGGAAATTAATTAAGAAACAAGTACCCATTGTCACTCCACTAGGCTCACTACCAAACCCAAGGTGAAGGGTAAGAAGCTTAAGGAAACATTTGTTCAAGATGAAGATACTAGAGAGTCTAAGAGCCATATAGAGAATACCCACAACAAGAAGACTTAGTCGACTGATAGTAGTTCTTCCCATTTTTATGAGAGCCTTAAAACGACATCCTTAGATCTCACACAAAAAGTTGAGGAAGGTAGTAAAGTCAACTCCCCAATTGATGCCACCTCCTCTGTTGATACCAAGGGCATATCTATGGGAGACAAGATTGATGTGAGTGGGGAATGTATAAACTTTTGGACTACATGGAGGTAAATAGTTGATAGTAGAAATGATATAAAACTTTTGGAGAATAGATTCCTGGAGCTGTATGTTGGTTGTATTTTGTGTTTTTTCTATTTTTCCCTAGTTCCTTGCCTTGTTCTCTGAAAAATTTGCAGGTTTTCATGCCTATTCCTTGTTAAAATCTTGATAAACCCTGCAAAAACCCTAAACCCTAGTATTAAACGATGTATTTTGAAACCCTCAGCCATGTCTTATATTTCTTCATTACCTTTTTTTAGTCACTTAAGGCATGTGCTATATAATAGGTTAAAGCCAGGTCGATTGATCACATTACCCTGATCGAATATGCCAAAATATCTCCCGACTTCGCTTTTGCCTTATGTCGCTTAGTCTTGTTAAGAAAACGAATATTCTGTCAGTGTATCGAGACTTAGCGATTTCCTTTTAGTCGGGTTGTCACTTAATATTATGCTATGAAGCTTTTAAAAGGATGGGACCCACCTCAGTCGGGTGATCGCAAGAAGATTTTGAAAGTCAACAAAATGTCTCCCGACCTTGCGCCTCCTTCATGTCGCGTGATCGCTGGATCAGGACATTCAAACAGTTAAGGTTTCTCTTTAGTCGCGTGGTCTCGTGATTAAAAGACGGTTAAGAGATAACAGTCACGACCATGCGACTAACAGTTACATGTTATGTGATTTCCCTCAGTCGGGATGTCGCCAGAACAGAAGGGTTACTCAGATTTTCAGAATGCATAAAGTGGACGAAGTAAAAGATGACATCTGTCTTATGGCTAGTGGTTGTCGGGAGGTCGCTTGATGAAGAATAGGGATCAAGCGATAAGGAGACTAAGTCATTATACCCTCGGTCGTGAAGTCTCATGATATTTTAAGGGTATGTGAAATTGTGAAGCGATTAAAAGACAGCCGTTCAATGAACAAATGAAAAGATCTACCGGTGGTCGCGTAGTCTGGTGATAAAAGTGCCCCAGGGAAAAATTCCTTCCGACTAAGCGATTAAGGTATGTTGCTAGGTCGCTGTGAACAGAAAAAGGCACGTGCTTTCAGTAAAAGATTAAGTTAAGTGGATCACCCGACTAAGCGATCGAAGAGATCATGAAGTAAGAATAACGGCTGGTCGTGTAGTCTGGAGAAGAATGTTGAGTTAAGATTAACCCTGCGCGACTAAGATTTTCACATAGTCGCCTGATCGCTGGATAGACTTGGGTTAGCTGAGGTTAAAGAGTTACGTGGTCACCAAATCTGAAGATCAGACCATGGTTAGGGAAATGTTCTTGCGACAAAGAGACTTTATGAGGTCGCAAGGTCACCTGATATCAGAATCCGTAAAGCGGCGCCAAGTGGATGACGTGACAGGGGAAATCAAGCCGGCGGCCAATCAGATAAAAGAATTTTTGATTACTGTGTACAAAAGGTAGCTAAGATGTATGACAGAGGATGAATCACAGAGTGCCATGTCATCTGTCTTAACCGTTTTATCATTGCGCCAAAATACTCATGATTTTAAAATTTGATTTTCTGTCACCTCGCTCAACTACGGCTAGGTTTTTGAACGTTTCATGGCATATCGAATTAATTGCAGAACTGACATTCCTG
>MU226218.1:1031903-1042567 GCA_018584345.1 Thuja plicata
AACTATATATTTGAAGATTTCATGTGTCCAAAGAAAGAACAGTTTATGATTAATAACATAATGATAAATCACAGGGAGACAATATCCTTGGCAGAAGTATAGAAAATGAAAATTCTCTTCTATACGATTCATCACGACAAGTTGAGACATTAAAGCATAACGGAAAGAATCAACGTGCAAGATAATTTCAAGAGTCTTGCATGATTGAGGAATAATCTCACATATCGATTTAAAAAGGAAGGTTTTTCATTTCAAATAGGAATGAATGCCTTCGGTGTAATTACCGATAATTCTCCCCACTCGATTACAGGAACAAGTGAGATGGGTTACACGTTCCACTGTGCCGAGGTGTGGTGATAATCACCCTGGGTATGCTAAGCTCATTCGTATCATCAAAACTATCAAAGTAACCAACCTTCGAGCCACCATATCATACAAGTTTGGCATGCAGGGGAAGTGGGGTAGTAGTGGTGAAAAAATGTGAGTTCTATGCGCAGAGGTCCTATCGATATTGTAAGTGAATGTGAACCATTTTTTATTAGCCCAACATTATCCGATTCAAATTTTTGCGTAAAACAATTGAAAATGGAATGAAAAAAGGTCATAAAAACATTAACCCAGCCACCGAGAATCCTCTTAGAGTGTGCGGTCTGTGTAGGAGTATAGGCTAGGGGCAGAGGGTTGTGTCTATGCAGCCACATATTTGCACCTTGGTTAACAAAATATGTTATCAACATATGTGTTACACTATTGTATTAACATGTGTTAGTAATTTGCAATCAAATACAATATATATATATATATATATATATATGTATGTATGTATGTATGTATGTATGTATGTATGTATGTATTCCACATAAGGTGTAGTATGTGGAATACCAGGAAAGGGTAATATGATTGTTCATTACCTATGAGTAGAAGTCTGGTTTTAAATTGCTTTGACCAAAGCTATGGAAACACATGTTTTCTTAAATGTGTTTGGTTATGTTTTCATCTTCCTATTTACCTGTGATTAGTCCTACTTAGACATATATGGAAAGTAGTTAGTTTTACAGACACACCAGATTCCTTCTGATCCATCAGTGCCAAGTAATAGACTTCTTGGGCAGGGTCGGTGTGCTCTTCATTTCAGGATGAGCCCCAGGGGAGCTAAAAACTCTGTGGTTGGGTGGATTAAACCCCTGAACCACACTCCCATCTTGATATTCATAGATGGGCAGGTGTCTGATGGCTTAGGAGACCAGAGTATGCAGATGGGCAGCTGTCCGGTGGCATATTTGATATTGTTTAATTCAACCTTTTGGTCTTGAACATGATGTATATATATGTATATTTCCATTTATGATGTAAGGTGCATGAAAAGTTAGTCGGCATCCTGATATTGAATATTGTAATTTTACTAATTATGAAAATATTAAAGTTTTGATAGAATGATCGATTACTTTTGGATATACTACCTTTTTGTGTTATGTCAAATATTTGAAAATTAAAAATTTGATATTTTGTGTACCTGATTACTTGTATATTTGAATGTTTTTGGTCGATTAGTCTATAGCGATTGACCGACTGTGACTATTGAATCAACATTAGATAATAGTTATCTTCTTATGCTTGTGTGGCATTTGTTGTTATTTGTGGTCTTTACATGTGGTATCAGAGCTATGTTTAAACACTAGGACCTTGGTCTACTATTGCTAAGTTGCATACTTATACTTGGTGCAAGAGTTAATCTGACACCATTGATACTAGGAAAATTAAACAAGCTAGTTCTAGCAATAATCTAAATGGTGAATCTAATTAGAGGTTAGACCAGATCTTGGCTCTCTTACAGTATCAGGGTGATCGTATGGATCATCAAGAGCAAGATTTGAGAGGTAGGCAGGATGATGAGGAAAGAAGGAAGAGGGAAGAAGATCTGAGGGTAGAAGCTCAATAGAAACAAGAGGAATATTTGATGCTAAAATCTCAGTGTAAGAAAGATGAAGACCTGAGATTGGAAGTTCAGAGGAGAGAAGAGGAGGATAACAGGAATGAAGAGAAGTTGAAACATAATGCTGATATGAGGGTTGCAGAAGTACCCAATAATAGGGAAAGAATAGTAGAAGAGCTGAGCAGGGACCTCAAGAAGGTCATACCTCCTACCTTCAATGGTAAGACCATTGGTCATGAGGCTGAAGCATGGCTTGTATCCATGGAAAATTACTTTCACGTTTGCAATCTTTCTAGTGAATCTAGAGCTATGTGGGGTGCTTTTTAGTTGATTGGTGAAGCTGGTACTTGGTGGAACAATGAGATGGAAGAGAAGAGGATGCATCCTAGTGAGATCTCTTGGGAGGATTTTCTAGTACTATTTCATAAGAGATGGTTACCACAATTATACTATGATTGGAAAGTAGTTGACTTCCAAAGCTTGATACAGGGAGTAATGTCTGTTACTCAGTATCATGAGAGGTTTTGCCACTTGGTTAAGTATGTACCTCAGTATTAGTAGGATGAGTAGTTTAGAACCCACAAATTTATTCTTGGACTACGTCCAGAGATAGGATCTAAGGTTGACATGCATGAGCCTAAGACTATGGACTTTTCTTTCAAGAAGGCATTGAGGTGAGAACAGAAACTGTAGCAGGTGTCTATAGTAAGGGGTAATTAGAGGAATAATTCCTCTCAGGGATTTAAGAGGAAATTTTAGGACAACTGACCTAAGGATTCTAGATGTCATCAGGTTTAGAATATGAGAGGTAAAGGTTGAGGAAATGCAGGCAAGAAAACCAACAAAAATAATGGTGCTCAGTATCAGAACCAAGGTAATGGCAGAAATGGGAATAACATAAATGACAATGGGAGGAATAGACCTTAGGGTAGGAAAGGACCAATGGATGGTTGCTTCACTTGTGGAGGTGACCATTATGCTAGTACATGTCCTTAGTGTACAATTCATAGAGATGGGAAGGGTCCCCAGGCTCAACATTTGATTCATGCAGCTGTTGATCATAGGCAAGCTGAATTTTAGGCTACTCTGATCCAGTTGGCTGGTAACCTTTTTGGCCAAAATGTTTCCATTTCGATTGATACTGGAGCTATAGAATGTTTCATAGATCCTAGAGTTGTTTCTTTTTTATTAGTTAAACCTAGATATTTGTATGAACCATGGATGGTAGAATATGGAAATAGGGCAGAGCGTAGGGTTGACCAATGTTTATCTTGCAGCAAGTTAGAACTTCCAAATTTTTAAACGCAATTAAATCTTTATGTAGCCCCATAGGGTTCCTATGATGTCAATTTTGGCATGAATTGGTTGACTAAACATAAGGCATTAGTAAACTATAAAGACAAGTCACTTGAATGTCTTGATGATTTAGGAGAACCTACAGTACTTTTGGGTGAGAAGAGGCCCTTTGAGCTTAGATAGATTTTTGTTATGCAATTGAAGAAGGGAAAGAGGGAGGGGTACATTTTGTATGTGGCTTACCTTAAAGACCTTGACACTCCTCCTATCTTAGAAGAACACCCTATCTTGCAGAAATTCTAGGATGTAATTCCAAAATAATTACCTGAGTTACCTCCTAAGAGGGAATTTGACATATCTATTGATGTAATGCCTGGAACCGAGCCTTAATCCAAGGCTCCATATCGTATGACCACCACTGAGATATATGAGCTAAAGATGCAGTTGATGGAACTCTTGGACAAAGAGTTCATATGCCCTAGTGTGTCACCATGGGGAGCTCAAGTTATCTTCGTAAAGAAGAAGGATGGTACCTTACGATTATACATAGATTAGAAAATTCTTAATAAGGTAACCATCAAGAATAGATATCCTCTTCCACGAATAGATGAACTATTCAATCAGATGAAGGGAGAAACTATGTTCTCTAAGATTGATTTGTGATCCAGATATCATCAACTTCAAATCAAAGAAGAAGATATATCCAAAACCACTTTCAAGACAAGATATGAACATTATGAATTTGTCATCTTACCTTTTGGTTTGACCAATGCACCAGAAAAAATTATGAACTTGATGAATAGTGTGTTCAGAGATTGTCTAGAAATTTTGTAGATATATTAATTGATGACATTTTGATCTACTCAAAGAAAATGGAAGAGAGTGAGGAGAATTTGCAAATAGTCTTACAACGACTTAGAGATAAGAAGCTTTATGGGAAGCTATCTAAGTGTTCTTTCTATCAGAAGGAGATTCATTAGTTGGGTTACATCATCTATGCAGATGGAATTGCAGTAGACCCTACAATGATTAAAGTCATTCTTGAGTGGCTAGCTCCATAGAATGTGAGTGAAGTTAGAAGCTTCATGGGACTCATAGGTTATTACAGCAAGTTTGTGGAGGGATTATCCAAGATTGAAGCACCTATTACATCCCTTCATAGGAAAGGGAAAATATATGAGTGGACTGATACATGTGAGCAATATTTCCAGTTCTTGAAACATAAACTCACATCCGCTCCTATTTTGATTATACTTGACCTGAATGGGCAATTCATAGTGATCACAGATGCTTCAGGGGAAGTTCTTGGAGGTGTACTTATGCAGGATGGAAGAGTGGTGTCTTATGAGTCACGAAAGCTAAAATAGTATGAGGTTAACTATGCACCTCGTGATTTAGAATTGGCAGCAATTATGCATGCCTTAGTAATGTGGAGACATTACCTTTTGGGTAAGCCATTTGAGTTGAAAATGGATCACATGGGACTTAGGTATATCTTCACACAACCTGATCTCAATGCGAGATAGAGACATTGGTTGGAGTTTTTGAATGAGTATGACTTTGGCATTGAGTACATTAAGGGCAAGGAGAATAGAGTGGTAGATGCTCTTAGTAGGAGAAGACACATTGCTTCTATCTCTACTTCTAGGACATGGTTGAGGGATCATGTGTTGCAGAATCTTCCAAATGATGATCATTATGAGATGGTCAAATCAACCTTATACCTTGATCCATCAGATCACCTTTTTGATTGATTGATACATTTTTTATGATGATGGTATTATGAGATACCAAAATAGGATGTACGTTCCTGACCAAGAAGGGTTGAGGAAGGTAGTACTTGACGAGATGCATTGCTCTCCATTTGTAGGACATCTAGGGGTAAACAAGATGATTGCCGATTTGAGGCTAGTGTACTTTTGGCTAGGGCTTAAGCATGATGTGATGTGTTTAGAATGTAAGTAAGTTAAGGTTGAGCATGTCCACCTAGCAAGACATTTATACCCACGTGATATTTCAGAATACAAATGGCAAGTCATTAGTATGGATTTTATCTAAGTTTTACCCATGACATGATGCAAGCATGATGTTATCTTGGTAGCAGTTGACAAACTAACAAAGGTAGCTCATTTCATTTCAGGGAGTTTGAGAGATGGATCCTTGGCTTTGGCCAAGAAGTTTAATCAGGATATTTTTAGATTGCATCGTGTACCAAAGACCACTATATCTGACAGAGATACGTGGATGACATGAAGGTTTTAGAAAACCTTGAATGCTTCCTTGGGTACACGGCTGAATTTCACCACAACCTATCATCCTCGGGCAAATAGGAAAATGGAGAGAGTAAATCAGGTTGTTGAGTATTTACTTTGGATGTATTGTATGGATCAGCAGTACAAGTGGGAAGAGTATCTTCCATTGGTAGAGTTTTCCTATAACAAATCTTACCATGCTTCTTTGGGGATGACGCCATTTGAGGTACTGTATGGGCGGAAGTGCCATACTCCTATCAGTTTGGATAAAGTAGAAGACATGATCATTATTGGTCCTGAATTGTTGAGAGAGATGGAAGAATAGATGACTCTGATTTATGCTTGATTGAAAGAAGTAGCGGATCGTCAGAAGAGTTATGCAGATAGGGACTGCACTTTCAATCAGTTCTAGGAAGGGGACAAAGTGTTCTTGCGTGTGAGACCACATAAGAGCTCTATTTCTATTGGCAAGTCATCAAAGCTTGCACCGAGATATGTGGCTCCATTTCATGTTTTGGAGGTTATCAACCCCATTGCTTACAGACTTGCTTTACCACCCGCTCTAGCCCGAATCCATAATGTGTTTCATGTTTTCTTATTGAAACCCTATCATCTAGATGCATCTCATATACTTGATTGGCATGCATTGCAGGTGTAGGACCCGGGGGTGGTGCTAGTGGGGCCTACCCACCTCATTGATCAATGTACCATTAGGGTGTGTGATAGAGATGTGTTGTAGTATAAATTTCAATGGAACCAATTCTCTTTTGACAGTGCTACTTGGGAGGATGCGGAAGACATGCATAGATCTTTTCTGTAGCTTTTTGACTAGACTTATATATGTTCTTATTTTTAGTTACTCATGTTATATGCTTAGACATTGCTACTATTATGTGTTTTCATTAGACATCGGGCTGTCATAAATGATTTCATAGGCTCTTTTTATTTTGGACTCTTAGCGATAGTTTGGACTTTGATGACTTGGTTAGATACTTATGACCAAATTCGTTATGCTTTGTGGTTATGTTAGATGTGTTAGACAATATTATGGATGTTATGGAAGTAAATATGTTATCATGTGATTTACATTGCTTTGATGTTGTCTGGAATAAATAATGTCGAAAAATGGTATTATGATTTTATGTGAATTATATGATCTTATGTTTTGATGTTGACTTGAATTATATAATGATGTATGATGATGTAATGACTTAACGTAGAATATATGCTAAATTATGGATGATTAATGGTAATCTTTGCAATAGAGGTTAATTATTTTCATTTTCAATTAGTGGACTAACCTACTGATGATCAATCTAGTGCTTTGAGGGATTTGACAAGATTGAAGGCGGGGGTGTGTTTCAGAAAGATAAGTTTATCTTCTTGGCAATGGTTGATTGAAAAAATCTGGGTTTTCACACACCTCGTAGTATTTGATTTATATACTTTCTATAGATTAATGAATTTTTATTTCTAACTCTATCTCATATGGTAAATGCATGGTGTGTATGTGGAGTTTTAAAATTGATTAGAATATGATATAAGTAAATTTTAAACTTGTTAATTTTGTGATGAAAATTTGAATACGGGTACATGCATTATCATGAACAATGGAACTAGAATTATTAACAGTGTCAATGTAAATTTTTTGATTTTCTTGGATATTATTGCAAAATTTGATTGATTCATCGTGGATGATGAACTTCTTAAGGGGAGAGGATGTCACATCCCATTTTTCTTCTCTTACTAGCTGGCGTAAATAGGAGGATAGCATGGAGTTTAAAGGTAAGTTGGTAGATAGTTATTTCAAAATAATATCCCATTGTCTTCATTAATGACTAAGTCGGGAGTCTTCAGAAGACCCAGCCTCCTACAGTAATTGCTATGTCTAGAGTCTTTTCCCATCTACCATCATTCTAGATGGATTAGAGGAAGGAGGACAACACATAGAAAATGGATAATGCTCATATTAAAAGAATGAATCTCACTAGTGTAGAGAGGCAGACACACTTCCTACCATGAAAATAAAATGATAGGGAGTGCAAGGTAAAGGAAGAAGGAAAAAAGAATGCAACAATAGAAGGGAGGAAATCCGTAGGAAGTTGAGCAAAGATTCTTAACCAAATTTGCACCGTACCATCTACAGGTTCTCCATTTATCTTATATATGCTCATAATGTTTCTTTTTTGGAAAAATGTTATGTGATTCACTTTCCCTATGGTGTGGCTTTTTATTTTATTTTATGAGATTGAAGACCATAGAACCATAGGTTTTTACAACTGGAATATCTCTTCCTCTGCGTAGTTGCTTCATTTTTATTTTTCTATTCTGTATATAGCTCTCCCTTAGCTATAAATAACTATGCACAATGTATCTTTGCGCAAGGATGGTCTTTTATTTTGTTTGACAAGGTTTTTTTTTGGTTACCTGAAAACATGGCAAGTGATTTTGGTAGCAATGATCATAAATTTGCAGCTAAACCATGCCAAGCCTTTTCCTTGGATTATAGTTGAAGGGATCGATTTGTGGCCTCTATTCCGACACCATAAATCATAGCAAAAATCTCATCTCACTTTGCCTAGAATTTTTTTCCTTGTCCAGAATTATTTTAGGATCTGTATGCTATGTTTTTACTTAAATTTGACAAAGGTCAACCCTTCCTTTATGTTGTCACTATATGGTGTTAGATCTATGACTTTGGTGGTTACCTTCATTTTTCAGAATGAATATTGAGTCACCAAATCTTGTAGTGATTGCAGTTTGTTAGATTATAAATTTAAACTCGTGTACACCAGTAAACAAGAAAATCAACCTCTGTCATATCTGATTAATGGAAGTTATTTCTAAAAAATACATGTCATGGAATTTATTTGTTCCAGGGTTCTTCTCCTCCTGTTATCGATTTAATAATTGCTTCCTGATAAGATTAGTAGGCTGTGACTTCTTGTTTTTAATACTTTTATTATTTCGGATAAGAAGGGTTTTCATCTTTAAGCTCCTATGAAGGATTTCCTATAATTTATTTCTATGTGAGGGCTATTTATTTTCTTTCTAGTGCATATTGGAATAGAAATTATACATAAAGTTTCATACAATTAGGAAACCAACAATAATGGGAGATTGTTATTTTTTTCATTTTAGCTTATATAAATTTAGGATCAGGAAGATTTCATCCCAGCTTGTATGCAGTAACATTTGCATGTTTTATTTTATTTTTTGATAAAGTCCATTTTGGAAAATATATGAATTGATACGGAAAGGGTGTAGTATGTGGAATACTAGGAAAGTGTAATATGTTTGTTCATTACCTACCAGTAGAAGTCTGGTTTTAAATTACTTTGGCCAAAGCTATGGAAACACATATTTTCTTAAATGTATTTGGTTATGTT
Organism: Thuja plicata; assembly: GCA_018584345.1. NCBI lineage: Eukaryota > Viridiplantae > Streptophyta > Pinopsida > Cupressales > Cupressaceae > Thuja > Thuja plicata. The sequence goes on from MU226218.1 coordinate 1,040,774, forward strand.
TACATCTTCCTATTTATCTGTGATTAGTCCTACTTAGACATATGTGGAAAGTAGTTAGTTTCACAGACACACCATATTCCTTCTGATCCATCAGTTTCGGGTAATAGACTTTTTGGGCAGGGTCGGTGCGGTCTTCATTTAAGGATGAGCCCCAGGGGAGCTAACCACTCTGTGGTTGGGTGGATTAAAACCCTGAACCACACTCTCATCTCAATATTTGTAGATGGACAGGTATCTGATGGCTTGGGAGACTAGATTATGCAGATGGACAGTTGTCCGATGGCATATTTGATATTGTTTAATTTGACCTTTTGGTCTTGAACATGATGTGTGTGTGTGTGTGTGTGTGTGTGTGTGTGTGTGTGTGTGTTTGTGTGTGTATGTATGTATGTATATTTCCATTTATGATGTAAGGTACATGACAAGTTAGTTGGCATCTTGATATTGAACACTGTAATTTTACTGATTATGAAAATGTTAAAGTTTCGATAGAATGATCGATTACTTTTGGATATACTACCTTTTTTTGTTATGCCAAATATTAGAAAATTGAAAATTTGATATTTTGTGTACCTGATTACTTGTATGTTTGAATTTTTTTGGTCAATTAGTCTATAGCGATTGATCGAATATGACTATTGAATTGACATTAGAGAATATTTTTCTTCTTATGCTTATGGGGCGTTTGTTGTTATTTTCAGTCTTTACATATGCGGTGCCCCTTCTTTTCTATGATGTTTATCTGTCCCCTAGTAAAATCCTTGGAAAATAGTGATGTGGGTCTGGAACAGAGAAAAAAGGATGTAGCAATCCTAGTAAAATACGATCAAGTCACTTTTCAGCATACGTTCGAAGACCAAACACGACATTGTACTCTAAAGGTTTCTCTAATTTTAGTTGTATGGTACATTCTTAAATTAGTATCCTAACAAAAAAAAAATCATTTTTGGGTTTCTTCAAGATAGAAAGAGAATAAGACAGACATTCTTATGGAGAGTCAAAATAGTGTTTGTCCCAAGCACAACAATGATAGCTATTGGAATAATTTTTACCTTAACCAATGGTACAAGAGACAAAGATTCTCTTCCTATTGTCATCTTTCTCTTGGTGGATTTTTTGGCTGCTTTTATTTCTCTGGCAATGGTAGCCATTTTGTTACCATCTTTAGCAGAAGACGATGAAACAAGACTCGATACACTCAAGTTTTCCAGCAAACCAATATGGTGTGTTAACGCATTGTTCCTCATAGGCCTAATGCAAGCAGCTCACTTATTCATGCCAAAATGTTTTGGCTAGATTGCATTCATTGTATGTATAGTAGTTATGATTGCATTCAATATTTTGTATATGGCAAAAGTTCAGAGGAAGCGTCTAAGTTGGGCAAACCTGAAATATATAATGGTGAAATTAGGGCTCAAAATTTTGCTCGCCAAATTAGAGCTTCGTAGCCATAGGGCGTAATAACATTTTACTAGGATTGTTGAATGTAATCATCGCATGTTTACATAGTGGTTTTGTCAATTCAAAAATTGTGTCCCTTGAAAATTATTCTATTAAAGTTAAATTTTTGACATTTATTCAAAAATTTTGGTTTGTTGCTCTGTCTTTTTTATGCTAATAGTGTAGACGATCTCTCCTCTACAGTAAATAGAAAAAGAGGGTGAAAAAAATCTAGAATGTGAATTACTTTCTATGATGGATGGATTTTTTTTAATACATTTCAACTAACAATAAATATTGTGTTTCAAGATTTGATTGATATAATACTAGCTATATATAAATTTTATATTAAAT
>MU226218.1:1044412-1085865 GCA_018584345.1 Thuja plicata
CTCTATATAAATTATTTAATATAAAATTGATATATAGCTAGTAGCATCGGGAGGGGCAAGTCCTAAGAATTAAATTAGATAATTTAATTTATTGTATAATATATTTTTATTATATAATTGTTATTAGTTTTTTTTTTTGTATATATTTTATTTGATGTAATATAATTTCTTCAATTCGACATATGTATATTTATTTTGATACTAAAGTCATATTATGTTAGTCATTTATTTTACGATAAATTAATTATATTTTTATATTTTGTGCTATGTTTAAAGTAAGGATTGAATTTGATTTTATTTAGGATTTATTTTAGGTAAGGGATACAAATAAAGTTGGCATTCACTTTGGTTTAAGGTTTAATTTAATGTACAGTTAGGGTTGCGTTATTTCAATTCAATATTAAACAAGTTTAGGGTTTTGTAGACTATTTGGGCTCATTTTGGTTTAGGTTTGTTGTAAGAATCTAGTTAAGTTTAGAGTTACAATTAGAGGTAGGGGTAAATTTGGTTTTGGGTTAGGATTTATGTTCAATTTGAATTATGATTTTATTTAGTTAATTTTTAAGAAACCTTTGGGTTATTGTAAACTTTGGTCTAGCATTGGGATCAGGGTTTCTCTGGTTTTATGTTATGATTAATTTTAGTTCACTCTTAAGTTTAGGTTACAATTTAGTTTATCCCTAGGGTTCAATCCGTTTAAGTTTTTAATGTTTAGTGTTATAATTCAAATAATTACATTATTATGGTTAGCATTCTATTTTTTTTTTCATTTTAGGGTTTAATTTTTAAATTTTTTTCATTTTTGGGTTCCTTCAGGACAACAAGAGAATAAGAGAGACATTCTTATGGAGATAGGAGTCAAAATAGTATTTGTCTCAGGCACAATAATGATAGATATTGGAATAATTTTTACGTTAACCAATGGTACAAGGGAAAATGATTCTCTTCCTATTGCCATCTTTCTCTTGGTGGATTTTTTGGTTGCTTTTATTTCTCTAGCAATGATAACCATTCTGTTACTATCTTTAGCAGCAGACGATGAAACAAGACTCGATACACTCAAGTTTTCCCATAAATCAATATGGTGTGTCAACACATTGTTCCTCATACGCCTAATGCAAGCAACTCACTAATTCATGCCAAAGCATTTTGGTTGGATTGGATTCGTTGTATGTACACTAGTTATGATTGCAATGAGTATTTTGTATATGTGGAAAGTTCAAAGGAAGCATCTACGTTGGGCAAACCTGAAATATATAATGGTGAAATTAGGGCTCAAAATTTTTCTCGCCAAATTAGAGCTTCGTAGGCACAGGACGTAATGGCATTTTACTAGGATTGCTGAATGTAATCATCGCATGTTTACATAGTGGTTTTGCCAATTAGAAAACTGTGGTTTTTGAAAATTATTCTATTAGAGTTAGATTTTTGACATTTATTCAAAAATGATGGTTGGTTGCTCCGTCTTTTCCTAGCAGTTTTTTAATTTTCTATTTTAAAAAAATTATGCTAATAATGTAGACAATCTCTCCTCTGCAATAAATAGAAAAAGAGGGTGAAAAAAATCTAGAATGTGAATTACTTTCTATGATGGATGGAATTTTTTTAATACATTTCAGCTAATAATGAATATTGTGTTTCAAGATTTGATTGATATAATACTAGCTATATATAAATTTTATATTAAATAATTTATACAGAGAAAGCCGCGATATCCATGTTTTAATTTTAGATGTGATTTTTTTTTAATAAATTAAAGCATCGATATCTCTAGGCTTTCTCTATATAAATTATTTGATATAAAATTTATATATAGCTAGTAGCATCAGGAGGGGCAAGTCCTAAGAATTAGATTAGATAATTTAATTTATTGTATAATATATTTTTATTATATAATTGTTATTAGATTTTTTTATATTTTGGTATTTTTTTTTTATATAATATAATTTCTTCAATTTGACATATGTATATTTATTTTGATACTAAATTCATATTATGTTAGTCATTTATTTTCTGATAAATTAATTGTATTTTTATATTTTGTGCTATGTTTAAAGTAAGGATTGAATTTGATTTTATTTAGGATTTATTTTAGGTAAGGGTTACAATTAAAGCTGGCATTCGCTTTGGTTTAAGGTTTAATTTAATGTACAGTTAAGGTTGCGTTATTGATTCAATATTTAAATAAGTTTAGGGTTTTGTAAATTATTTGGGTTCATTTTGGTTTAGGTTTGTGTTTAGAATTCAGTTAAGTTTAGAGTTACAATTAGAGGTAGGGGTAAATTTGGTTTTGGGTTAGGATTTATGTTCAATTTGAATTATGATTTCATTTAGTTAATTTTTAACAAACCTTTGGGTTATTGTAAACTTTGGTCTAGCATTCGGATCAGGGTTTCCCTGGTTTTATGTTATGATTAATTTTAGTTCACTGTTAAGTTTAGGGTATAATTTAGTTTATCTCTATGATTCAATCCGTTTAAGTTTTTAATGCTTAATTATGTTTAGTGTTATAATTCAAATAATTATATTATTATGGCTAGCAGTCTATTTGTTTTAATTTTAGGGTTTAATTTTTATTTTATTTTTCATTTTTGGGTTTCTTCAAGATAGCAAGAGAATAAGAGAGACATTCTTATGGAGATAGGAGTCAAAATAGTGTTTGTCTTAGGAACAACAAAGATAGCTATTGGAATAATTTTTAGCTTAACCAATAGTACAAGGGACAAAGATTCTCTTCCTGTTGCCATCTTTCACTTGGTGGATTTTTTGGCTACTTTTATTTCTGTGACAACGATAGTCATTATGTTACCAGCTTTAGCAGCAGACGATGAAACAAGACTCGATACACTAAAGTTTTCCAGAAAAGAAATATGGTGTGTCAACACATTGTTCCTCATAGGCCTAATGCAAGAAGCTCACTTATTCATGCCAAAACATTTTGGCTGGATTGCATTCGTTGTATGTACACCAGTTATGATTGCATTCAATATTTTGTATGTGTGGAAAGTTCAGAGGAAGTGTCTAAGTTGGGCAAACCTGAAATATATAATGGTGAAATTAGGGCTCAAAAATTTTCTCGCCAAATTAGAGCTTCGTAGGCACAGGGCATAATGGCATTTTAGTAGGATTGTTGAATGTAATCATCACTTGTTTACATAGTGGTTTTGCCAATTCAAAAATTGTGGTCCTTGAAAATTATTCTATTAAAGTTAGATTTTTGACATTTATTCAAAAGTTGTGGTTGGTTGCTCCATCTTTTCCTAGCGGTTTTTAAATTTTTTGTTTTAAAAAAATTATGCTAATAATGTAGACGATCTCTCCTCTGCAGTAAATAGAAAAAGAGGGTGAAACAAATCTAGAATGTGAATTACTTTCTATGATGGATGGATTTTTTTTAATACATTTCAACTAACAATAAATATTGTGTTTCAAGATTTGATTGATATAATACTAGCTATATATAAATTTTATATTAAATAATTTATATAGAGAAGACTGAGATATTTGTGCTTTAATTTTAGATGTGATTTTTTTTTAGTAAATTAAAGCCTCGATATCTCTAGGCTATCTCTATATAAATTATTTAATATAAAATTGATATATAGCTAGTAGCATCGGGAGGGGCAAGTCCTAAGAATTAAATTAGATAATTTAATTTATTGTATAATATATTTTTATTATATAATTGTTATTAGATTTTTATTTTTTTTGTATACATTTTATTTGATGTAATATAATTTCTTCAATTCGACATATGTATATTTATTTTGATACTAAAGTCATATTATGTTAGTCATTTATTTTACGATAAATTAAATATATTTTTTATATTTTGTGTTATGTTTAAAGTAAGGATTGAATTTGATTTTATTTAAGATTTATTTTAGGTAAGGGTTACAATTAAAGTTGGCATTCACTTTGGTTTAAGGTTTGATTTAATTTATAGTTAGGGTTGCGTTATTTTGGTTCAATATTTAAATAAGTTTAGGGTATTGTAGACTATTTGGGCTCATTTTGGTTTAGGTTTGTGGTTAGAATTTAGTTAAGTTTAGAGATACAATCAGAGGTAGATGTAAATTTGGTTTTGGGTTAGGATTTATGTTCAATTTGCATTATGATTTCATTTAGTTAATTTTTAAGAAACCTTTGGGTTATTGTAAACTTTGGTCTAGCATTGGGATCAGGGTTTCTCTAGTTTCATATTATGATTAATTTTAGTTCATTGTTAAGTTTAGGGTACAATTTAGTTTATCTCTAGGATTCAATTCATTTAAGTTTTTAAAGTTTAATTATGTTTAGTGTTATAATTCAAATAATTACATTATTATGGCTAGAATTCTATTTGTTTTAATTTTAGGGTTTAATTTTTAAATTTTTTTTCATTTTTGGGTTTCTTCATGACAACAAGAGAATAAGAGAGATATTCTTATGGAGATAGGAGTCAAAATAGCATTTGTCTCAGACACAGTAATGATAGCTATTGGAATAATTTTTACCTTAACCAATGGTACAAGGGACAAAGATTCTCTTCATGTTGCCATCTTTCTCTTGGTGGATTTTTTGGTTGCTTTTATTTCTCTGGCAAAGATAGCCATTATGTTACCATCTTTAGCAGCAGACGATGAAACAAGAATTGATACACTCAAAATTTCCAACAAAGCAATATGGTGTGTCAACACATTGTTCCTCATAGGCCTAATGCAAGTAGCTTATTTATTCATGCCAAAATATTTTGGTTGAATTGCATTTGCTGTATGTACACCAGTTACGATTGCATTCAGTATTTTGTATATGTGGAAATTTTAGAGGAAGCATCTAATTTGTGAAAACTTGAAATAAATAATGGTGAAATTAGGGCTCAAAAATATGCTCACCAAATTAGAGCTTCGTGGGCATAGGGTGTAATGGCATTTTACTAGGATTGTTGAATGTAATCATCGCATGTTTACATAGTTGTTTTGCCAATTCAAAAATTGTGGTTCTTAAAAATTATTCTATTAAAGTTCGATTTTTGACATTTATTCAAAAATCATGATTGGTTGCTCCGTATTTTCCTAGTGGTTTTTTAATTTCCTATTTTAAAAAATTTATGCTAATAATGTAGACGATCTCTCCTCTATAATAAATAGAAAAAGAGGGTGAAAAATATCTAGAATGTGAATTACTTTCTATGATGGATGGATTTTTTTTTAGTACATTTCAGCTAACAATGAATATTGTGTTTCAAGATTTGATTTATATAATACTAGCTATATATAAATTTTATATTAAATAATTTATATAGAGAAAGCCAAGATATCCATGCTTTAATTTTAGATGTGATTTTTTTTTGGTGAATTAAAGTCTCGATATCTCTACGCTTTCTCTACATAAATTATTTAATATAAAATATATAGCTAGTAGCATCGGGAGGGGCAAGTCCTAAGAATTAAATTAGATAATTTAATTTACTGTATAATATATTTTTATTATATAATTGTTATTAGATTTTTTTATATTTGTGTATATATTTTATTTGATATAATATAATTTCTTCAATTCGACATGTGTATATTTATTTTGATACTAAAGTCATATTATGTTAGTCATTTATTTTCTGATAAATTAATTATATTTTTATATTTTGTATTTTGTTTAAATTAAGCATTGAGTTTGATTCTATTTAGGATTTATTTTAGGTAAGGATTACAATTAAAGTTGGCATTCACTTTGGTTTAAGGTTTAATTTAATGTATGGTTAGGGTTGCGTTATTTCGATTCAATATTTAAATAAGTTTAGGGTTTTGTAGACTATTTGGGTTCATTTTGGTTTAGGTTTGTGGTTAGAATTTAGTTAAGTTTAGAGTTAGGGGTAAATTTGGTTTTGGGTTAGGATTCATCCTCAATTTGAATTACGATTTCATTTTGTTAATTTTTAAGAAACCTTTGGGTTATTGTAAACTTTGGTCTAGCATTGGGATCAGGGTTTCTCTTGTTTTATGTTATGATTAATTTTAGTTCACTTTTAAGTTTAGGGTACAATTTAGTTTATCTCTAGGGTTCAATCCGTTTAAGTTTTTAATTTTTAATTATGTTTAGTGTTATAATTCAAATAATTGCATTATTATGGCTAGCATTCTTTTTGTTTTAATTTTAGTGTTTAATTTTTTATTTTTTTTTCATTTTTGGGTTTCTTCAAGACAACAAGAGAATAAGAGATAAATTCTTATGGAGATAGGAGTCAAAATAACATTTTTCTAAGGCACAACAATGATAGCTATTGGAATAATTTTTACCTTAACCAATGGTACAAGGGGTAAAGATTCTCTTATTGTTGCCATCTTTCTCTTGGTGGATTTTTTGGCTGCTTTTATTTCTCTGGCAATGACAGTCATTTTGTTACCAGCTTTAGCAACAGATGATGAAAGAAGACTTGATACACTCAAGGTTTCCAGCAAAGCAATATGGTGTGTCAATGCATTGTTCCTCATAGGCCTAATGCAAGCAGCTCACTTATTCATGCCAAAATGTTTTGGCTGGATTGCATTCGCTGTATGTACAACAGTTATGATTGCATTCAGTATTTTGTATATGTGGAAAGTTCAGAGGAAGCATCTAAGTTGGGCAAACTTGAAATATATAATGGTGAAATTAGGGCTCAAAAATTTGCTTACCAAATTAGAGCTTCGTAGGCACAGGGCTTAATGGCATTTTACTAGGATTGCTGAATGTAATCATCGCATGTTTACATAGTGGTTTTGCCAATTCAAAAACTGTGGTCCTTGAAAATTATTCTGTTAAAGTTGGATTTTTTATATTTATTCAAAAATCGTGGTTGGTTTCTCTGTCTTTTCCTAGCATTTTTTTAAATTTTCTATTTTAAAATAATTATACTAATAATGTAGATGATATCTCCTCTGCAGTAAATAGAAAAAGAGGGTGAAAAAAATATAGAAGGTAAATTACTTTCTATGATGGATGGATTTTTTTTAATACATTTCAGCTAACAATGAATATTGTGTTTAAAGATTTGATTGATATAATACTAGCTATATATGAATTTTCTATTAAATAATTTATATCAAGAAAGCTGAGATAAACATGCTTTAATTTTAGATGTGATTTTTTTTTAGCAAATTAAAGCCTCGATATCTCTAGGCTTTCTCTATATAAATTATTTAATATAAAATTTATATATAGCTAGTAGCATCGGGACGGGCAAGTCCTAAGAATTAAATTAGATAATTTAATTTATTGTATAATATATTTTTATTATATAATTGTTATTAGATTTTTTTAATATTTTTGTATATATTATATTTGATATAAATAATTTTTTCAATTCGACATATGTATATTTATTTTGATACTAAAGTCATATTATGTTTGTCATTCTTTTTACGATAAATTAATTATATTTTTATATTTTGTGCTATGTTTAAAGTAAGGATCGAATATGATTTTATTTAGGATTTATTTTAGGTAAGGGTTACAATTAAAGTTGGCATTCACTTTGGTTTAAGGTTTAATTTAATGTACGGTTAGGGTTGTGTTATTTCAGTTCAATATTTAAATAAGTTTAGGGTTTTATAGACTATTTGGGCTTATTTGGTTTAGGTTTGTGGTTAGAATTCAGTTAAGTTTAGAATTACAATTAGAGGTAGGGGTAAATTTTGATTTGGGTTAGGATTCATGTTCAATTTGAATTATGATTTCATTTAGTTAATTTTTAAAAAACCTTTTTTGTTATTGTAAAATTTGGTCTAGCATTGGGATCGGGGTTTCTCTGGTTTTATGTTATGATTAATTTTAGTTCGTTGTTAAGTTTAGGGTACAAATTAGTTTATCTCTAGGGTTCAATTCGTTTAAGTTTTTAATATTTAATTATGTTTAGTGCTATAATTCAAATAATTACATTGTTATGGCCAGCATTCTATTTTTTTCATTTTAGCGTTTAATTTTTGAAAAAAAATTCATTTTTGGGTTTCTTCAGGACAACAAGAGAATAAGAGAGACATTCTTATGGAGATAAGAGTCAAAATAGCATTTGTCTCAAGCACATCAATGATATCTATTGGAATAATTTTTACCTTAACCAATAGTACAAGGGACAAAGATTCTCTTCCTATTGCCATCTTTCTATTGGTTGATTTTTTGGCTGCTTTTATTTCTCTGGCAATGGCAGCCATTCTATTACCAGCTTTAGTAGCAGACGATGAAACAAGACTCGATACACTCAATTTTTCCAACAAAGAAATATGGTGTGTCAATGCATTGTTCCTCATAGGCCTAATGCAAGCAGTTCACTTATTCATGCCAAAACGTTCTGGCTGGATTGCATTTGTTGTATGTACACCAGTTATGATTGCATTCAATATTTTGTATATATGGAAAGTTCAGAGGAAGTGTCTAAGTTGGGAAAACCTAAAATATATAATGGTGAAATTAGGGCTCAAAAATTTGCTCACCAAATTAGAGCTTTGTAGGCACAGGGCGTAATGGCATTTTACTAGGATCGCTAAATGTAATCATCGCATGTTTACATAGTGCTTTTGCCAATTCAAAAACTGTGGTTCTTGAAAATTATTATGTTAAAGTTAGATTTTTTACATTTATTTGAAAATCGTGGTTGGTTGCTCCGTCTTTTCCTAGCAATTTTTTAATTTTCTATTTTGAAATAATTATACGAATAATGTAGATGATATCTCCTTTGCAGTAAATAGAAAAAGAGGGTGAAAAAAATCTAGAATGTAAATTACTTTCTATGATGGATGGATTTTTTTAATACATTTTAGCTAACAATGAATATTGTGTTTCAAGATTTTATTGATATAATACTAGTTATATATAAATTTTATATTAAATAATTTATATCGAGAAAGCTGAGATATCCATGCTTTAATTTTAGATGTGATTTTTTTTTAGCAAATTAAAGCCTCGATATCTCTAGGCTTTCTCTATATAAATTATTTAATATAAAATTTATATATAGCTAGTAGCATCGGGAGGGGCAAGTCCTAAGAATTAAATTAGATAATTTAATTTATTGTATAATATATTTTTATTATATAATTGTTATTAGATTTTTTAAATATTTTTGTATATATTATATTTGATATAAAAAAAAAATTCAATTTGACATATGTATATTTATTTTGATACTAAAGTCATATTATGTTAGTCATTTATTTTACGATAAATTAATTATATTTTTATAGTTTGTGCTATGTTTAAAGAAAGGATCGAATATGATTTTATTTAGGATTTATTTTAGGTAAGGGTTACAATTAAAGTTGACATTCACTTTGGTTTAAGGATTAATTTAATTTACGATTAGGGTTGCATTATTTTGGTTCAATATTTAAATAAGTTTAGGGTTTTGTAGACTATTTGGGCTTATTTGGTTTAGGTTTGTGGTTAGAATTCAGTTAAGTTTAGAATTACAATTAGAGGTAGGGGTAAATTTTGATTTGGGTTAGGATTCATGTTCAATTTGAATTATGATTTCATTTAGTTAATTTTTAACAAACCTTTTGGTTATTGAAAACTTTGGTCTAGCATTGAGATCAGGGTTTCTCTAGTTTTATGTTATAATTAATTTTAGTTCACTGTTAAGTTTAGGGTACAAATTAGTTTATCTCTAGGGTTCAATCCATTTAAGTTTTTAATGTTTAATTATGTTTAGTGTTATAATTCAAATAATTACAATGTTATGGCTAGCATTCTATTTTTTCATTTTAGGGTTTAATTTTTGAAAAAAAAATCATTTTTGGGTTTCTTCAGGACAACAAGAGAATAAGAGAGACATTCTTATGGAGCTAGGAGTCAAAATAGCATTTGTCTCAGGCACATCAATGATAGCTATTGGAATAATTTTTACCTTAACCAATGGTACAAGGGACAAAGATTCTCTTCTTGTTGCCATCTTTCTCTTGGTAGATTTTTTGGCTGCTTTTATTTCTCTGGCAATGGCAGTCATTCTGTTACCAGCTTTACCAGCAGATGATGAAACAAGACTCGATACACTCAAGTTTTCCAGCAAAGCAATATAGTGTGTCAATGCATTGTTCCTCTTAGACCTAATGCAAGCAGCTCACTTATTCATGCCAAAACATTTTGGCTGGATTGCATTCGTTGTATGTACACCAGTTATGATTGCATTCAGTATTTTGCATATATGGAAAGTTCAGAGGAAGCATCTAAGTTGGGCAAACCTGAAATATATAATGGTGAAATTAGGGCTCAAAAATTTTCTCACCAAATTAGAGCTTCGTAGGTACAGGGCACAATGGAATTTTACTAGGATTGCTGAATGTAATCATTGCATGTTTACATAGTGGTTTTGCCAATTCAAAAAGTGTGGTCTTTGAAAATTATTCTTTTAAAAAACTTCAATACTTAAAAGAGAACCTGAAAGTATGGAATAGGAAATTTTTTAAAAATATCTTCAAAGAAAAGTTTAATTTGGAAAATGAATTAGCTACTTTGAATGAACTCACAATCCAAGGAGGAATGGACAGTAATCTCTACAATCAAGAAGTAGAGTTAAAGCACAAATACAGTGAAGTGCTAAATAGAGAGGAAATCTTCTTGAGACAAAAATCAAGAGAGCTATGGTTAAAAGAAGGGGATAGAAATACAAAATTCTTTCATAACTTAGTTAAGGGAAGAAGATCCTTGAATAAGATTTTCTCAATAAAATATGGTTAGGGAAATATAGTAATGGATCAAGATAAAATCAACAGATCTTCAATAGATTACTTCTCGGCAATCTTTGCCAAGAAGATAAGGGCGGAGGAGGAGGATGAAAACCTTGTAGAGGTGCTACCACAGCTTGTTACAAGGGAGTAGAACAGGCTGCTGATGAAGGATATCAATGAAGAAGAAGTTAAAAGGGCTCTCTTTAGTTTAGGCATTGACAAAGCCCCTGGGCCAGACGAATTTCCAGCATTGTTCTTCCAAAAAGCATGGAATATTATTTGAAAGGAAGTTTGTGCCATGGTTGAGGAGTCTAGAAGGGGGCTTCATCTTTAAAGATTTTAATAATACATTTCTAACTCTGATTCCTAAGAAAGGAAAGAAAGAATCATTTTGTGACTTTAGACCAATAGCATTGTGGAACACCGTATATAAGGTAACAGCCAAGGTAATGGCTAATCAATTGAAATCAGTGTTGTCTTCACTCATATCAGAAGAAAAAATTGGGTTCGCATGAGCAAGATCAATATGTGAAGGAATTATAGTATACATGAAGCAATACACTCTATCAAATTGGGAAAAATTCTAGAATGATGATTAAACTTGACATCCAAAAAGCATATGATAATGTGAATAGAACTTTCTTGATTAAAGTGCTTCACAAATTTGGATTTGATAAAAGATGGTGTGACTGGGTTTTCAGCTGCATTTCTACCACACACCTTTCAATAATGATCAATGGAATCCCTCAAGGTTTCTTCGACACCACAATAGGAATCTGACAAGGTGACCTCTTTCACCCTTCCTTTTTATTATTCTAGCTGAGGTATTAGGCAGAACAATCAAACTAGCAGGAGGTCATGGAGACTGGAAAGGGTTAAAGATTGCAAGAGGTTTGGAACCAGTCACTCGTCTACAATTTGTAGATGATACATATCTCATGGGTGAAGCATCTTCTCGAGAAGCTAGGGTTATAAGATCCTTGTTGGACTTCTATAGTGTTGTTTCGGGGCAATTTATTAAATGGGAGAAGTCTGAAGTTTTCTTCTTCAACACCTCTATCCCTATTCAGCAACATGTGCTTAGGTTATTAGGAATGAAGACAAGAGTTCTTCCTAATAGATACTTAGGAATCTGACTCTTTGAAGGGGCTTCCAAATCGAATCTATGGAAGGATTTGGTGGACAATTGTGTAAAATGAATGAACAGTTGGAAAGGAAGATGGCTAAGCTATGCAGGTCAAATTTTGATGTTACAATCAGTTAGTTCAACAATTCTGATATTTTCAATGAGTTGTTTAAAGATCGCCATTAAAGTTCTAAAATATATTGAACAACGCATGAGGAAGTTCTTCTGGAATAAAGGTCAAGAGGAATAAAAAATACCACTTGTGGCATGGGATTCAATCTGTCAATCTCGTAAAAATGGAGGGCTGGAATAAGAAGATGGCAGCTAATTAACAAAGCCTTAGGGGAAAAACTTGTATGGGAAATGTATACAAATCCCTCTCATCTTTGGGTGAAAATCCTCAAGGAAAAATATCTGCACACAATGGAGGACACTAGAATTCTAACAGTTCATAACCACACCCGAGGATCAGCAATTTGGAACTTCATGTTGGAATGTAGGCCATTGATTTGTGACCACTTATCATGGAAGCTTGGAGATGGTAGGAGGGTTGCATTATAGGAGGATTCATGGAATGGAAAAATAGATTTTTTAAATATAGCTAACTCACAAGAGCTAATGGAGAGCATAAAAATTGTATTAGGTGAAAAATTTTGAGATTATATGGAGAAATTTCAAGGGCCCTTGGGACTACAATGGAGATGCAAGCAGGCTACTACAATAGGTTTGAATGATAGACTATGAAATGATTTGAAAGAAATTTTTAAAAATAAACCAATATAGTTGTTAGATGCAAAGGATAACATAATTTAGTGTGCAACTAAAAGTGGGAATTATTCAGCAAAACTAGGGTATACTCTATTACTCAATGAAGCAATAGCAAATGATTGGCCATATAGATTATGCTAGGATAATGATTTCTAATAGAAAGATGGATCATTTGCATGGATTGTCATCCAAGGAAGAGTATTAAGAGGGGAAAGAAGAAAAAAGTATGGTTTTATAGGACCAACAATGTGCCCCTTGTGCAAACAAGCAAGGGAAGATATAGATAACCTCTTTGTTCATTGTGCTTATGCCCAACAATGTTGTGGAATAGTTAAGTCAAAATTAAACTTTGTAGGACCAATGCCAAACTCTTTTTTAGACATATTCAAGTGGTTGAAGTTAGATTCTAAGAAATCTACTTTCACAAAAATTTGGAAAATTAACCCCTCAATAATTATATTGGAGTTGTGGAAAGAATGAAACAAGAGAATATTCAAGGACACCTCAGCATCAATAGAAAACATTTTACTCTGAATAAACTCTTCAATAGAGGAAGTAATGAGCTCGGTTGTAATAAACTTATTTAATAATACAGTATTTACATCTTGGGATAGCTCAATACACAAACAATGGCCAGGAATAAGAGTCAGATACAAGAATGATGGAAGACAGGGAGGAACCAGGAAGATCTATAGAAAGGATGTAAAATGGTTTCCGCTGGATAAAGGCTAGAAAAAAATAAACTTTCATGGATCCTCAAAAGGGAATCTGGGGATATTAGGAACATGTGCTATAGCGAGAAATAGTAATGGGGATATGGTTTCCTTTACAGATCAGAGGATAGGGACTGGAAAAAAAAATATGGCATAGGTACAAGTTGCTCTGCTAGCAATCAAATTGGGAATAAGTTTGGGTGTGGAGAAAATGCACTTGGAAGGGGACTCACAGATAATTATAGAGGCTATCAAGAAAGGAAATTCTTACACATGGTCCATTAACAGCATTATTATGGAGGTGGTAGCCCTCATTAAAAAATGTAAGGAATTTTGTATTAGCCACACGATAAGAGAGGGAAATGTAGAGGTTGATAATTGCAAATTGGTCCACAAGCTTCGAAAAAATTGACACTCCCATATTTGAAGATTTTAGTTACATAAATAATGACATTTAGATATGCTTTAAAATAACAATGGCTCTAATAAAATCATGAAAAATACTTCCAAAAACGGTGAAGGCATTTAAGGCAAGGTAAAGGTATGTTGCAAGTGGCAAATTGAAGAGGACATGAGTTATGATGAAGGTTGTGGAGATTTGTGGCAATGATGTAAGAGCATGATAGATAAGAGAAGGACATTAATGAGTGCTAGGATTTATGATTATGAAAGAGCATGGGAAGTGACCACTAACATGCATAAACATTGGTATGCTAAGAAAGCAACACGGTCATGGAATTAAAGCCAACCTTCAAATTTCTTTATGCGCACCAAGAAAAACATAAAAGAAAATGACAAAGACAAACAGGATGGAGACTACATTCTGCATAGACTCAGATAAGAAATTGAAGGCCTTTAAGGGACGAGTAAGCTTTGAAAGGATTAAAGGCCTAGAAAAAATTAAATCAGTGACGATGGTGGAGGCAGTTTTAAAGGCTATCGGAGAACAATTCCAGGAAAAAGGATTAAGCGTAGAACCAACCTGGATGTGATTGCCATTATCATTTCTTGGGGCCTCAAGATTGGAGAGGAAATAGATGAAGTGGGCCATATCATCAAAGCATTATTTGAAGAGGAAGTTTTGGATGTACTACACTCAATTCTAGAGTGGTCTATACCCATAATAGGGCAAGACATCTTGAAATGTTTTGAAGAAGATGATGATGCACGTCAATATGGGTTAATCTCGTTCCTTAGATGGCGCCTGAAAGTTAACAAGCCCTTAATGGTTCGTAAAGAAAGAGAGGGTTGGCAACATATTAAAGAGGAGATTGCAGTGCACAATAATATGGAAGAAGAAAGGGTGAAAACATTGACGGTGATGGTGCCGCAAAAAGGTGCACTCAAATGGGATGCAAAGGGAGGAAATTTGATCAGTAACTGAGAGGTAACTCCCAATTTTGTGAAGATAGCCTGGAAAGTTTTTGAAATTTTGGAGATGTTATGGAAAGGGATGATCGACGTCCATCAAGGGAAAATATATAGGGAAAAATGAAAGGGGTAGTAAATCCGAAGCATGAAAGCGCAGTGGAGCAGCAGCAAAGTAACAGAGCTGAGATATAACTGTAAGGCAGAGCTTAAGGCCCCTTTTTGAATTTTAGTATACTCAACTATATGCAAAAGTAATGTAAATGTATTAGTGGTTAGACTATGGAGTATATATGAACAGTTATAGACTGTGAAAGATAAAAGATAGAGGCAAATATTTAAATCTTGTAAAGGAACGTGGACTCCTGTAGAAAATGGAACTTGTAGGCAAGGATGAAAAGCACTGTGAAGTATGATATATGTAATTTATTTTTAAATATAATACAAAAAACTTATTATCGACCCAAAAAAAAAATTAATAGTGGAACTGAGTATTATTTAATACTCATTTAAATTTAATAATTATAGAAAGAAAGTTATTTATAATTATAGAAAGAAATTTATTTATGATTTATAAAAAGAAATTTATCTATAAGTATACTCGGCTATATGCCAAAGTAATGTAAATGTATTAGTAGTTAGACTATGGAGTATATATGAACAGTTATAGACAGTGAAAGATAAAAGATAGAGGCAGATATTTAAAGCTTGTAAAGGAGCATGGACTCCTGTAGAAAATGGAACTTGTAGGCAAGGATGAAAAGCACTGTGAAGTATGATATATGTAATTTGTTTTTAAATATAATACAAAAAACCTATTACCGACCAAAAAAAAATTATAATTTTGTGGAATTGAGTATCATTTAATACTCATTTAAATTTAATAATTATAGAAAGAAAGTTATTTATAATTATAGAAAGAAATTTATTTATGATTTATAAAAAGAAATTTATTTATAATTATAGAAAGAAAGTTATTTATGATTTTTTTCTTACACATTTCCTTGCTAACATTTTCATTGTATTTTTTCTTGCTTTGAAATTTTATAAACTTTTTAGGCTGAGTATCATTTAAATTCAATAATTATAGAAAAAAAAGTTATTTATTATTTTTTTCTTGATTTTCCTTGCTTTGAAATTATAGAAAGAAAGTTAGTTATGATTTTTTTCTTGATATGAGTTTTCTAAATTTTTTCATTATTATTCATGTTATAATAGCTCTTCAATTTTCTCCTAGATCTTATACGTATACTTTTGAGGGAATTCATATGTAAGTTTTTCATGAATGTGGACTAAAAAACTCTTATCAGTTCTTCAATTTTCTCCTGGTGCATATGTAAGTTTTTCGTGAATGTCGACTAGATAACTCTTATTAGTTCTTCAATTTTATCCTTGTATGTTTATTTTTTAGGGAGTGCGTATGTAAATTTTTTATGAATGTTGACTAGATAACTCTTATTAGTTCTTCAATTTTCTTCTAGTTCTTGTACGTATACTTTTGAGGGAGTGCATATGTAAGTTTTCATGAATGTTGACTCTTGTTAGTCTGCTAATTGCCATTCTTTTGAGGGAGTGGATATGTAAGTTTTTCATGAATGTTGACTCTTGTTAGTCTACTAATTGGTATTATCTAGTTCATGTCAACTCTTGTTAGTCTACATATTATCTAGTTCTTGTATGTATACTTTTGAGGGAGTGCAATCTAGTTCATGTCTAGTTCTTGTACATATACTTTTGAGGGAGTGCATATGTAAGTTGCTCAATATGAATGTTGAATCTTATTAGTCTACTATTCTCATTATCATTCAGAGAGTAATATGAATGTCAACTCTTGTTAGTCTACTATTGGCATTATCATTCAGAGAGTAATTAAGAGTGATGTCATTGCTCAATATCATTTAAGGGAGTGCATATGTAATTTTTTCATGAATGTCAACTCTTGTTAGTCTACTATTGTCATTATCATTCAGGGAGTTAGTCTACTATTGTCATTATCTAGTTCATGTCAACTCTTGTTAGTCTACATATTATCTAGTTTTTGTACATATACTTTTGAGGGAGTGCAATCTAGTTCATGTTTAGTTCTTGTACATATACTTTTGAGGGAGTACATATGTAAGTTGCTCTATATGAGTGTCGACTCTTATTAGTCTACTATTCTCATTATCATTTAGAGAGTAATATGAATGTCAATTATTGTTATTCTACTATTGTCATTATCATTCAGCGAGTAAGTAAGAGTAATGTCATTGCTCAATATCATTTAAGGGAGTGCATATGTAAGTTTTTCATGAATGTCAACTCTTGTTAGTCTACTATTGTCATTATCATTCAGGAAGTAAGTAGCAAGTAGAGGTAAGTTTTTTTTCATAAATGTCGACTATTTTTTCATGAATGTCGACTAGATAACTCTTGTTAGTCTAGTTTTTTTCATGAATGACGACTAGATAAATCTTGTTAGTTTACCAATTGTAGGGGAGTAAGTTTTTCATGAATGTCAACTAGATAACTCTTTGTTAGTCTACTAATTGTCATTATCATTTAGTAGGAGTAATTTTAATTATCCTTTAGGAGTGACATTTATTAGGAGTGATGTTATTATCATAATTGTCATTATGATTTAACTAGGGAGTATTGTCATTATTATTTAGTAGGAGTGACATTTAGTAGGAGTGATGTCATTATCATAATTGTCATTAGTTTACCAATTGTAGGGGCGTAAGTTTTTCATGAATGTCGACTAGATAACTCTTTGTTAGTCTACTAATTTTCATTATCATTTAGTAGGAGTGACATTTAGTAGGAGCAATTTTCATTATCATTTAGGACTGACATTTAGTAGGAGTGATGTCATTTTTTAGGAATCACTTCAATTCTGTTGCAAAAGGAGTAGTGGAAGATCTGTGTGTGGAGAAACAGGGGAGGAGGAGAGAGGTATAAGTAGGGAGGGGAGGGCGTAGCTTCATGTTTGTATGGGGAGACATGCACGTGGAACATGTAGATGATTCTTGCATGGTGGCAAGTGGTAGCTCCAAGGGTTGGTAGCTAAGTAGCATGCGGCATCCAAACAGCGCAGGAAGATGCCAAAACTAGAGCTTTTATAAGTTTGTGGTCGGTTCAGGTTCAGGTAGTCAAGCACACGAGTATCAGAACCATCTTATGGATCGCCTGTAAAGTATGAAATATGATGGAAATGCATGGATTCATCCCAAATGCAGTGAAAATGTCTGCCTTTGGTTTGGGCTCGAATGTTTTGGAATACCTTCAATCCCTACATTCACATAATGCACCTTCTTTTGGTGTAGGAATTTTGAATTTTGAAAATCAATAAGATTGATGGGGAGAGAATCACTCTTAGGGTGTCATGGAAAATATTTAATAAATTGACTTTAGCTAGTGTGACATTTAGGTAATATATCTTCACTAGATCATTAATGCAAAAAATAGGTTTTAGTTGCCCCTGGTCACATTTGTATTCTCAATGGTTTATTTGTTAGGAGAAAAAAAGACATAGAGATATTTCATTTAGAGAGGGTCTTATGTCAATTTAGGCTTCATTAAAACAACCTTCTAAACACTCTAATTTTATGCATACGTAATCAATTATTCATTTTTTGAGAGACGGAGGAGAGAAGCCAACAATCTCAAACCGTGCCTTGACTAATGATGATGAGTGAGATGATATTTTTGACCTATAGTACGAGATGACATGGGGTGGTCGTAGATGTGTAGTTGTGGCATGGTTGGGAGAGGCATCCTTCATTTATACATTAGACCCTCTAATGGAGCCACTAATAGCTAGGAGAGATGTTGCGTGGGATCTTGTCACTATCAACTCTCTCTAATGGATCCTAGTCGACGATGAGTGATAGGATGGTAACAATAGTATAATGTAATGATTTTACCAATTTGTTTCAAGGGTTTTTATTTTATGATTTTGAATGTGAATAATGATTATCATGATATGAAAGGAGTATTGTGAATTGGGTGTCATTAATTTATTTGATCATTAATCATCTCACCTAGGGTATCATAATAGTGTCGATGAGAAGGTAATACGATCACTTGTTTGAAATTGTTAGTTTGTAATGTGAAGATTGTATCAAATTGGCCTTGAAGTGTGCTACACTTTAGCATGTGCGGGACAAGGACATCACTATGTACTAAAAATCTTACAAATGAGCAGAGATACCATTTTGGATGAGAGAGATAACGCATATGCAAGGTTGGACTAGCAGAGGGATCCAAGGGTAATGTTCACACCTTTAAACAATACAATGAGTATATATTTGACTTAGGAGTTGGATGAGGCATGAGCCATCTAGATGGAGGTGGCCTACATACATGATGAGATTGGATCACTAATGGGTATAGTTCCACATGGGAGGTCTAGATCTAGGTCTAAATGAAGGACCAATACAAGGACTAGTGATAATGAGTGAAGTGGAGTAGGGGAGGGGTTGTCTTGGGAACCTTTTGTGTCTAGTGATCTATATATATCTATGATAATCTATTATTAATTGAAGCTCCTTATTTATGTTGGACTTGTTATGATTTTAAGATGTTGGACATTTTATGGCTTATGTGATTTGACATCGTTGTATATTATTATAATATGGGTTTTTGCATTATTTTTAATAGTTTGCACACAGGTTTGGCATATTTGGACATTATGATGAAGATATGAATGCATATGTTTGAATTTATACTTAGATTGTTTTCATCTGTTCTAGTTTCTCTATATGCTTATGGTTCATATGTATTTGAAGAATTATCATGGATAATTTGTACTTGAACATATTTATCTTTGTTAATTAAAGAATCTTTAAAAAAATCTAAAAAAGACAAGTCAATCAATATTCTATAAAGAATTGTACAATCGTGATCATATGTAATAAACAAACAAGATGGGCCTCATTAGAATTTACACTAGATTGAATGTGAAACTTCATTTTTCATAATTCAAGGACTAAATGAAGGACCAATACAAGGACTAGTGATAATGAATGAAGTGGAGTAGGGGAGGGGTTGTCTTGGGAACCTTTTGTGTCTAGTGATTTATATATATCTATGATAATCTATTATTATTTGAAACTCCTTATTTATGTTGGACTTGTTATGATTTTATGATGTTGGACATTTTATGGCTTATGTGATTTGACATCGTTGTATATTATTATAATATGGATTTTTGCATTATTTTTAATAGTTTGCACACAGGTTTGGCATATTTGGACATTATGATGAAGATATGAATGCATATGTTCGAATTTATACTTAGATTGTTTTCATCTATTCTAGTTTCTCTATATGCTTATGGTTCATATGTATTTGAAGAATTATCATGGATAATTTGTACTTGAACATATTTATCTTTGTTAATTAATGAATCTTTAAAAAAATCTAAAAAAGACAAGTCAATCAATGTTATTTAAAGAATTGTACAATCGTGATCATATGTAATAAACAAACAAGATGGGCCTCATTAGAATTTACACTAGATTGAATGTGAAACTTCATTTTTCATAATTCCACTTCTAACCATTTTAAACAAATCCATCGTCCATTAAAGAATGAATAAGATGCCTAATTGGAATTTACTCTAGATTGAATGTGAAACTCTCTACTTTTTATATTTTTGTATAATTCCACTTCTATCCATTTTTAAAAAAATCATTATCCATTAAAGAATATTCAATGTATAACGTACCACATCTCATCATAAAATGTAAACTTAATGCCACCTTAAAATCTAATTTCATCATGATCAAGTGATATGTCATGATGCTATTTGTGTCCAACAATGATCAAAGATGTAAGACTTTTAAAGATTTAGCACATAAAATCATTTTTTAGTAAAGAAAAAATAGAATAATAAAGACAATATTTTCTTCATACTCCCCAAAGGACATATAAAAATATAAATTTTTCAAAGAAAATAACTAATATCATAGAGAGATTCAAACATAAACAAAATAAATTCATCTCACCTAAAACCATAAAATTTTGCTACCAATTTTGAAACCTCATAAAGCAATAGATTTGTGTTATTAGGATTTGAACGCATGTCACCTAGGTGAAAGCCAGGTATCCTTAAAAAATTGATCTCAAATGCTATATGTACTTGAAAGAATTCGATTTCAAACACATATTATTTCTGAAATCTAATTACTGAAGTGGTATCATTCCAGATTAACTATCCTTACCGTCTATCTTTTCATTTACTTCTTATCTTCAACCTATTTTTCTTTCATTAATCTTAACTCACTCTTGGCATATATTTTCCTCTTTTCCCAACGCAATTTTAGTGACAACCACTTCATACTTAGATTTATGGTGAAGTTTGGTAATGAGATTCACTTATAATTAAATTTACGTCTCAATTATAATTAAATTTATGTCTTCTTCTTAATGAAACATGAGCTAGAAATAAAGTATCATTATTAGTTCTTGTTTATGATAGGAATATTTAAGCATTCATTTAGTTAAACTTTTTAATTAATTCAACTAATCATTGCATATAATTAAAAAAAATTGGCAACAACTTTATAGTTTAGAATTATTTTTTATTTAGTAATTTTTAAAATATTATGTCTATTTGTTTCTATTGATCCATGCAAAAAATAGTAAATGTAAAATTCACTTTTTTCTTTTTCAAATTATATATATTTAAACTTTATTATTTGGATTCTAAAAATAATAATTAAATTATTTGCAAAACATATAGAACGCATTACTTAGTGCAAATTTGAAGAATAATCAAATGTTGGATATTCTTTTGTCAACATTTTTTTTTGCAAGGATTAAGTTTTCAATCTCTTAATGACATAAGATGTTGTAGTTTCTACTTGTACATTAGTTTAGTAATAGAAGCGTAGTGTTACATGACACAATCCCTTTAATCACTCTAATTTTAAAAAAAATTGTAAGTTTTGACATATTAAAATATTTTTATTTTTATTTATATATATATTTTAACTATTAGTTTATTTAAAATAAAATATTAGTTAAATGTTAATATATTTTATATTACAATATAAATTATATAATTTGAAACTATAATATATATAATAATAATAATATATATGATTATAAATAATTTTATTTTTCTCAATGTAAATTTAAAATTATATATTATTTTGTCTTCTAAATTTAGAGTCTAGTTTGATAGGATTTAGTCAGTAGTCCGAAGTAATAAGGGGTTCCTGGTCTTAGGCATGCGGGTATGATTGGATATGTTCTAGCTATGAAGTTACATGGCATAAACAACCACCTAAAGGGTATTCATCTAACGAGTGGAGATGTATTTTTTCTTTAGATACTAACATAGATGAACCTGAATTTGTAGAAGAGAATTAGGTATGAATGATGCACTATGGATGAAAAAATAACATTTTTGAAAAGGAATGATACATGGGATCTTGTATCATTGCTTAAAGGATGAAAACCTATTGTTACAAATTGGTGTTCAAGAAAAAGATTGACTCAGATGGAGGTATTGAAAAGTATAAAGTGAGGTTGGTTGCAAAAGACTACTCTGAATTTGAGGGATTTGAATTTGGTGAGAAATTTTCTTCTATTGTAAAAATATAATCCATTAGATTTTTTCTTACTATTGCCGCTTCTTATGATTTAGAAGTTGAGAAAATAGATTTGAAAATTGCTTTCCTTTATGGTAATTTGGAGGAGGATATTTATATGACATAGCCAAAGCACTATATAGTAAATGGTAAAATTAATTTGACTTATAAGTTGAAGAAAAAAATTTATGACCTCAAAAAACATCCTAGGATGTGTCACCAAAAAAATGATACATATGTGTTCAGTTTGGGATTTGAACGTTCTCAATCAGATCATTGTATTTATTTTAAATATGATGTTGATCATTTTCTATACATTGCATTATGTTTAATCATGTTGCTATTTATAGTTGAAGCTGGCAACTTATTTATTTATTTATCATTAAAGAAGGTGATTTATTTATTTTAGGGAATTATGGTTTGATGAAGGCGATTTATTTATCACAATCAACTTTTTTACTTTTGAAGTCCACAATTGTCATAGAAAAAGATTATTTATCGTTAAAGAAGGCAATCTATTTATTTATGGAATTATGGCTTGATGTCCGCGATTTTTTTATCACAATCAATTCTTTTACCTCTAACTTAGCTTCTTTGAAGGGTTACAAGGCATAAACAACCACCTAAAGGGTATTCATCTAACGATTGGAGATGTATTTTTTCTCTAGACATTAACATAAATGAACCTGAACTTTTTTTTTAAAGAAGTTTTATTGAAATGGTAAATTATGTCTAAAGTTGTCATAAATCTTTAATTGATGTGACACTTAAGGCTAAATTTCTAATTGATTTGTAATTTAGATGGTGAATTAAGTGTAAATTTACAATTGTGGTGGCAAATCAAGCTTGAATGAATGAAAACCTAAAATTATCAATAAAGCAAAAACTAAATAAATACAAAATTATAGTTGTGGTGACAAATTGAAACCTGAAATTCTCTCATGTTATAACCATTTGTGACATTTATAAGAAACTAAAATTCATATGATGATTAATACTTAAAATAAAAAGTGAATAACACAATTTTTTAATAAGCATGAATTATAACTAAGGTGGTGAAATATGAACCCTATACAACTATAATGGATTGCATCTATTATGTTGGATATAAATTTAATATATTTTTTTCTATTTCTTTGAGTTTTTAAGGAGTGGATATTTTTCAAAATATGATCATTTAAATTGAATTTTAGGGAGTGGATATTTATGAAGTTGGATGTAAATTTAATAATTATTATTTTTTCATTTCTTTGAGTTTTTAGGGAGTGGATATTTTTCAAAACATTATCATTTAAATTAATTTTCAGGGAGTGGATATTTTTCAAAATATTATCATTGTTATTTATGTAATATTGATTTTTTTTTGCTTTGAATTATTTTAGGAACTTAGTATCATTTAAATTTAATAATTTTGTGGAACTAAGTATCTTTTAATACTTATTTAAATTTAATAATTATAGAAAGAAAGTTATTTATGATTTTTTTCTTGATATTTCCTTGCTAACATTTTCATTGTATTTTTTCTTGCTATGAATTTTTAGGAACTTTTAGGAACTGAGTATCATTTAAATTCAATAATTATAGAAATAAAGTTATTTATGATTTTTTTCTTGATTTTCCTTGCTATACATTTTCATTGTATTTTTTCTTGCTTTGAATTTTTAGGAACTTTTAGTAACTGAGTATCATTTAAATTCAATAATTAAAAAAACAAACTTATTTATGATTTTTTTCTTGATTTGAGTTTTCTAAAAAAAAATTGTTATTATTCATCTAATATTAGTTCTTCAATTTTCTACTAGTTCTTGTACGTATACTTTTGAGGGAATGCATATGTAATTTTTTCATGAATGTGGACTAGATAACTCTTATTATTGCTTCAATTTTCTCCTAGTGCATATGCAAGTTTTTCATGAATGTCAACTAGATAACTCTTATTAGCTCTTCAATTTTCTCCTTGTACGTATATTTTGAAGGGAGTGCATATGTAAATTTTTCATGAATGTTGACTAGATAACTCTTATTAGTTCTTTAATTTTCTCCTAGTTCTTGTACTTATACTTTTGAGGGAGTACATATGTAATTTTTTCATGAATGTTGACTCTTGTTAGTCTACTAATTGTCATTCTTTTTAGGGAGTGCATATGTAAGTTTTTCATGACTGTCGACTTTTGTTAATCTACTAATTGTCATTATCTAGTTCATGTCGACTCTTGTTAGTCTACACATTATCTAGTTCTTGTACATATACTTTTGAGGGAGTGCATATGTAAGTTTTTCATGAATGTCGACTCTTGTTAGTCTACTATTGTCATTATCATTCAGAGAGTAAGTAGGAGTGATGGCATTGCTCAATATGAATGTCGACTCTTGTTAGTCTACTATTTTCGTTATCATTCAGGGAGTAAGTAGGAGTGATGTCATTGCTCAATATCATTCAATATCATTTAAGAGAGTGCATATGTAAGTTTTTCATTTATGTCAACTCTTGTTAGTCTACTATTATCATTATCATCCAGGGAGTAAGTAGGAGTGATGTCATTGCTCAATATCATTTAAGTGAATGCATATCTAAGTTTTTCATGAATGTCGACTTGTTAGTCTACCATTTCAAAAGATTCAAAAATATCATTGAGGGAGTGTGTATTTAAGTGTTTCATGAATTTCTTTGAGCTTTTAGGGAGTAGATATTTTTCAAAATATTATCATTTAAATTGATTTTTAGGGAGTGGATATTTTGAAGTTGGATATAAATTTAATAATTATTTTTTTTCCATTTCTTTGAGTTTTTAGGGAGTGGATATTTTTCAAAACATTTTCATTGTTATTTATGTAATATTAATTTTTTCTTGCTTTGAATTTTTTTAGGAACTTAGTATCATTTAAATTTAATAATTGTGTATGGTTCAATAAAGAAACTTTACAATGGCTTCTGGAGGTAACGAATATGGAGGCAATAGCTCTGGAGGTAACAGCTATGGAGGATACGACTCTGGAGGTAATGACTATGGAGGCTACGACACTAGAGGTAACAGATCTGGTGACAATGGGTTTGGCGGCATGAACTATGGAGGGAATTCGAATAGGAGAAGGAATCAAAGATAATGGATGCAACCAGCAAAAGGGTTTGATAGATATAAACTGCAGGAGAGCATCAGGAATGAACAGCCTAAACAAGACACGTGGGCCCGAAACAGAAAAGTTCCAATGGGGATGGAGAGCAGAAGCAGGCCAAATGGAATAATGGGATGGATTCCTCCTCGACAAGACCTATTGCATATTCTGAGAGAATGGTGGAATGGATGGGGCAAGGAGAATAGATACCCTTTGTATGGAAACCAGGAGGATCTTTCAATCGCCCATGAAATTTTAACTTCAAGCAGATTGAGGGCAAATTTTAGCACCCTAAAGAAATAACTAAGGAACAAATAGTAAAATGGTGATGGAAACCCAGACAACTGGTGAAAAGGTAGAGGATCTAGTCCCCATTAGAGATTCATATTTATTGATTAATAATCCCTACTAGAATGAAATAGTTAATAGGATGCAAGAAAAAACTTTCTTTATGAAATGGATAGGATTGTGGCCATCCATAGAAAAAATACAAAAATGGGTAGAAAATCATAAGGGGCACAAATTTGAGATCAAAACCCTAACAAATGAGTTCTTCCTAATCATCATCCCTTTAAAGATGGAAAAGGAATGGATCCTGAATAGTGGCCCTTATTTTTTGGATGGAAAAGGAATCAACATTCAGGATTGCAAACCCAACTTCAACCCGAATAAAGAGGAAGTAGAAAGTATTGTGGTGTGGTTGAAACTTCAAAATCTTCCATGGGAATATAAGGATGAAGAAACTTTAAAGGAGTTTGGGAATAGTCCAGGGATCTTCCTAAAAGTTGAGGATGAAGTAGATAGTAATGACTTCTACATATACTCCAAAGTGCTTTTTAAAATACAAAAATGCTATCAGATCCCAAAAAATATAGTCCTGGAATCGGTAAATGGGGAATGGAGACTAAAGATTGAGGTGGATAATGAAAAAATGCAAATGGAGATAGAGAAGGATATTGAGAAAGGAAAAGGACTAGAATCCAATAAAAACATAGAATGGATAAAAGAGATAGAAGAGAAGTGAACAAGACTCCCCACATGGTCTATAGGATTTGAGGAAGAAATAATTGCAAGACAAGATCTAGAGAAGATGAATGCACATTAGGATATATCATGTGGTTAAGGTCGAAGGATCCAAGAATGGACTGTCCAAACTTGTAGCAACACAAGAATAACACAGCAAAATAGCACACAACTCAAGATATAATAATATCAACTTTATATTATCTCAGTAATTCAATTACATACAATATGTCAGGTTGTAAGGCCTTCCTGGTTAGGGCCAATTACATAAAAAATTTAATAAGATCTCACAGGATCCAACTATCTATCCTATAGCTAAGTGGAAGAAACCATATCTGAACTTGTGCTCGCAAGCTACAAAGCAATCTGCAATCTTTGTCTACCTACTTAAAACTATCTACAATAGCTTACAATCCTTCAGCTTATTCACTTCTCTCCACCCTAATCACTATTTCTAAACTAAGAACAATGAAACAACTATATGCAAGAGTCCACCAAAGAAGTTGGCGCTCAAAGCCATAAGAGATACCCAGATTTAGGTCCACATAGATCCCAATGAGAGACCCCACATTAATTTATAAATGGAAATTAAATGTAGAAGTCAGCTAGATCAGGATAAACATTTCGGGAAGATGATCACCAAAAAATAGCAACCATTGATAAGAACATACCTGAGCTTCAGGAAACTCGTCAGTGAACACAGAACCAACATAAAAACTAAAACCCATCGATGAACATAGCACCATCACAACCAAAACCCGTTGGTGAACACAACACCATCATAGAAACCAAAAACCCATCAATGAACAAAGAACCATTATAGAAACCAAAAAAGCATGCCCGAGAAATAGAACTTGAGCAACAGAGAAGAAGCCTGCCTGAGAAACATAACCTAAGAAACAGAGAACAAACTAAAGAACAAAAGAAAACATCTTTTTGGTTGAGCAAGATTGCCTAGAATCCTAGGATTCTCTTGTATCAGACACCCTAGGTAAAGAAGATGTTTCCATAAAGGAAATCACAAACATCTTAAGGGAACCAGAATAGGTATACCATACTTTTTCTTAACCCATACTTCATCTTTCCCTTCAGTCCATGTTTTCTTCATTTTTTCCATCATTCCATTTGAATAGTTCATCTCTTATGTATTTCTCTTAGGTCTCTTGCATATAAATATTAGTATCTGACACCGTTCCTCCTCACCCAATTGGTTACTCAACTTGGTAACATCTCTCTATGTCACTATTGTCAACATTGTTTGCACCGCTTAAGTCAAATGTTTCATTTGTTCCCTTATCATTGCAAGCTCTTTAGAAATTTTATTCTCCTTTTCTTCACCAATAGGTTCATCCACTCTCTTCTCCTCATGTTTTTCACTATAATTTGGACAACATCTAATAACTCCAAATCTCTTAGTCTTTTCTTCCTTCTAAGGTATTGGTTTATTCTTGGATTCTCCCTACCTCACCACATATGTGTTTGCACGACCATCAAACATAACATGTCTGTCATGCTGCCAAGGTCTAACAAGTAGCAGGTGACAAGCATCCATAGGTATTACATCACATAATATCTCATCATAGTAAGATCCAATCTTAAAATTAACAAGGAATTATTCTTCAACCCTAACCTTAGACACATCTTGTATCCAACTAATCTAATAAGGATTAGGATTCTTCCTCCTTTAAAAATTCAATTTACTAACTATCTCTTCTTAATCAAAGTTCTCAGAACTACCACCATCAATAATGACTTTACATACCTTATCCTTTCACTTACATATGGTTCTAAAAAAAATTCTTCTTTGATAAGAATTAGCTTTCTTTGAGGGCAGCGAATTCCTCCTAAGCAAGAGATTCACATTTTCCCCTTCTGGTTCATCCTCAGCAACCTCATTCACCATAGAATTTTGGTGATTACTGACCCTCGTATCTACATGGGGACTTTCAAATGACCAATGCCCTTCTTCTACACACTTGTAAAAAGTACCTCTGAATATACCTCTACTTGTTCTTCTCCTTGGTTCAACAGGTTGTGGTTCATCTTCAACTTTCGATTTATCTTTTACCGACTATTCTTGCTTCTCCTTCCCTTAGGAATTACTTTAATGTCTTCTTTTCAACTTATCTTATGCCTTTAGTGCATATTGATAAGCATCCTCCATAGATTCAATCTTCAACATACCAATCTCATCTTGGATATTGAATCTCAGACCATTAACATACCTTTCCACCTTTTCCTTAGAAATTTCTCTATGCCCTGACTGAATTGTCAACTTGTAGAACTCCTTGGTATAATCTTCCACAGTCATCTCCTTCTGTTTCAGATTTTGCAATTTCTTTAACAATTCAAGTTCATAGTTAGTAGGAATGAACTTAGCTTTTAGCCTTGCCACCATCAACCTCCACCGATTGATCTTCATCTCACCTTCTTCTTCTTGGTCCCTCTGCAATTATTTCCACCATAGAGCAGCATGCCCTTTCAACTTAGTCTGTGCCAATTTTACCCTAAGCATATATTCAATGTCTTCCAGCACAAAGTAGTCTTCCAACTCACTGATCCAATCAATCAGATCCTCGGGCTTCAATGTGCTTGAGAAATTGGACACCTCCATTTGATAGCTTGTATTCAATTGAGCTTCAGACCTCTGCAACTGACCATGTCTGCTTCCTCTAGATCTCTCCATCCAATCAGTTTTGTCATCTCCACTAGATCCAGTAGCTTAAAAACCTTCAGCAACTTCTTCATAACCATCATCCGTTCTAGGGCCTCTCTATAATCCAACATTTCTGATACCTTCTATGATTTCATTCTTCAATGTTACCATCTCAGATCTGAATCTTTTTGTTATCCTTTCTTCCACCTCCTTAGAAAGATCTACAATCACCCCAGGGTCCAATCTTCTCAGAGGCATCTCTCTAGATATTTGAAAACCCTAAGAAATGAACCAGATCAACCTTCGCTCTGATACCACTTGATGCAGTCAAGGTTGAAGGATCCAAGAATGGACTGTCCAAACTTGCAACAACACCAGAATAACACAGCGCAATAGCACACAACTCAAGATATAACAATATCAACTTTACATTATCTCAGTAATTCAATTACATACAACATGTCGGGTTGTAAGGCCTTCCAGGTTAGGGCCAATTACATCAACAATTTAATAAGATCTCACAGGATCCAACTATCTATCTTATAGCTAAGTGGAAGAAACTAGATCTGAACTTGTGCTTGCAATCCACCAAGAAATCTGTAATATTTTTCTACCCACCTACAACTATCTGAAATAGCTTACAATCCTTCATCTTATTTGCTTCTCTCCACCCCAATCACTGCTACTAAACTAAGAACAATGAAACAAATATATACAAGAGTCCACCAAAGAAGTCAGCGCTCAAAACCATAAGAGAGACCCAGATTTAGGTCCACATAGATCCCAATGAGAGACCCCACATTAATTCAACAATGGAAATTAAATTTAGAAGTCGGCAAGATTAGGATAAACATTTCAGGAAGATGATCACCAAAAAATAGCAACCATCGGTAAGAACCTACCCGAGCATCAGGAAACCCGCCGGTGAACATAGAACCACCATAGAAACCAAAACCCATTGTTGAACACAGCACCATCACAGCAACCAAAACCCGTTGGTTAACACAACACCATCACAGCAACCAAAAACCTATCGGTGAACATAGAACCATCATAGCGACCAAAGAAGCATGCCCAAGAAATAGAACCCGAGCAATAGAGAAGAAGCCTGCCAGAGAAACAGAACCCAAGCAATAGAGAATAAACTAAAGAACAAAATCAAACATCTTTTTAGTTGAGCAGGATTGCCAAGAGTCCTAGGATGCTCCTGCATCAATATAAGCATCCCACAAATTTCAATGGATAACAGTTTGAAATTAAAAGGTAATGCAGATCTCTCCAATTCGATAAATGTGGAAAGTCCAAAATCCACTCAAGTGGTAAAGGTGACTCCGTTCTCCCTAATCTTGGCCCCTATTGATGGGGATATAAGGAAGTTACAAAATGCATGGGAGGACAGTGAGCAAGCTCAAATAGTGCCCGATTCATGGGAAGATGTTTTACACACCCCCAAAACATCTAAGCAAGTCTTCACTGATAGAAGCTATAAACCAGACTTCACAATAGAGGGGGTTTGTCAGACAGAATATATGGAAAATAGGAATGAAGAGATGAAAAATAATAACTCAGACCTTTACAAGGATATTCAAATTTCACCCATCAGAAATCTAGAAAAATCAATGAAAGACATGGAAACAAAATTCTACTAATATTTTTAAACTTTCTTTTATCCAAAGTGTTTTTATTGACTATAACAGTTGTTATGACTCGTCATGTTTCATTTCTATCTTTTGATCGACTCATTTTTCCAATAGATTGAATGTCACTAGTAATAGTAGATATAGCATGTTTAACAGATGAATCTTTCATATTTTGTTTCACTTTAATGCCTAGTCTTTTCATTAATTTTCTCACTTTCCACATTCTCATCAATTGAATCACAAGTTGACATTGAAATGTTAATTTTTTTGAATAGAAAAATTATTTGTATATTTTATTAGCATATTTTCTTATCTGCCTCAAAGAAATCTTACCAGAAATACCATTCAAAATATTACTTTCAATATGTAAAAAATATTTTTCATTTTCATTTAGGAAAGGAATTTCATTGCTCTTTGCATCAACATTAGGAGGATTTTCATTTGCATCAACAAAAGTATTTTGATTTTCAACAACATTGGGGGCATTTTCATTCACAAAAAAAAAAGGCTCTTCATTTTCAACAACAATAGGGGTATTTTCATGTTCAAATTCTCTAAGTTGAGAAACGTAATTAGGCCTCATTGCTTCAATTTCATCTCTAGAATACACAAGTAATAAGTCTCTATAAAGAGTATCATCTATAATCATAGGTTGAGTATCTATCAAAGGTAAATTTGAAGATGTACCTGGAACATCACTACAAGGTGCATTCAAAGACATGCTTGCATTCACCTCTTTCATATTTGTATATTTTGCATCTATTGTATACCCCATGGTATCTTTAATGTTTGACTCTTCAATTGTTATGGATCCTGAAGCTTCATTACTATTCATTTGGCACATCCTCATTCTTCTATCTCTTTGATGTTTAACCTCTTTCTCTTTCTCCACTTGAATTTTCTCATGATTCATAACCATCCTTTGTTTCCTCTTCAGATGTTTTTTACATCCCATGATTGATAATTAAAATCAATGACATGAGTGTCTTCAATAGTTAAAACCTGCAAAAAAAATGTTCAATATGCTACCAATCATTGATGCTTTCAAATGGAGAATAGAATACTAAATAAACAATACAAAAACTATCAAAAACCTAAATAATCTACCGTTGTCGACCATACTTCAAGTACAAAATTGCTAATGCGATAAAAAAACATAGTAAATTTATTAAAAAAAATGGTCAACTACAAAATGGGGTGACATTATGAAATGGGTGACATTTAAAAAATGAAACGTTACCCCATTTCATAATGTCACCCAATTTTGTTTGCAACCAAGTTCCAATGACTATAAAATGAAACAGGGTGATGTTATGAAATGGGGTAACATTTTTATTTTGAAACGTCGCCCCATTTTATAACGTCACCCTATTTTTGAAAATTGAAATGTTCCCCACAAAAAGTGGTTTGAGTTTAGCTTTGGGAAAGGCTTGGTCAATCGACCCTTGGATTTGGATATGGTTTGACCTGAATGTTAAAGGCCATGTCAATATATAGACAAGAAACTCACTTTGGCCACAGATTGGATTCGGTTTTCTAAGGAATATTTTGACAAAAAAAAAACCTAGTATATATCAGACAATGCAAATTTAGAATTTGTAGTTTTTTTTAAATTTGATTAATATTTCTAGTTTTCAATCATTTTGTACTAAAACAAGTCTTTAGAAAAGAGAATACAAGTTTTTTGGTAATTTTAATAACTTTTTTATTTTAAATTTTATTGACAAATAAATTTTATGACATCAAAATACACATAATCCTACACACTTTAAAAAAAATATATCCAGAAATCATATGTTTAGGGCAAATTATGCTTTTCGTACACAAGAGGTTTTATAAACAATGATTAAGCCCAATATATAATTAATAAAAAAAATATTTGATATAAAATTATGGAAAAATATTCTCAACAATCTTACATGTGTTACTCAACATTTCCCAAAAGGGTTTAGATAAATAGTTTCATTTGAGTCTGATTTCATTTGTCATACCACGCATGGTATAGTCCTCAAAGAGTGACTTTTAAAATATGGGTTTTCGTAATCCCTATTGAAATTCAAAATTTATCATCTGGGTATTTAAAAATATCACATATTTGGAAAGTAGACT
The DNA here is from genome assembly GCA_018584345.1 of Thuja plicata. NCBI lineage: Eukaryota > Viridiplantae > Streptophyta > Pinopsida > Cupressales > Cupressaceae > Thuja > Thuja plicata. The sequence continues at coordinate 1,077,189 of MU226218.1, forward strand.
TTGAAATCATATGTTTAGGGCAAATTATTCTTGTCATACACAAGAGGTTTATAAACAACGATTGAGCCCAATATATAATTAATAAAAAAATATTTAATATAAAAATATTCTCATCAATCTTACATGTGTTACTTAAAATATCCCAAAAGGGTTTAGATAAATAGTTTCATTGAGTTTGATTCCATTTGTCGTACACACGCATGGTATAGTCCTGAAAAAGTGACTTTTAAAATGTGGGTTTTAGTAATCCCTATTGAAATTTGAAATTTATCATCTAGGTATTTAAAAATATCACATATTTGAAAAGTAGACTTCGAATCCTAAAATTTTATATTAGTGACTTTTTAGAAGATTCCATGTCTATGTGCCTCAAATCTTTAGGTCGAATAGGATGAATTTGAAAAATTGGGAAAAATAGTTCCACTTTTTGGCTTTAAAATGGACTTAGCTTCTTGCTGGCACCCACATCCTAGGACCCTATAAGACACTTATAGGACCCCTTAGTACACTTTAGGACCCTTTAGGACCCCTAATGTGACAATTATTTAAGAACCCAAGTAGGACCCTTTAAAATATTATCCTAGGAGGACCTCCTTAGTACATCCTAGGACCCTTTAAGACACTTAGAGGACCCCATAGTACACCTTAGGACCCTTTAGGACCCCTATTGTGACATAAAACTCTTTAAGAACCCAAGTAAGACCCTTTAAAACATATAGGATGACCTATTATCTAACTCTTAAAGAATACCTAGGACCCTTAAGACCTAATAAGACCACCTAAGACCTAATAGGACTAATATGACCTATTAAGACCAATTAGTACATCCTAGGACCCTTTAGGACTATGAGTACACCCTAGGACCCTTTAGGACCCATATTGTGACATAAATCTCTTTAAGAACCCAAGTAGAACCCTTTAAGACACCTAGGCTGACCTATTAGAACTCTTTAAGAACTCTTAGAACCCGTAAGACCTAATAAAACCACTTACCTAACCTAATAGGACCTATTAATACCAATTAGTACATCCAAGGACCCTTTAGGACTATTAGTACACCCTAGGTCCCTTTAGGACCCCTATTGTGACATAAAACTCTTTAAGAACCCTTAGGATCCTTTAGACCTAGAATAGGACCACTTAAGACCTTATAGGACCCCTTAAGACCTAATAAGACTAGACATAAGACCTAATATGACTAATATGACCTATTAAAACTAGTGAGTACATCATAGGACCCTTAAGACCTAATAATACCACTTACTTGAACTAATAGGATCTATTAATACCAATTTGTATATCCAAGGACAATTTAGGACTATTAGTACACCCTAGGTCCCTTTAGGACCCCTATTGTGACATAAAACTCTTTAAGAACCCTTCGATCCTTAAGACCTAGAATAGAACCACGTAAGACCTAATAGGACCCCTTAAGATCTAGTAAGACTATACTTAAGACCTAATAGGGATAATATGACCTATTAAGACTAATTAGTACATCATAGGACCCTTAAGACCTAATAAGACCACTTAATTGACCTAATAGGACCTATTAATACCAATTAGTACATCCAAGGACCCCTTAGGACTATTAGTACACCCTAGGTCCCTTTAGGGCCCCTATTGTGACATAAAAATATTTAAGAACCATTAGGATCCTTAAGACCTAGAATAGAACCATTTAAGACCTAATACGACCCCTTAAGACCTAATAAGACTGGACTTAAGACCTAATAGGACTAATATGACCTATTAAGACCAATTAGTACATCTTAGGACCCTTAAGACCTAATAAGACCACTTACTTGACCTAATAGGACATATTAATACCAATTAGTACATCCAAGGACCCTTTAGGACCCCTATTGTGACATAAAACTCTTTAAGAACCCTTGGGATCCTTAAGACCTAGAATAGGACCACTTAAGACCTAATATGACCCCTTAAGACCTAATCGGACCCCTTAAGACCTAATAAGACTGTACTTAAGACCTAATAGGACTAATATGACCTATTAAGACCAATTAGTACATCCTAGGACCCTTAAGACCTAATAATACCACTTACTTGACCTAATAGGACCTATTAATACCAATTAGTACATCCAAGGACCCTTTAGGACTATTAGTACACCCTAGTTCCCTCTAGGACCCCTATTGTGACATAAAACTCTTTAAGAACCCTTAGGGTCCTGAAGACCTAGAATAGGACCACTTAAGACCTAATAGGACCCCTTAAGACCTAATAAGACCAAACTTAAGACCTAATGGGACTAATATGACCTTTTAAGACAAATTAGTACATCCTAGGACCCTTAAGACCCAATAAGACCACTTACTTGACCTAATAGGACCTATTTTTACCAATTAGTACATACAATGACCCTTTAGGACTATTAGTACACCCTAGGTCCCTTTAGGACCCCTATTGTGACATAAAACTCTTTAAGAACCCTTAGTACCCTTAAGACCTAGAATAGGAACACTTTAGACCTTTAATATGACCCCTTAAGATATAATTAGAGTAATAGGACCTATTAATACCAATTAGGACCCTTTAAAACACCTAGGATGACCTATTAGAACTCTTTAAGAATCTGTAGGACCTAGTATTGTAAATTTATGTATAATTTTATATATTTAGATAGTTGTATCCATTTTACATGAAATTATAACATGTAATCAAGTACTTAATTGTTAAAACTTAGCTTTCACATGTTACATCTAGATGGCCACTCAAGATGTACCAGCTTAGGATGTACCTCACACTCTTGATCTTGCAACTATTTTTTAGACTGCTCAGGTAGAGAGAAATCGACTTGGAGAGTCCATCCATACATCTGAGTGTGACGTATATAGAGATATTTGTATCACTGTATTAAGGAGTTTGGAGGATATGAATGCCAGATTGAGATCTCACTCTTCCTTCACAACACAGGTTATTGATAGTATTTTTTGAGAGTTGAGAGCCAAGGTCTCGGGTGATGTTTCCTTGGAGATGGTCCAAAGTTGTGTCCCTAAGGAAATCATCAAATGAGAGGTTTTCCCATTTTAAGAGGGGAAACCCAAGGTGAGGGCATTTTAGGTTACATGGTGTGAGATTTATCATATTGCATGCATGATATACCCCTATTTTCTTGTAGCACATGGTTGTTATCCTAATAAAAACCATATTCTATTATATTTTGTCCAACAGTTGTATGTTGAGTTCTATTTGGGACTCAGGGTCAACTATTTAGATCTTCCTAGATATTACAGTTAGGGGCGCGGTAGAGTTGCAGACCATGATTAGTATCGTAGGGCTGATCGAGTCCTACATTCTCATAGACAATTGGTTGGGTATAGGACTTCGACAGTGGCTGCTATTACAGAAAGAGTGATCATTCATTCCTAGAGGGAAGTAATCAATAGGATAGGGGAGATTGCTTCTGCAGCCACCTCCATCACTTCTAATACAGTGGGCAGATATATTTTAACTAGACCGAGCTGAGCCAGATCATCTTCTGAGGCTTTATCTAGTTTTTCTCTAGGGTTCAGTGATGAAGCATATAGAACTACAGGTATTCTTCTACCTAGAGAGATATGAGAACTCTCTAGACATCATAGTCATTTGGATGTGGCACTTTACTTTTTGGAGAATCTCCTGCAGTCATATTCTTATATTGAAGACATGCAAAGGATCTAGTATAGTCAGTTAGAGATGTCATCACACTTGCACATGGTCCTATAGTTCCACCAACATAGGACACACCATCTAGTCATGCACAAAATAGTTCACAACACTCTGCAGAGAGCTCTGCACTCATAGATCAGTCTACAGTTGCAGATCCAGGTATATGGGTTGGAGATATACACATCATAGTTGAGGGCCTAAACAAATTTGATGATCAATTACACAGGTTGATTTAGTTGGACACTAGCACTGATGTTGGATCATTTATGAATTTTATATTGCATCCTAGTAGTTCACGCTCTACATCACTCCCCTCCCAGCTTCACACACCCCTACACTCTTCATTAGTAGAGATGTTCAGGACTAGAGGTGGTGTGGGTGATGCACCTTTTGTTGATGATATGATGGTGCAACATGCTGATGATCCTCCTGCTCCTAAGACCCAGGTATATAAATTTTTATTTTCTCCTTTTTAGGATTTTTAGTAAACAATTAATTATAGATGTGTGTATTGATGTTTATTCTGTTGTCACTAAGGATTGCACCCAAAAGAGCTAAGTATGAAACTCATCAGTCCTATGAAACATGAGAATACTTCCAGGTTGTGGGGAACCTATAATGGAAGTAGACCTCTGGATTAAGGGTTGGCTTCCCCTTGAATCACCTTAAACATAAACTAAAAATTTTTGGAGGAAAGAGAGAGAGTGTGCATGAATTGAAAACTGGACTTAAAACCAAGGTGATTCACCAAAACTTCAAAGATCCACTGATTAAAAAAATGCTCACAATATGACTTAAATACAACTTGGAATTCATGGATTTCTCCTATTTATATTATTTCCTTTTGAGAATAACAAGGTGCAGATTTTCAATGAGAGAGGAAATGAATGAATTTCACAAACTCGGAGACTTATGAGAGCACACAATATCAAACTTTAGATGGTAGTATGTGTTTTCTAAACATCAAATGAATAGTATGTCGAGATAAAGGATTAACTTGAATCATAATAACCTGACCAAAACTCATTAAATGATCTAGAAAACAATAGGAAAAAGAGGATCTATGTTATATATTCAACCAAAAGGAGCTAGAAAACAATCTACTTCTTAGAGCAACAAGCATTCAAATCTCAAAGTGAGATAGAATGAAGAACTGCCTCTACACAAAAAATGAGAGGTATATATAGGATGAACCCCAAAATCTGCATTTCCAAGGATTCTAGAAATCATCATGTCTAACTTCACCAAATCTAGAACTGGATGCAGGGGTATATTTAGAAATCTGCATTTTTAGATCCACCAACATGTTGCTCAAATCTGGATGTTAGGTTTTCGGATTTGTAGGGGTAGTTGTCAGTTGAGAGAAAATTTAGAATCATGCCTTAACCATAATTCCTTACCAAACTGAATCTATCCCCCCCTCTAATCATGCTTGGTAGGTATCATTGATAAAGTGATTTATAAAACATCACTTGTCAATCATTTAAAAAAATAATTGCATGATTTTTACATTAAATTCATCCCATTTGAACTAAATAATAGCATTTAGAAGACATAATAGGATACATGCTATCAAAACTTAGCCATGACACCTAGGACCTAGGGGATACATATACAAATCTTCCAATCTTGTCCCTAAATGGCTCATTAAAGTATTAAAAATTTCCTTTTTTCCCCCCTATGCAAGATTTAAAACCCATTTTCTAAAACCCACCACCATACATGTTATAAAAACATATTTTCAAAGGCTTTACATTTGAAACGTTAAAATATTTCAACCTTTACCCTAATTTTTTACCATATTTCAAACATTAAAACATGCCAAAAATCCCTAAAACATATGCTTTTCACTCTTCATCAAATTTGCAAGAGGAAGACACGACTTCTATGCCCTAATTGTTGTTTGAAATGGAAAGGAAGTCGAATCTGGAAAGTTGCAGCTTCTTGGATCAATTTTTATGCCTTTTCTGGGGTTTGATGATGGCAAGTCTAATCTCATAAAGCATTGAGGTAAGTTCATCATTGTTTAATGTATTCATTTGTTAACTCGGTGGCATTATGTTGTGCTCCACATTTCTTCATATTTTCCTGCATCGAGTTGCCTTGAATCTGCATCTGTGTTGGGGTTTTACTATTTTGAATGTTGATAATGCTTTTCACATGATGAGGTCGCGACCTCTGTTATTTGCTTTCATATTTAAAAGTCGTTTGCATATTGTTTTTTTTTATCTTAAAAAACATGGCTAGGGCGTCATTATGGTTCTATTCTCCTCTTGTAATGCTTTTTTGAAACTATAGAAAATGAAGACTTGGCATGATAAAACTATTTTTACATGTGATAACATCTTTCTATAATTTACCTTGTTGTTCTACTCCATGGCGTGGGCTTCATGCTTGCTGTCTTCTCATCTTTTGATGCAATAATTTTGTTTTGCCTTCATAGATGATGGTTTTTTTGCATGGAAATGTTATGCCTTCATACATTGGGGCATGACTATGTCCTTTGGCTATATATATGATGGTGTTTTACATGGAAATGTTATGCCTTCATACATTGGCGCCTTGCATTAATTTTGTTTTGCCTTCATACATTGGGGGGTGGCTATGTCCTTTTTCTGTTTGGTGGAAACATTTGTGAAAAGAAAACTCACATTACTGGAAACTTTGAGAACAATGGCATTGTTGTTTTCCTTCACATAAGGCCGTGGGCTTTTAGAGAACATTATTTTTACTAATACTTTGATGTATCCATTTTGTCTATGCTTGATCTTTGTTTTGAAACTAGCTCGTGGTGTAATAGGGCATTATTTATTATTTTTTGGTTATACTTTGGAAACATACTCTTTTTTTTACTCCATGGAAGGAAGTGACATGAAGCTATAGTGTTGTTATACTTGATCAAAAACACTTATTACAGTCACCTACCTTGCTGTTATCTTTTGGGTCCACAGGCTATGACTGTATTTTGTAGATTCTAGAGCATATTTACCTCTTTTGCATCCACAAAAAGAAGTGCCATGATGTTATAATGTTTTCTATGGATGCGACTTGCAATGTTACGGCTCCATTATTGTTCTTCTATTGCTCCTTGGGTACATAACATTGTTCTAAAGTTGTTGTTTTATCACTTTAATTACCATGCATCATTGTTGTTGTGACATTGTTGTTAGATGCATTTAATTGAAGTACTTGTTGATTTTTCATGTTTTGAATAGACTTGGAAGTAGAAGGAACACATCCATGTTGTCTTAACAAGCTATATGCAGAGTTTTAAACATGCATCATCCTTTCCCACGTGAAACATATGAATGATGCTAACTTTTGAAACTTATATGATGTTTTATTACTTGTTCACACATGATATGCATGTATTTGATACACAGATTCATATGGAAAACACCATACCTTCTACTGTTCTAAACTTTGGAGGTGCATACATATTTTTTTTATTTTGTGTTCCAAAATGTTGAGATCCACCATGTTATGCTGAATTTCCAGAATGTGTCATATGTATCATGCATTTGTTGTATTTATTTTAGGTCTTCATACACCATTGCTACTGCATCATTGATTGCAAGATGTCCTCATGCACCATTTTTGTACCCTTGTATTAAGTATTATGAATTCTCCATGGTTACTTTTGCTTCATTATTTTTTCTCCTTCTAGATCAGTGCTCCTCTTTGGGAATGTGAGGATAATCTAAAACTCTATTTTGATAGAGCTTTGGATAACCCTCACTATTTCAATGTAGAGTACTAAGAGGGATTGGAACTTGATCAAGCGTGTTTCTACCCTATCAATGTGGTCTTTTTCAAGAAGATTTGAGGGCTTCCTAACAGTGCCCACATTATAGAGAAACACCATCCATTGATATTTATAGAGAGTATGACATTACCATAAGTGTTCTTTCTCATGCCCAGTTGTTCTTCAAAGGTGGCCTGTGATGGCTGCCCTTGAAGACTGCATGTGCATGATTGAGGGCATTTATCACATATAAATGTAATAAAACAGCTTGTTATGTACCTGCACATGGAACAAACAGATTAGAAAAACATGGTATCCTTCTTTCTCTACAGCATTGTGGTGAGTATGTTCATGCCTGGGGCATGGTTTCCTTCTTTTGATGTATGTCTGATTCCATGCATGCATGAATCTAAGTGTATGTAGATAACAACCTATCATGCATTTCTTAGATCCATTGGATCTAACCCCATTTCTTCTCTTTCTTTCAGGAACAGTTAACATTAAACAAGGAGCAAACTCCTCAACACATCTTTGTTGTAAACATGCCATTGGTTCAGTTTTGTAAATTTGTTTTTTGTGTTAAATGCATTCAAATGGAATATTAAGCATAGTAATAATATGCTTAGTCTATTAGTAATTACAAATTAAATGCCCATAACACCTTTATCAGTTTAGCATGTTATTATAATATACTAAAGAAGACCTGCTATTTGTCAAAGAAATCTTCACTGTCCCTTCACAATGAAGACAATGAAGATTGACCTCCTGCCCCACAACAAAGAACATTGTAATAAGAATAAGATAGTGCCAAGAAACATTTTCCCAAATATGAAACGTGAGGAAAAGTAATAACATTAACAATGCCAAGATTCACAGCATTAAATTTCACCTGCGAATGAGTTTCTGCAGTGGGTTGCCCAGCATCAAAAATATATTGAGTTGCATTTGAGATGTAACTAAGAGTATCATGTAGAACATACCCTAAACTTTGAAAGTGTTCTCCAGCCTGGCAATTCAAAATTCAATCTAGGCAAGCATCAGTACGTGAAATAAATTATAGACATCAACATCAACATCATCATAATCATTAGACATCAACATCAACATAATCATAATCATTTGGAGGGTATTCGTTTTGGTCCTTGGATAGTACTATGTTTCTTGAAAGTTTTTGTGATGCTTCCAAACTTTAAAGACATATTTTATGGCTTAATGATAATATAGATTAGTGTTTTGTTTTCTGATGGAATGTTGTTGATC
>MU226218.1:1085965-1133692 GCA_018584345.1 Thuja plicata
CTCACGGGCTGTCCATTTGATAACCACAGTCAACATTTCAAAAAAATGGATATCCTTGAGCACAAGCACCAGTAACATCAAATAATGGAGTTAAAGCATGGGCTAGGGCACGACACCAGTAGAATGCAGTCATTTTAGTGATAGAAATATACAATGGCGTCATTAAACACATATGCCAGTAATATCAACAAACATGAATCCAAACATTTGAATACATTGAATCGATATTCTTGAGCACAAGCACCAATAACATCAAATAATAGAGATAAAGCACTAACTAGGGCATGAAACCAGTAGAATGTGGTCATTTTAGAGAGCAACTCCCTCAATAATAAAATGAAATGCATTTGAATATGATGCCAGAGGCTCGAAAGATGAAGAAATCACATACCTTCTCCCACGCTCAATTGTCTCTCCTTTTCTCCCGCTCTCCAATCAAAATAAAAATGATGAGGCTGTTTCACTTTTTTTTTTTAATGTATACCCCAAATTTGTCAGAATTCTAATGGTCAATTAAACACCCATCAGAATACTGACATCATCGAGGCCTATTACAAAAAAAAAACACCAAATTCATAAGAAAAAGTTACCCGTCGAAAACTTCTTTCAAAATTTGGCCCCAAATGTAGTAGTGTAATCTTGGACCATATTGTTTTGTGCTACAGGAACAAGTTCTCTAGAAGGACTAGGAATATTAGGATTTTAGGGCTGGCTGGCCTTTTGATTATAGTTCCTTGCTTGGCCTTGTTGTCCTGAATGGTAAGGAGGCCTATTATGTAGATATTGGGCCTGATATGGAGCTTGGTAAGGTTGTTGGTAGGGATTTTGATGAGGCTAAAATTGCTTCCTTTTAAGACTAACCAACTCATTAGTAACACTTTGCAAGGTCTTTTTGATCTCATTCAGCTCTTGGGATTGGTCTAGTACTAGAGCTGGGATAGGAGGAATAGAGGCCAAGACTAGCACTGCTTTAGGAACAAGTTGTAGTTATGGAAAGAAAGGCATTGGTGGCCTTTGGGCTATTTTCCTAGCTTGGATGAGACTTTTCTCAGCTCTTATGGCAATAGAAAAATCTTCTGGTAAGTTTTTCCCTCCCATTGCTTGGATTGTCACAGAGATGTCATTGTTAAGTGCCCTCAAATAGTATAGAAAGACATGTTGGTTTGAAGGCCTAACTGCTACTAGGATCCTGTTCCATATCCTTTAGAACCTAAAATTGAAGTCCATCATATGCTCCTGGGGTATCCTCTTTATGGTAGTAAACTGTTCTACTAAAGAAATATGGTCAAACTTATCTTCAAACTGGGCAGTGAAGGCAACACCTAGATCATCCCAGGTTGATATAGAATTATTTTCTTAACCCCTAAACCATTGCAAGGCTTTACCCTTAAATGATGTTTTCAATAACCTAACAGCTACATCATCATGAGTGATGTGAAAAAGACCACAAAGGGATACAACATCTCTTATATGCTCTATGGCTGAAGTTTGGTCTTCTCCGATAAAAATATGCAAGCTCTTAAGGGATCCCATGGGTATGTCATTATGTTGTTGTAAATTTAGAGGGATACCATGGTTAAAGGCCACAAAAGGCTGATTACTGGCCATAGGTGGGTTTGGGAGAACTTGAGATGATATAGGGAGTGGTGGGATAACAGAACTACCTGCAGGGATATGATTAGAAATGGTAGACTGAGATGCAGTAGATTGGGGCTGAGTGCTCTTGGTTGTCTTTTCTCTTTTCTTGGATGAAGTTAGTTCCATGTATTCAAAAGGATTCTTTCTCTCCCTATTTGGTATCTTGTTCATGTGCTAACAAGACTACTCTGCATAAATAAGAGTAGAGTCACAAAGTATGATACTTCATAAATCATAATAAGATTATAGCTGTTTCTCATACCAAATAGAAACTCATATGAAACTCTCTAGAATACTAATTCAATAGTAATGTCCCACCAGGCGTGCAAAAAAATATTGTCACTAAGGATTGCGCCTGAAAGAGCTAAGTATGAAACTCAACAATCCTATGAAACATGAGAATACTTCCAAGTTGTGGGGAACTTATAAAGCAAGTAGACCTATGGATTAAGGTTCAGATTCCCCTTGAATCACCTTAAACTTAAGAGAGAGAGAGAGAGAGAGAGAGATGAAAACTAGACTTAAAACCTAGGTGATTCACCAAAACTTTGAAGATCCACAGATTGAAAAAATGCTCACAATATGACTTAAACACAACTTGGAATTGATAGATTTATCCTATTCATATTATTGCCTTTTGATAATAACAAGGTGTCGATTGTCAATGAGAAAGGAAATGAATGAATTTCACAAACTTGGAGACTTATGAGAGCACACAATATCAAACTTTAGACAATAGTATGTGTTTTCTAAACATCAAATGAATAGTATGCTAAGATAAAGGATTAACTTGAATCACAATAACCTGACCAAAACTCATTAAATGATCTAGAAAACAATAGGAAAAAGAGGATCTCTGTTATATATTCAACCAAAAGGAGCTAGAAAACAATCTTCTTCTCAGAGCTACAAGCATTCAAATCTAAGAGTGAGATAGAATGAAGAACTTCATCTACACAAAAAATGAGAGGTATATATAGGATGAACCCAAAAATTTGCATTTCCAAGGATTTTGGAAATCGTCATGTCTAACTCCACCAAATCTGGAACTGGATGTAGGGATATATTTGGAAATCTGCATTTTTAGGTCCACCAACATGTTGCTCAAATCTAGATGTCAGGTTCCTGGATTTGTAGGGGTAGGTGAGAGAAAATTCAAAATCATGCCTTAACCATAATTCCTTACCAAACTGAATCTATTCCCCCCTAATCATGCTTGGTAGGTATCATTGACAAAGTGATATATAAAACATCACTTGTCAATCATTTACAAAAATAATTGCATAATTTTTACATTAAATTCATCCCATTTGAACTAAATAATAGCATTTAGAAAACATAATAGGAGACATGTTATCAAAAATTAGCCATGACACCTAGGACCTAGGGGATACATTTACTAATCTTCCAATCTTGTCCCTAAATGGATCATTAAAGTATTAAAAATTTCCTGTTTGCCCTCTATGCAAGATTTAAAACCCATTTTCTAAAACCCACCATATATGTTATAAAAACATATTTTCAAAGGCTTTACATTTGAAACATTAAAATAACCCCACCTTTACCCTAAGTTTTTACCATATTTCAAACATTAAAACATGCCAAAAATCCCTAAAACACGTGCTTTTCACTCTTCATCGAATCTCCAAGAGGAAGACATGACTTGTGTGTCCTAGCTGCTGTTTGAAATGGAAAGGAAGTCGATTCTTGAAAGTTGTAGCTTCTTGGATCAATTTTTATCGCTTTTCTAGGGTTTGATGATGGCAAGTCTAATCTCATAAAGAATTGAGGTACGTTCATCATTGTTTAATGTCTTAATTTGGTAACTTGGTTGCATGATGTTGTGCTCCACATTTATTCATATTTTCCTCCATCAAGTTGCCTTGAATCTGCATCTTTGTTGGGGTTTTACTATTTTGAATGTTGATAATGCTTTTCATATGATGAGGCCGTGGGCTAGATCATTTTCTTTCATATTTAAAATTTGTTTGCATATTGTTTTTTTTAACTTAAAAAATGTGGCTAGGGCATCATTATGGTTCTATTCTCCTCTTGTAATGCATGTTTGAAACCATAGAAAATGGCAACTTGGCATGATAAAACTGTTTGTACATGTGATAACATCTTTATGAAAGTTACCTTGTTGTTCTACTCCATGGTGTGGGCTTGATTCTTGTTGTCTTCTCATCTTTTGATGCATTAATTTTGTTTTGCCTCCATAGATGATGGCATTTTTGCATGGAAATTTTGTTTACGAAAGTAATCTACAATAAAAACATGTTTCTATATGCTTGTGTCTTCATTCCAAACCCATAGAAAGTGGCATTTTACATTACTTTGTTGCTTTTTGTTTCTTTAATGCAACTTTCCTATGTTTTCTGCCTCCATACATTGCAGCGTGGCTATGTCCTTTTTCTTTTTGGTGGAAACATTTGTGAAAAGAACATTCTCATTGATGAAAACTTTGAGAACAATGGCATTGTTTTTTTCCTTCACATAAGGCCATGGGATTTTAGCAAACATTGTTGTTACTAATTCTTTGATGTATACATTATGTCTGTGCTTGATCTTTGTTTTGAAACCAGCTTGTGGTGTAATAGGGCATTACTTATTGTTTGCTAGTTATACTTTGGAAACATACTATTTTTTTTTACTCCATGGAAGGAAGTGCCATGAAGCTATAATGTTGTTATACCTGATCAAAAACACTTATTACAGTCACCTACCTTGCTATTATCTTTTGGGGCCACGGGCTATGACTGTATTTTGTAGATTCTGGAACATATTTACCTCTTTTGCATCCATAGAAAGAAGTGACATGATGTTATAATGTTGTCCATGGATGTGAATTTCAATGTTGTGGCTCCATTATTGTTCTTCTGTTGCTCCTTGGGTACATAATGTTGTTCTAAAGTTGTGTTTTTATCACTTTAATTACCATGCATAATTGTTGTTGTGACATTGCGATTAGATGCATTTGAATCAAGTACTTGTTGATTCTTCATGTTTTGAATAGACTTGTAAGTAGAAGGAACACATCCCTACTGCCTTAACAAGCTATATGCAGAGTTTTAAACATGCATCATCCTTGTCCATGTGCAACATATGAATGATGCTATTTTTTGAAACTTATATGTTGTTTTATTACTTGTTCACACATTATATGCATGTATTTCATACATAGATTCATATGCAAAATGCCATACCTTTTGTTGTTCTAAAATTTGGAGGTGCATGCATCTTTTTTGTATTTTTTGTGGTCCCAAATGTTGAGATCCACCATGCTATGCTGAATTTGCAAAATGTGTCATATGTATCATGCATATGTTGTATTTCTTCTGTGTATTCATACACCATTTCTACTGCATCTTTGACTACAATATGTCCTCATGCACCATTAATGTACCCTTGTCTTAAGTATTCTAAATGTTCCATGGTTACTGTTGCTTCATTCTTTTTTATCCTTTTAGATCAGTTCTCCTCCTTGGGACTGTGAGGATAATCTGAAACTCTATTTTGATAAACCTTAGGATAACCCTCACTATTTCAATGTAGAGTACTAAGAGGGCTTGGCACTTGATCAAGGGTGTTTCTACCCTGTAAATGTGGGATTTGTCAAGAAGATTTGAGGGCTTCCTGACAGTGCCCACATTACATAGCAACACCATCCATTGATATTTATGGAGAGTATGACATTACCATAAGTGTTCTTTCTCATGCACAGTTGTTCTTCAAAGGTGGCCTATGATTTCTTTCCTTGAAGACTGCATGTGCATGAGTGAGGGAATTTATCACATATAAATATAATAAAATAGCTTCTTCTGTAGCTACACATGGAACAAACAGATTAGAAAAACATGGTATCCTTCTTTCTCCTGCAGCATTGTGGTGAGTATGTTTATGCCTGGGGCATGGTTTGCTTCTTTTGATGTATGTCTAATTCCATGCATGCATGACTATAAGTGTATGTAGATAATAGCCTATCATGCATTTCTTAGATCCATTGGATCTGACCACATTTATTCTCTTTCGTGCAGGTTTTGGATCCAATCTGGAGCACACTGGAGTCACACCCGGTCCAACCTCTCTTATTTTCTTCAGGAAATGTCTGGTACCCTATCATTTATGTTCATTTTCTTTTGTGCATGGATGCAATTAGCCATATATTTATAGGAGTTTGCTATGCTCATGGCTTGTGTGAGCTTAGATAAATGCTTTACTTCTCATCTGCACTACTTGTTGTTTATGTTCAAACTGAATATGATCCAATGTATGTATCATTTATTTCCTGGATATCTTAGTTTGATCCTTACATTTATGTACTTTTCATTTTCAGATTTTAGGAAATGAACACAAACTTAATTTAGATCACTAATAATGTGCAAACTAGGTTATTTAGCAACTCACCTAGTAATTTTGCTAACAACCTTAACCAATTGAATGAACATAGGATTGGGTAACATGTTCAATGTATAATATTTTGCAGGCACAATTATCATAGCACATTACCTCTAGTGTGGGCCTAGATCATATTCATATGAGAGATTTAGTAGATGTGACACATTTCATTTTCATCTTTTAGGAAATGAACACAAACTTAATTTAGATCACTAATAATGTGCAAACTAGGTTATTTAGCAACTCACCTAGTAATTAGGCTAACAACCTTAACAAATTGAATGAACATAGGATTGGGTAACATGTTCAATGTATAATATTTTGCAGGCACAGTTAGCGGAGAACATTACCTCTAGTGTGGGCCTAGATCATATTCATATGAGAGATTCAGTAGATGTGACACCTACTAGTGGTCAGGTAAGCTTTAAATATATGTAAGTTTAATTACGCATGTGTACACTTGTAACATATATTTATATATTTCAAGTAATTTACATAATATATACTATTCACATGTATATAACTGACTATTGTACTAAATTTGCAGGGGTCAGTTGATGCTTCATAGCCAGAGGATGCTCGTGACACTTGGGTAGAGCACATTACCTTTAGTGTGGGCTCGGAGCATATTCATAGGAGAGATTCTGTAGATGTGACACCTACTAGTGGTCAGGTAACTTTTAAATATATGTAAGTTTAAACATGCATTTATATATTTCAAGTATTTTACATTATTATTATATACATGCATTTATATTCACAGGGGTCAGTGGTTGCTTCATAGCCAGAGGATGCTCGTGGTAGTCAGTCAAAGGGTCGCTCTATTCACATGCACCTAGATGACTCCCTAATTTAGGACATATTGTAAAGATCTTTGATTTGAGACTCATTATATATGTCATTATTATATGTTTGATATTTTCAATTTATGATTCAAGACAAATATTTATATGCTATCCAGGCATAGATGATTTATGATTTGACATTATATATATTTATGATGGGGTTCATGATGATTTATATACGTGTGTGTTTGTTTTTATGTGTTTAAGATTTGATTTGATTAGATGAGAATACACATAGATGGTTTCATTTGATTAGATGATTTTATTTGATTAGATGGTTTTATTTGATTAGATGGTAATATGATTTGATTAGATGGTTTCATTTGATTAGATGATTTGATTTGATAATGTGGTCTTAAGGGGATGGTTATACATATATGATTTGATTATAGTTAAATTAATCAAGTAATTTATTTCAAGTACATAAAATCATACATATAAAGTATACATAAGTAATCTAACTAATGTCATTAGTAATCTAACAAATGTCTTAAGGGGAGGTCTTAAGTGGATACATCTTAAGGGGATCTAATTAATATCATAAAAAATAACAATTTAATACATGTAACTAATGTCAAAAGTAATCTAACTAATGTCTTAAGGGGATTATGTATACATGTACATCAACACATTATTAATCAAGTAATATATTTCAAGTACATAAAATCATACATATAAATATATTAAAATCATTGACAATAAATATTCTAATTCATTCTAGAACTAACACATGTCATAAGTAATCCAACTAATTTCATCATGTTTTAGTGTTCAAACTAATGTCATAAGGGGATCTTTAAATAATAAGCAATCTATAAAAATCATTGAACAATAAAAGCATATACATAAAACTATACGTATACAAGCATATATATAAAAGCATACATAAAATTCTATATATTAAAAGCATTGAACCATCAAATAGGTCCATCAGGTATCAAAAATTTATAGTTCATCATATGTTTAAATATATCAACAAAGTATAGTCAATTTAATCTAGAGATATCAGGTAGGTCCTAACACATGAAATAGGTACATACATATTATACTTTTTAGACCAACTCAATTAGTTCAGACCTTTCATGGAGAACATGTAATATTCTCTCATGATCCTCGCTATCTAGTTTCCACTTACAATGTCCACGTTGAGATTTAACTATATGGAGACAAACGGAGGTGGCAACTACTAGGTGGCTATGTTGAAACACCTTATTGTGTAGTTGGTAATCAAAAAAGTGAATACCATGTTGAATTACTTTGGTTTTCTTGAAATATGCTCCCTCTTAAACAACTGAACCTGCAAATTTTGACAATATAAATTTAAACAAAATAAATTTGAAATTTGTTAAAAGGTTGAAATTTTAAATTTACAAAATGAGTTCAATATATTGATGTAAAGCATACAAACGTATGGGGAACAAAATTCCATCACTTTCTTCAGGTTCAAGTAAATTCATCCTCTCTGCAGTACAACACAATAAATAATAACCAACTCCTTCTACATTTCCATGCTCAAGAATCATTGCAAAGACATCTCCTACACAATAAATTTATATATACATGTGAGATATTAAAATTTACTTAGTTAAATCTTTAGATCTATCTATCTATACATGTAGCTCAATGGCCATATAATATGAAATATATACTTACCAATTTTGACTGATCCTAAGATATGATCGTAATTAGTAGAAATCAAAGGAACATCATCAGAGTTTTCATCTTCATCTCTATCAAATGTATCAGTAACAACTAGTGGCACTAGATTCTATGCACCTACATATCCATGGTCCTAATTTATACATTCCTCATAATTGTCAGCAATGTAGTGACAACAAAAGCATGAGTAGTCCCTAGTGTTCAATGTCCAATTGCGATAATTTGTACTCATAACTGAATGCAAAGATCGTGTCTTTTCTATCCTCTTGAAACCATGCATAGTTTTTATATCCACGTCTGAACACATGCATATATAATACAATCTATAAATATAATTTGAATAAAGAATATAAAATTTAAACACTTGAATAAATATGTATATCATACACACATGAATAATTTAAAAATGTGTGCATACCTTTTATCTCCCAAAATTTTCTATGTGGTACCGCTTGAGTCATTCTTGATGACGTGCCATTCTCATTTGGTGTGAAATGTGTCCTGCACCATTCAAAAACATCATGTGCACTTTTTATATGAACTCCTTTATAATTCATTTGATACATTTGTAGATCATGTTTGATGCAAGATCCAGCACCATCATGTTCATCTTTTCCATGTCCGCTCTCAAAGAAACTCTAGACATGTCGTATGTTTTCATTACAATGATATCTACATAGTGCATAAAATGGTCTGGATGATTTGAATTGTGCAACACATCCATCTGACCAAACATAATTTTTATCATTTTTTATGTCTCTTTCTTTCAAATTTGCAAAAACCATCTTGAAGCAGTGTTCTACATAATGAATGTCATGCTCTTTATCATCACTTATATAAAAATGATATTCCTTCTTGTTGACCCGTACTTCAAATGTGCTCTGAATACCATCCAAATCTAATTGTGCGCGTTGATAACACACATGTACCATAATAGTAATTTTCTCTAAAAAATAGTATTCCAATTGAATTGCCTTTTGATGAACAAAGGAATAGTTTTCTATGAAATCAACAACTGATACAATAGTTCCAAGTGGGAAATTGTCTCAGTGTTTGGAATTTTTGTGCTTGCCACTTTGCAAAAAAAACATGATGAATGTAGGGTTGAATCAATTTTTTAAATTTGTTCATAAATACTCCAACATTTATCTCATCTTCAACATATTCTAACCTTTTGGATTCTTTCCCAAATTTTGTTTCATTCTTTACATATTTGTAACTCTTACAATTTAACATCTTTGTTACATCAATGTTTTCATTTTTCAAAGGAAAAAGAGTTAAATCAGTACATGTTTTACATATTCCTTTTATGCAATTTATTTGACCATCTACATCATCTCTTTTGTCACATAAAATGGGTGAGTTGAACTCACTTCGTCTAGTAGAAGGAGCATTTTCAAAACCATGAGTGTCTTCTACAAACTTTTGAAAAACCTGATATTGGAGATCAAATTCAATATGATAATGACAACAAGTTTCAAACACTTTGTTTTTCCTAACATAATATGGCTTCAATCTTTCAAAAAATGTTTTCCCAATCTTTATATTAGGATTTGAACTACAAAATGACACATATGTTTCATGTTGTGTTGTGTCCAACCAATTTTTTGTATGATATTCATATTGATTAGCTGTAATTCTATGTCTGATAACATCTGTACTGTTTGATGAAGGACCTATATTATCATTCCAAAATAATGTGACCAAATTCTTAATTACTCCATCAATCCTATCTGAACAAGGAGCTCTACACATGATTTCCCAATTTCCTTCCAAGCTTCTATCATCCAAAAGCATTCTCCTATTAACATATCGTGATATTGTTTTCCTACAAAAACCAATCTGAGATGAACTGAAGATAAGAGTCTTTTTTGGAGCATAATGTTACTTACAATGGATGTCAACATAAATTTTCTTGTAATGGTCTTATCTTTATTTCAAAATCTCTTCCCTACCTGGTTCAAACCTTTCCTAATATTTTCAATCATATCAGTTTGCATGTCAACCACTTTTCTCTTCTTTGATGTTGTGTCTATACCAAATAATTTTAATGCCCCTTCGAACTTTTTATTTATAAGTACAAGTGAAAGAAATTGGGCTTTTTCAAGTGTTTCAAAATTATCAGATTTAGCCAATATTTCTCTTGCTATTGTATTCATTAACCTCTTCTTATAAATACTTAAGGGTTGAACATTAGCAAGTGATCTCTAATTCTCCACATCCATTGTACGTAAATGATCTAAGTTTCTATTATTAATATTTCTCTTTACAGTTTGAGCAAGATTGATAAGTTCATCCATACTAGTAGGAGCATGTGATCCTGAACCTTATCCAACATCAATTTCTTGAGCTTATGTAGGGAGTGATCCCGACCCTTCTTCAATGTGAAATTATTCAACTTGACTTGACCCTCCTACTTGAGCTTGTCCTTCACCTTGATCATGTTGATTGGGAGCTACATGTAGAAAAATAAATCAAATTAGGGAAAAATAAAGCATATAGGTCCATAAATTTGGGTACAAAAAATTAGAGGTCTAGGTCCATACCTTCTTTAGTTTTATGATAATATGTCAATGCAACTTCATGATTTCTTTGTTCAGTACCAGGTGACCTTTTTCTAGTAGATTTAGTTTGTCTACCCTTCTTGTTCCCCATTTCTTCTCTCCAAAAAATGTGTTTCAAAAGATCGGCAATAAAAATTCTCTTCTTCAAAAAAATACTTTGATCTAGTATTTCTCCTCTCCAAAATTATGCCTTTAAAAACAATAGAAATAACAATCATCCTCCAAAAAATGCCTTTGTAAAAATTAATCAATAATAGAAAAAGTGAATTAACTTATTGCAATTGAGTGAAAAATAGAAATAAAAAGCTTTACTTTTATACCATTCTAAATTTTTTTTTAAAAATTCATAACTAGCCGACCTAGTACGCACGAACTAGGTTGGGTAAAATTCTGGCAGGGTGTTTCTCACCATAGTTCTACCATGGGGGTCTTTGAGTGAAGACCCTTCGCATAAAGCCCCTTAGATACCTTTGTGTGAAGGGGGTCTTCGTGCGTAGACCCCAAAATTGAAATTTTGCCCCGAGACAAAATAAAACTCCAAAAAAATGGCCTTTCAAGGCCTGGGACAAGGACCAAACAAGATGCTTTTTTGAAACACATGATATCAAATGATGCTATTCAGAGCAAGCTTTCTAATGAATATAATTTTAATACATATTGAGTTCATTGTCACTTTCAAATATTACTTTAACTAAACGTAGGTTGTTTGGTCATTCAACAACCTATCTCTTCAAGGCTTCGAGAAAAATAGTAAATTACAAAACAAAATTATGAAAATATGTAGGAAAATAGTATTTGTGTTACCTTTCTATAATAAAAAATAATTTCGATATATACAAATCAAGTTAGAGCGATCCAAGTGACCTTATGTCTAAATTACAGTTACTGTCACTTTAGAACTTAATAAACTATGAAATATTGACTCTATATGAATGAAACCAATTAGATCCTTTAGAAATTAAATTTACAAATATAATCTTGAACATTGTTATCATATTTAAAAAAAATTGTGCTAATCCGAGTGACAGTGACTCCTTAAAAACATAATTTTTTTACACAAACCACTTTTCGAAGTAGAACCAAAAATGAATTTAAATGATTTTTAATTTTTAATTTTTTAAATATATTTAGAAACTAGAAATAAAATTCTAAAAGACTCTAGTTTACATCATCTTTAAATTCCTAATAGTTTTGTGGCAAAAGGTGTTCGAAAGTGAAGTTTTTCTCAGAATGTTGATCTCAGTGTCAAAGTTGGCAAAAAAGTGAGACACACTATTGTGTGACCACCCTATTAAGTATTGTTGCAAAGCTTTAACTTCTCCATGCCTCACTACAGGGTATCCCAATCTACTTTATTGTTAGTAATAACTGAGAGGGGGGGTGAATCATTGGCCTAAAAAATATTCCAATTAATCAACCTAAAAACTTA
This sequence comes from Thuja plicata, assembly GCA_018584345.1. Taxonomy (NCBI): domain Eukaryota; kingdom Viridiplantae; phylum Streptophyta; class Pinopsida; order Cupressales; family Cupressaceae; genus Thuja; species Thuja plicata. Next base: position 1,098,499 of record MU226218.1, read on the forward strand.
GTACCACAATATTAAGCATCTAGTTATCTTCAATCCTGAAAGATGAATGCCTTCAAATATAATTATCAAATTAATACTGCTCAGAATGCTTTGTTAAACCTTATTATTTATGTTTATCGAATAGCAATCTTTCAATTTGCCAAAAAAAGTAAATTACTTAGAGTTTACCGATCAATCCAGATTAGCTATGTGTAATGAAAAACACTAAATTAATGACTCATAAACACATTGACATATGGATTTTTAATGTGGAAATCCTGTTAAGGGAAAAACCACTTGGGACCGGTAACCCAAAATTTTCACTCTTCTGAAGTGAGCTCAGTGAAGAGCCAACCCTATTAAAGGTTACAAACACACTGTTAGGTGTGACCTTGTTAGAGGATTTAAAAGATTAGTTTGTCACTTGATATCAGGAATTTCTATGCTACCTTCCTTGCCCAAACACTTCTGGTATGTCAAATGGTATCTGGCATCTCATGCTATCTTCATGAACAAACTTTTTGATACTCCTTGGGATGTATCTCAATATAGAAAGGATTTTTAAATCCTGCTCGGTTAAGAGACTTTCGGAATCAATGGTTAAACTAAAACAGTATGATCTATTCACATATACAACTTATACTTGCAAATTTTAAGATATATTATAAGCTCATAAAACCAATCTGATCAATATATCTTTTAATACCTTTGCTCCACTTTTGTTTTGCTCGGTGATGTTATGCTTTTTTTCTCGGTGTCCGCAGAAACCTTTAGCTCTTTCCTCAGCTTGATTGATCAGGATTGTATGAAGTTGTTATTCATCAGTTTCTCTCCAAAATCCTATTTTTCATTCAATCCCCTCAATTCATAATGAATTAAGTTGTCTCTTTATAGACATGATAGCACCATTTCTAGATTCTTGATTTTATTGATCTTGGCGTGATTTGTAATCTTAGCCAATCTGATTTAAAGGAAAACTCTTGTTTTATCCTACAGAGATCTTCTTGCCAACTAGAAAAAATAGCTTTAAATCCTTTACTTATCTCTGGCTTTATCTTTTCGATAAAAACAATGATAACTACCAGTTAAGTCTATATTTAGCTTTGCGAACTTGATATTTTGTCATTTTTGAACTCTAGTTAACTTCGGTGTTTTCACTCTTTGTATGCTTCGTTCAACACTCCAATTATTCTCGGGCTTCTTTGTCAGGTTACACTATGATTCTGGCGATCGAGTATGCTTGTGATTCTTCTCTACGATAATTCTTGTCGGTGTTCTTGCTCGGGCATCACTGTGACTTGAATTTTGGTTATCTCTGTCCGTCGGGTTCCACTAGCCGTCGGTGTTTGAAGTCACATAGTGAATGCTTATATTTTATGAATTACTGAAAGCATAATCTTTATCTCTCTAATTCTTTGAATTCTTTGACACTTTGATTATAACCAATTAGATTATATGAAGTTGACATAATAATAATACAATCCATTAATTGATTTAACATCTTGTATTATCTTTCTGCATTTCGGTGATCAACTTAACATCTTCAAACATTCAATTAGTTACATGTCATCAATCTCTCCCTTTGGCATTGATGGCAACACACTACATTATCATACTATACTATTACTAATACAATATTAAATATAACAATTTCATCAGTCATTCCTATTGTAACTATTACAAATGTTTGGCTTTTGGTAAGCTCAAATAGCTTAGATTTGTTTCTTGCAGAGTTGTTTCTTCAATCTTTAATCCCTTCATTGGATAGATGTAGCATCTAATGTCTCTGTTCTGATATGTGCTCTGCCTTGACTGTTCCTCTTCTTGATAATCTCTTTTTCCTTTGACAGCAATCTGTCTCTTTGTATGAACTCTCTCCCTTTGTTACTTCTCTCCCTTAGATAGATATTTCATATGTAATAAATTTCTCTCCTATTGAATATTGATTAACTCTTCCTTCTGATTCTCAGGAACTTCACTTCATGGATAATGATATAATATTTTTTGATAAATGAGATAATCTATCCTTTATGATAATGAGTCTCCTCCCTTATGATAATGAGATAATCTCTCCCTTTGACAATAATGCCAAACAAGTTTCTTTTATATCATCTTTCATCCCTTTATATAATATAATCCTTGAATTTACCTATCCATCAGCAATACAATGTCTCTTGTGTTTGGTGCATACTTGTACCTTACTATGTACAGATGTATCTATTGTTGTTCATCTCAGTGTTTGCATCAACAAGAATGATCTTTTGATTATGTGTAGGCTGATGCATCCTCCTAGTTATCTTACTAACCGATAGACAAGGGTTGGACCCCTAGTCTGTGTCTCAAGTTTTCAAATGTATCCTTTGGTAATGGCTTGGTGAATATATCACCTAATTTTTCTTTTGATTGAACATATTCCAATATCACCTCCTTTTCTTTCACTTGTTCTCTCAGATAGTGATACTTGATAGCAATATGTTTAGTCTTAGCATGCATGATTGGATTCTTAGAAATGTTAATTGCACTGGTATTATCACAATAGATAATTACTGGTTCAAGAATCTTCATATTCATACCTTTCAGAAACTGTTTGATCCATGCAATATTGGAGCAATTTACAGTAGCAGCCACATACTTTGCTTCTGCATTAGACTAAGAGATGCATCCTTGCTTCTTGTTGATCCATGTGACAAGTCTATCACCCATGAAGAATTCTCCTCCAGTAGTGCTTTTTCAAGCATCAATGCTTCTAGCCCAATCAGCATCTGTATAGACTTGTAGCTCAAATTTTCCTTTTCTTTTATACCATAAGCCATAGTCCTCGGTGTTCTTCAAATATCTCAAAATTCTCTTGACATCAGTCATATGTGATTCTCTAGGATTAGCAGAGAATCTTGCAACTATTCCAACTACATGTGCTATATCTGGTCTGGTATGAAAAACATACATTATTTTGCCAATCATTGATCTATACAAGGTCTTATTTACCTCATTGGATTTTTTCTTCTTTCGTCAGCCTACATCCGGTAGCCATAGGTGTTCCTACTGGTTTGGAATCTTCCATCTTGAATATCTTTAGCACTTCCTTGATGTATTTAGACTGAGTGATATATATGCCTGCATCTTTTTGAAGAATCTGTAGACCAAGAAAGAATTTGATCTCCCCAAACATAGACATTTCAAATTCTTTTCTCATTTCCTTAGCAAAGGATTTTCATAACATTTCATTTCCCCCAAAAATGATATCATCAACAAAAATTTCAACAATCAGAGTATTACCATTGGTATCTTCTTTTAAGTATAGATTGTTATTTTCACTTGTTCTTAAAAATTTAATGCTAATGATATAGGAGTGAAATCTTTCATACCAGGCTCTAGGTGCTTGTTTCAATCCATACAAAGCTTTATGTAGTCTACATATCATGTTTCTCTTGTCTAGATCAACAAATTATTCTGGTTGTTCAATGTATACCTCTTCTTCCAGTATTCCATTTAGGAATGCAGATTTGACATCCATCTGGTATACCTTGAATCCTTTGAATGCAACATAAGAAAGTAAGATTCTAACTCCTTCTAGTCTAGAAATGGGTGAAAATGTTTCTCCATAATCAAAACCTTCTTCTTGTGCATATCCCTTGCATACTAACCTTGCTTTGTTTCTTGTGACTTCTCAATTTTCATTCAGCTTTTTTTTTAATATCCATTTGGTACCAATGACATTACTGTCATCTGGTCTTGGTACTAGTGTCCATGTACTATTCTTCTTAATCTATTATATTTCTTCATTCATAACACTGACCCATTCTTCATTCTCAAGTGTAGTATTAAAAGATTTAGGCTCAAAATCACAAAGTAGACATCTAGTCTTCAGTGACTTACTTCTTGTTCTCATTCCAGCCTTCTTGTCTCCTATGATTTGATTATGTGGATGATGTCTTCTGACATACTTGGCAATTTTCAGTTCATATTTGTGTTCATCATTCTGATCATCTTCTTGACCTTCGTTCTGATCTTCATCGCTCAGAACATCATCTTGAGGATTTTCCTAATTTTTGGTAATTGCAGCCTGATGCTCGGGTGCAATTTTTTGTTGCTCAGGAGCGATACATTGTTGCTCAGGTAGAGTGTTTGGTTATGTATAAACAAACCTGTTGTAGTCCTCTGGTTCTCTTATGCTTTCCTTATCATTCTTTTTTGCAAATTCATCTACTTTCACATTTGCACTTTCAATGATCTTATTAGATGACTTGTTAAGACATTTATAAGCCTTGATTTTGGTTGAATACCCTAGAAAGATACCTTCTTCACTTTTGGAGTCAATTTTTCCATTTCTATCATCCTTCAAAATATAACATTGGTGACTAAATATTTTGAAGTAACTTACATTGGGTGTATGACCATACCAAAGTTCATAGGGTGTCTTCTTTGTGTCCTTCTTCAGTTGTACTCTGTTTAATGTGTAGACAGAAGTACTGATAGCTTCCCTCTAGAAAGTTTGAGTGATTCTCTTCTCAATCATCAATGTTCTTCCACAGTCAATAATTGACCTATTTTGTTAGGAATAAGGTGTCTCAACCTTGTATATTTCCTTACATTTGATATTTTCTAAATGTCAACACTTTTGACAATGTGTAAGGAAATCATGATTGAAACAGTTATGACAAATTCCTATGATGGTCATTAATATTTGTAAGAGCTAATTGTTGAAAATTCAATGATGTGTGAAGACATGCAAGACATGTGGCAACTGATCATGTTGAGTACTGTACACTCTTCTGCAACTATAAAACCCTAATACGGTTGTCTTTGGAAGTTGCCCTAAAAAAGAAAGTGCATGATATAAGCATTTTTTAGGGTTGTGAATCTAAGTCAAAAGTTAGTGTATTGTTGGAATGTTTTTATGCTACCAAATTTGTCTTCAAATGTTGATTATCTCCTAAAAGAACTTGCATTGCAAGTGTATTGTAAACAGTAATAGTTTTGATTAATACATTGTGCAGGTTTTGGAGTGCTGGGGTTTTTTACCTAAAGGTTTTCCCCAGGGTAAATCATTGTGTCATTCTCATTTTTCTATGTATGCATGTTATTGTATTATCATTCTGTAATTGCTAAGGGTTAAATCTAAGTTTTTACCATCCTCTTCTCGGGTGTTTAGCGTAGGGAACTATTTTCCACACACTTAGTTTTCTTTCAGTTGGTATCAGAGCCTGGCCAGTTCTGGTTCTATTTGTTAGGGTACAGGTTTTTTGAGATAATCTCTAGTTTAGTGGGAGTATTATTGTAGAATATTCATAACCTTATTGCAGGAAGAGATGGCAGGTTCTTCATATAGTATAATGGAGGTGGAAAAGTTCAATGGCACAAACTTTGAGTTATGGAAACTCAAGATGGAAGACATGCTCGTAGACCGTGATGTATGGGAGGCAGTTGATAATGATATCAAACCAGTAAACATGCCATAAGAAGATTGGGATCTCAGGGATCGGAAAGCTAAGGATCTCATTAGACTCTATCTAGCAGATTCTATTCTCTTTAATGTTCTCAATGAGAACACCGCAAACAAATTGTGGACATGGCTTGGGTCTGTGTATCAAGCCAAGTCCTTGGTGAGCAGATTGTTCCTAATAAATAAGTTGTATTCTCTGAGAATGGAGGAAGGATAATCCATTGTAGATCACCTGAACGTGTTTAACATGTTGATTGCATAATTGACATCAACTGGTGTCAAGTTGGAGGAGGAGGATCGATGTATGACCCTACTATGTTCCTTGCCAGATTCATGGGACCATCTTGTGATGGCCCTTGGGAGTACTATTTTCACTTTCCAAATTGATGATGTGGTGTCTTCACTATTATATCAAGAGATGCGAAGAAAGACTTCTGATTCAACCAAGGAAACCCTTGTTGTTCATGGTAGATCCAAATACAAAGGAAAGAAAAATGATAATAAGTCTAAAAAGGGTAGATCCAAATCCTGTGGGAAATCTAAGACTCCTGGAAAGTCTAAGGTAACATGTTGGAACTGTGGTAAGACTGGGCACTTTCGTAAGGACTGCAAAGAGCCAAAGAAGAAGAAGAAAATCCCAAATTCATATTCTAAAAAATCTCAAGAAGATTGCGATGCTTTTGTCGCAGCCTTGGCCACTCATGCATATGATGATGTGTGGTTGATTGACTTGGGTGCTTCTTTTCACATGACCTCTCATCGAAGTTGTTTCTCAAAGTATGAGGAGTTTGATGGTGGAAAGGTGTACCTAGGTGATGATTCTCACCTAGAGATAATTGGACAAGGAAGAGTCACTATCAGATTCCCTGATGGATGAGTAAAGGGGATCAATGGGGTAATGCACATCTTGGGTTTGGCATGAAACCTGATTTTTGTAAGTATGTTGAATGATGCAGGTATGCAAGTTGTTTTTTTGAAAGATGGATGTAAGATTATTAGAGGAGCTATAATGCTCGTGAAAGGTACTAGGAGAGGTACCATATTTTAGTTGGATTCTTGCACTTCATAGTGCAATAGTTCTTCTGTCTCAAGGAAGAGAGTAGAAATCACTTCATCTCCACCATCTAAACCGAAGAAGTCTGTGGTAATGGATTCTGATGGTAGTGCAGCAAGTGTACCTAAGGGTGCTAACACTTTGGAAGGCAAAATTCCTATAGAAAAGACAATGTTGTGGCATATGAGATTTGGCCACATTGGTGAGAAGGGTCTCAGAACCCTAAAAAATAAAAACCTCATTGAGGGGTTAAATGATTGTAGTCTCAAGTTAAAATTTTGTGAACACTGTGTTTATGGTAAGAAAAATTGTGTTCAGTTTTACTCTAGTTCTCACAAGTCTTCTAGTATTTTGGATCTTATCCATTCAAATGTGTTTGGTCCTATTAAAGTTCCTTCACTCTCCAAATCTGTATATTTTGTATCTTTCATAGATGATTACAATAGAAGGACATGGATTTATTTCCTTAAAAGTAAGACACAAGTTTTTAGTCTGTTCAAGGAATTTAAAGCTCTCGTAGAGAATCAGACTGGTAAAATAATTGTGTGAGAACTGACAATGGTGGTAATTTTTGTTTGGTAGAGTTTAAACAATTCTGTAAAGAATGAGGGATCGAGAGGCATAAGACAAATCCTTATGCCCCATAGCAAAATGGAATTGCAGAAAGAATGAACAAGACACTGATGGAGAAGGCTAGGACTATGCTTAGTGGAGCTGGCCTTGAACAAAGTTTTTGGGCTGGAGCTATGGCCACTACTTGCTATCTAGTTAACAGATCACCTACATCAGCTCTTGTTGGTAAGACACCCTTGGAGGTGTGGTCTGGTAAGAAGCCTTCAGTTAGACATCTTCGTGTTTTTGGTTGTGAAGCTTATGCACATGTACCTAAGGAGAGAAGATCTAAGTTGGAAAACAAGGCTGTAAAATGTATCTTCATCGGCTACAGTGTTGGTGTGAAAGGATACAAGCTTTGGGATCATGTGATTGGTAAGGTGTTGTATAGAAAAAATGTTATTTTTAGAGAGCTAACACCTTCTCCTATTTTGCTACAGCTAGATGAAAAAGAAATGAAAGATGTTGTTCAGTTGCCTCCTACCCCTGAGAAGACTGAACAAAGAGACCATGATGGATCTGATGATGAGGAGAGCTCTAGCAGCTCTGAAAATTTAGAAGAAGAGGTAGAACAACCTCAACCTCAGCCCTTGAGGAGATCCACGAGAGAAAGAAAGTAGCCATAGAGGTTTGGATTTTCTATGTTAGATTCCATTTGTGCTTATGCCTTGATTACAAACACTGATGAGCCTAGATATGTGAAAGAGGCTATGGGTATGGAAGATACAAGTTCCTAGTTTGAGGCCATAGATGATGAGATGGCTTCATTAGAGAAGAACAAAACTTGGGACCTAGTACCTTTTCCTAAAGGATGGAAATCTGTTGGAAGCAAATGGTTGTCTAAGAATAAATTCTATGTAGATGGTAGTGTTGAGAGGTACAAGGCTAGATTGGTTGCAAAGGGGTGTTCACAGGTGGAGGGAATTGATTATGGTGAAATATTCTCTCTTGTTGCAAAGCTTACATCCATTCGATTTCTGTTATCTCTAGTAGTATCGTATGATTTAGAGGTAGAACAGATGGATGTGAAGATAGCTTTCCTTCATAGTGATTTGGAAGAAGAGATCTATATGTCATAGCCTGGGCACTATATTTAGAAAGGTAAAGAGTCTTTGGATTGCAAATTAAAGAAGTCTCTATATGGTTTGAAATAATATCCTAGGATGTGGTACCTTAAATTTGATGCCTTTGTGTTGTCTATTGGTTTTCTGAGATCGAAATCATATCATTGTGTTTATTTCAAAGTTGACAATGATCGCCTTCTTATTATTGCATTATATTTTGATGATATGTTGTTGATTGGGAAGGGTATGGGTATGATTTCTAATTTGACATCTTAGTTGTCAGCAAAGTTTGAGATGGAAGATCTAGGGGTAGCCAGGTATATTCTGGGTATGGAAATCAGTAGAGATAGGTCTAACAGAAAACTTTGGTTGAGTTAGAGTAAGTATGTGAAGTCTGTGTTGGACAGGTTTAGCATGGTAGATGACAGACCATTGTGTGTTCATATTTCTATGGGAATAAATTTATCTGTGGATGATTTTCCAAAATCTCCTAATGAGGTGGAGGACATGAGAAAAGTACCTTATGCGAGTGTAGTTGGTAGCCTTATGTATGCTATGGTCTATACTAGACCAAACATTGCACAAGTAGTGGGAGTTTTGAGTCGATTTATGGCTAAACCTGGATGGGTACATTGGGATGTAGTTAAGAGAGTGTTTAGATATTTTAAGGGTACATCAGATTATTCCATATGCTATCATGGAAACTCTTCTGGAGCTCTGCATTTAGTTTGTATTCATGGGTTTTTGGATTCAGATTGGGCAGCTGACATTGACAGCAGGAGATCCACTAGTGCCTATGTGTTCACTATGTTTGGTGGTGCTATCAGTTGGATGAGTAAGAGACAACTTGTGGTCACTTTGTCCACAACAAAAGTAGAGTACATGGAATCTACTCATGCTTGTAAGGAATCCATTTGGCTTAGGAGACTATATTCGGATGTTGGTGTTGATACAGGACAAATTACAATTTGTTGCGACAGTCAGAGTGCTATTTGCCTTGCAAAGAATCCAACTTTCCATGCCAGAACGAAGCACATTGATGTGCAGTTTCACTTTGTGAGAGATATGGTAGAGGATGGAAAGGTAAGTTTGGAGAAGGTAGATATAGTAAAGAATGTTGGGAATGCATTGAAAAAACCTGTGGGCACAACAAAGTTCAGATGGTGTACGGATTCTATGGGCCTCTCGGCCTATAGAAATTAAATCATGTTATTTCATTTGGCTCTTACAAGGTGTTTGACAAGTGGGAGAATGTTAGGAATAAGGTGTCTCAACCTTATATATTTCCTTACATTTGATATTTTCCAAATGTCAGCACTTTGGACAATGTGTAAGGTAATCATGAATGAAATGGTTATGATGGATTCCTATGATGGTCATTAATATTTGTAAGAGCTAATTGTGGAAGATTCAATGATGGGTGAAGACATGCAAGACATGTGGCAACTGATCATGTTGAGTACTGTACACTCTTCTACAACTGTAAAACCCTAATACGGTTGTCTTTGGAAGTTTCCCTAAAAAGGGAAGCGCATGATATAAGAATTTTTTAGGGTTGTGAATCTAAGTCAGAAGTTAGTGTATTATTGGAACATTTTTATGTGGCCGAATTTGTCTTCAAGTGTTAATTATCTCCTGAAAGAACTTGCATTGAAAGTGTATTGTAAATAGTAATAGTTTTGATTAATACATTATGCAGGTTTTGCAGTGCTGGGGTTTTTTAATGAAAGGTTTTCCCCAGGGTAAATCATTGCGTCATTCTCATTTTTCTATGTATGCATGTTATTGTATTATCATTCTGTAATTGCTAAGGGTTAAATCTGAATTTGCATGATCCTCTTCTTGATAGTTTAGCGTAGGGAACTATTTTCCGCACACTTAGTTTCCTTTCAGTTTGTATCAGAACCTGGCCAGTTTTGGTTCTATTTGTTAGGGTTCATGTTTTTTGAGCCAATCTCGAGTTCAGTGGGATTATTTTGTAGAGTATTCATAACCTTATTGCAGGAAGAGATGATAGGTTCTTCATATAGTAGAATGGAGGTGGAAAAGTTTCATGGCACAAACTTTGAGTTATGGAAACTCAAGATGGAAGACATGCTCATAGACCGTGATGTATGGGAGGCAGTCAATAATGATATCAAACCAGTAAACATGCCTCAAGAAGATTGGGATCTCAAGGATCGAAAAGCTAAGGGTCTCATTAGACTCTATCTAGCAGATTATGTTCTCCTAAATTTTCTCGATGAGAATACCACAAAAAAATTGTGGACATGGCTTGGGTCTGTGTATCAGGCCAAGTCCTTGGTGAATAGATTGTTCCTAAGAAAGAAGGTCTATTCTTTGAGAATGGAGGAAGGAGGATCCATTGTAGATCACGTAAACATGTTTAACATGCTGATTACATAGCTGACATCAAATGGTGTCAAGTTGGAGGAGGAGGATCGATGTATGACCCTGTTATGTTCCTTGCTAGATTCATGGGACCATCTTGTGATGGCCCTTGGGAGTACTATTGTCACTTCCCAAATGGATGATGTGTTTTCTTCACTATTATTTGAAGAGATGCAAAGAAAGACTTCCAATTCAACCAAGGAAGCCCTTATTGTTTGTGGTAGATCCAAAGACAAAGGAAAGAAAAATGACAATAAGTCTGAAAAGGGTAGATCCAAATCCTGTGGGAAATCTAAGACTCCTGGAAAGTCTAAGGTAACATGTTGGAACTATGGTAAGATTGGGCACTTCCATAAGGACTGCAAAGAGATAAAGAAGAAGAAGAAAATCCCAGATTCAAATTCTAAAAAATCTCAAGAAGATGGCGATGCTTTTGTCGCAACCTTGGCCACTCATACATCTGATGATGTGTGGTTGATTAACTTGGGTGCTTCTTTTCGCATGACCTCTCATCGAAGTTGTTTCTCAAAGAATGAGGAGTTCGATGGTGGAAAGGTTTACCTAGGTGATGATTCTCACCTAGAGATAGTTGGATGAGGAAGAGTCACTATCAGATTCCCTGATGAATGAGTAAAGGGGATCAACAGGGTAATGCACATCCCAGGTTTGGCATGAAACCTTTTATCTGTAAGTATGTTGAATGATGCAGGTGTGCAATTTGTTTTTTTGAAAGATGGATGCAAGATGATTAGAGGAGCTATAGTGCTCATGAAAGGTACTAGGAGAGGTACCATGTTTCAAATGGATGCTTGCACTTCACAGTGCAATAGTTCTTCTGTCTCAAGGAAGATAGCAGCAGTCACTTCATCTCCACCATCTGAACCAGCAATGAGGAAGTCTATGGTAATGGGTTCCGATGGTAGTGCAGCAAGTGTACCTAAGGGTGCTAACACTTTGGAAGGAAAACTTCCTGCAGAAAAGACAATGTTGTGCCATATGAGATTTGGACACTTTGGTGAGAAGGGTCTCAGAACCCTAAAAAATAAAAACCTCATTCAGGGGTTAAATGATTGTAGTCTTGAGTTCAACTTTTGTGAACATTGTGTTTATGGTAAGCAAAATCATGTTCAGATTTTACTCCAGTTCTCACAAGTCTTCTAGTATTTTGGATCTTATCCATTCAGATGTGTTTGGTCTTGTTAAAGTTCCTTCACTCTCCAAATCTATATATTTTGTATCTTGTATAGATGATTACAGTAGAAGGACATGGATTTATTTCCTTAAAAGTAAGACACAAGTTTTCAGTCAGTTCAAGGAATTTCAAGCTCTCTTAGAGAATCATACTAGTAAAAGAATTAAGTGTGCGAGAACTAAAAATGGTGGTGAGTTTTGTTTGGAAAAGTTTGAATAGTTCTGTAAAGAACGAGGGATCAAGAAGCATAAGAAAACTCTGTATACCCCATAGAAAAATGGAGTTGCAGAAAGAATGAATGGGACACTGATGGAGAAGGCTAGGAGTATGCTTAGTGGAGTTGGCCTCGAACAAATTTTTTGGGCTGAAGCTGTGGCCACTGCTTTATATCTGGTTAACAGATCTCCTACATCAGCTCTTTTCGGTAAGACACCCTTGGAGGTGTGGTCTGGTAAGAAGCCTTCAGTTAGACATCTTCATGTTTTTGGTTGTGAATCTTATGCACATGTGCCTAAGGAGAGAAGATCTAAGTTGGCAAAGAAGGTTGTAAAATGTATCTTCATCGGCTACAGTGATGGTGTGAAAGGATACAAGCTTTGGGATCCAGTTATTGGTAAGGTGTTGTATAGCAAAAATGTTATTTTTAGAGAGCTAACACCTTCTCCTATTTTTCTACAACTAGATGAAATAGAAATGAAAGAAGATGTTGTTCAGTTGCCTCCTACCCCTGAGAAGACTAAACAGAGAGACCGTGATGGATCTGATGATGAGGAGAGCTCTAGCAGCTCTAAAAATTTAGAAGAAGAGGTAGAACAACCTCAACCTCGGCCCTTGAGGAGGTCCACAAGAGAAAGAAAGCAGCCAGAGAGGTTTGGATTTTCTATGTTAGATTCCAGTTGTGCTTATGCCTTGATTACAAACACTGATGAGCCTAGATCTATGAAAGAGGCTATGGGTATGGAAGATGCAGGTTCCTAGATTAAGGCCATGGATGATGAGATGGCTTCATTGGAGAAGAACAAAACTTGGGACCTAGTACCTTTGCCTAAAGGACGGAAACCTATTGGAAGAAAATGGTTGTTTAAGAAGAAATTATGTGCAGATGGAAGTGTTGAGAGGTACAAGGCTAGAATGGTTGCAAAGGGGTATTCATGGGTGGAGGGAATTGATTATGGTGAAATATTCTCTCCTATTGCAAAGCTTACATCCATTAGATTTCTATTATCTCTAGCAGCATCGTATGATTTAGAGGTAGAACAGATGGATGTGAAGACAGCTTTCCTTCATGGTGATTTGGAGGAAGAGATCTATATGTCATAGCCTGAGCACTATATTCAGAAAGGTAAAGAGTCTTTGGATTTTAGATTAAAGAAGTCTTTGTATGGTTTGAAACAATCTCCTAGGATGTGGTACCTTAAATTTGATGCCTTTGTCTTGTCGATTGGTTAACTAAGATCAAAGTCAGATCATTGTGTTTATTTAGAAGTTGACAATGATCACCTTCTTATTATGGCATTATATGTTGATGATATGTTGTTGATTGGGAAGGGTATGGGTATGATTTCTGATTTGAAGTCTCAGTTGTCAGCAGAGTTTGAGATGAAAGATCTAGGGGCAGCTAGGTATATTCTAGGTATGGAAATCAGCAGAGATAGGTCTAACAGAAAACTTTGGTTGAGTTAGAGTAAGTATGTGAAATTTGTGTTGGACAGGTTTAGCATGGTAGATGGTAGACCATTGTGTGTTCCTGTTTATATGGGAACAAATTTATCTGTGGATGATTGTCCAAAATCTCCTAGTGAGGTGGAGGACATGAGCAAAGTACCTTATGTGAGTGCAGTTGGTAGCCTTATGTATGCTATGGTCTGTACTAGACCAGACATTATGCAAGCAGTGGAAGTTCTGAGTTAGTTCATGGCTAAACCTGGATGGGTACATTGGGATGCAGTTAAGAGAGTGTTCATATATTTGATAGGTACATCAAAGTATTCCATATGCTATCATGGAAACTCTTCTGGAGCTCCACATTTAGTTTGTATTTGTGGGTTTGTGGATTCAGATTGGGCAGGTGACATTGACAGCACGAGATCCACCAGTGCCTATGTGTTCACTATGTTTGGTGGTGCTATCAGTTGGATGAGTAAGTGACAACCTATGGTCACTTTGTCCACAATAGAAGTAGAGTACATGGCAGCTACTCATGCTTGTAAGGAATCCATTTGGCTTAGGAGACTATGTTTTGATGTTGGTGTTGATGTAGGATAGATTGCAATTTGTTGCGACAATCAAAGTGCTATTTGCCTTGTGAAGAATCCAACTTTCCATGCCAGAATGAAGCACATTGATGTGAAATTTCACTTTGTGAGAGATATGGTAGAGGATGGAAAGGTAAGTTTGGAGAAGGTAGAGACAGTAAAGAATGTTGCGGATGCATTGATAAAACCTATGGGCACAGTGAGGTTCAGATGGTGTTCAAAGTCTATGGGTCTATCCGCCTATAGAAATTAAATCATGTTATTTCCTTTGGCTCTTACAAGGTGTTCGACAAGTGGGAGAATGTTAGGAATAAGGTGTCTCAACCTTGTATATTTCCTTACATTTGATAGTTTCCAAATGTCAGCACTTTGGACAATGTGTAAGGTAATCATGACTGAAATGGTTATGACGGATTCCTATGACGGTCATAAATATTTGTAAGAGCTAATTGTGGAAGATTTTATGATGGGTGAAGACATGCAAGACATGTGGCAACTGATCATGTTGAGTACTATACACTCTTCTGCAACTGTAAAACCCTAATACGGCTGTCTTTTGAAGTTGCCCTAAAAAGGGAAGCACATGATATAAGTGTTTTTTAGGGTTGCGAATCTAAGTCATAAGTTAGTGTATTGTTGGAACATTTTTATGCTGCCAAATTTTTCTTCAAGTGTTGATTATCTCCTGAAAGAACTTGCATTGCAAGTGTATTGTAAACAGTAATAGTTTTGATTAATACATTGTGCAGGTTTTGGAGTGCTGGGGTTTTTTACTGAAAGGTTTTCCCAGGGTAAATCATTGTGTCATTCTCATTTTTCTATGTATGCATGTTATTGTATTATCATTATGTAATTGCTAAGGGTTAAATCTAAATTTGCACGATCCTCTTCTCTGGAGTTTAGCGTAGGGAACTATTTTCTGCACACTTAGTTTCCTTTCATGTTTCTCCTTTCAGAAATTCCATTTTGTTGTGGTGTTCTCGGTGCATGAACATGTCTTTTAATTCCATGCTCATTGCAATAGTTAGTGAATTCATCTAAAGTAAATTCTCCTCCTCTATCTGACCTTAAGCATTTTAATTTCTTTTCACTTTGTATTTCTACCATAGCTTTATACCATTTAAACATCTTGAATGCTTTTGATTTATCTTTTAAGAACATGACTGCCATCATTCTAGAATAATCATCAACAAAGAGAATAAATTACCTATCTCCATAGTAACTCTTTATTCTCATGGGTCCACATAGATCAGTATGGACTAATTCTAGAATTGCATTAGATGTATGGGTTTTACTCTTGAAACTAGACTTTGTCATCTTACCTTTTTGACAATTCTTGCACATGATATGCTCGGGCTTAGTCATGCTTGGTAAGCCTCTAACATTCCTTTTGTTGCTTATTTTTATCATGTTGTCAAAATTCACATGACATGATCTTTTGTGCCACAACCATATGTCTTCATTTATATCCATTAAACAAGTGATGTTAGTGTCATCAAGATAGAAAAGGTTACCTTTTTTTTTCTCACCAGTTCCAATCAACCTTCCTGATTCATTGAAGATCTATGCCTTCTTATTTTCAAATGCCACTCAGTGACCTATATTATTCAACTATGAAACACTTAACAGATTATAATTCAGTCTTTTCGCCAGTAAGCATTTTCACATTTGATCAGGTTATTCAATATTATAGTTCCTTTACCTTCAACTGGACAAAGTGTATCATTTCCCATTCTTACTGAACCACCATTATAGTATTTAAAAGTCTCAAAATTTTGTTTATCACCGGTCATATGGTGAGTGTAGCCACTATCTATGATCCAGATATCATTCTTGCTAACTTTAGATATGAGTGGAGTTTCTACATACCTTTCTTCTTCTTCGTCTGAATCATCCTTCATGACTACAAATACCATCTCAATGTATTCTTCTGATTTGATGTCAGTGTTATCAGCTTTGTTCTTAGCTAGGTAACAAACTTTCTTCCCTTTGTCCTTGTAGTCTCAGGTATCTCTTTTGTCAGATTTTCAATTTCTTTGGTAATCTCTGTTATCACCTCTGTCAAAATTCTTCTCATATGATCTGTCATTACCTCTGTCATCTTTGCTTCTGTTTGGATATCTTGTAGCTAAGTGTCCAACCTCTTTACAATTGAAACATACAAGTGGTAATTTACCTTTGTATCTGCCTTTGCCTCTCTACAATATTCTTGCCATTAGTGCTTCAATCTCATCAAGTCCTTGATCCTCATTATCACTTTCACTATCATTTCTAATAGCATGTCTATGACTTGAATTACTTATCTTTAAAGAAGATTTGAATGTAGATTCTATAGATGGTAAGACACTATTATCAAATTTATTCATCTCAAATGAAATTGGTCTACCAATCAGACTATCTAGAGTAACTATATTGTTTACAACTACTCTCATTTCTTGAATAGCAGAAACTCTAATAGCATATAAAGGAAGTAAGGTTCTTAAGATTTGACTTACCACTGTCTCCTCTTCAAGTACACCTCCAACTCCTTGGATAGCATTCACAACCTCTTTTATTATGTACCTATACTGAGTGATATTTTCTCCTTCTTTCATCCTTAGTTCATCAAACCTCGCTCTTAGGCTTTCTACCTTGGCTCTTAGTACATTAGCATCTCATCCATGTACCTTCTTCAACTTATCCCACATTTTCTTTCCAGAGGTGCAAGTTTTGACATCTTCAAACTCAGCATCGGAGAGTGATGAGGCAAATTCTATCATCATGTAATTATTCTCATGCTTTACTCTTAATTCCTCAAGACTATGAGGTCCTACAGGTAACACATATTCAGTATCAAGGTATTGAGTAACATCATTTCCAATACCTGATAAGAGGAATCTTATTCTATTTTTCCATGATGAAAAGTTGTCTTCATTCAACTTGGGCACATCTTGTTTGTTCATCTTGTGATATTTTTCTTGAGTTGTTAAACTCCCTTTCTAAGAACACAAGCTCTGATACCAATTGTTAGTAATAACTAAGAGGGGGGTGAATTAGTTGCCTCAAAAATATTCCAATTAATCAACCCAAAAACTTAGTACCACAATACTACACCTCTAGTTATCTTCAGTCCTATAAGATGAATGCCTTCAAATATACTTATCAAATTACTACTACTTAGAATGCTTTGTTAAACCTTATTTTGTATGTTTACTGAATAGCAGTCTTTCAATTTATCAAAAAATAGTAAATTACTTAGAGTTTACCAATCAATCGAGATTAGCTATGTGTAATGCAAAACACTGAAGTAATGCCTCATAAACACATTGACACATGGATTTTTAACATGGAAACCCTTTTAAGGGAAAAAACACTTGGGACCAGTAACCCAAGATTTTCACTCTTCTGAAGTGAGCTTGGTGAAGAGACAACCCTGTTAAAGGTTACAAACATAATGTTAGGTGTAACCTTGTTAGAGGATTTAAAAGATTAGTTTGTCACTTGATATCGGGCATTTCTATGCTACCTTCTTTGTCCAATCACTTCTAGTTTGTCAAATGGTATCTGGCATCTCATGCTATCTTCATGAAAAAACTTTTAGATACTCCTTGGGATGTATGTCAATATAGAAAGGATTACAAATCCTGCTCAGTTAAGAGATTTTCTGAATCAATGGTTAAACTGAAATAGTATGATTTGTTCACATATACAACTTATACTTGTAGATTTTTCAGTTCAATTGTAAGCTCATAAAACCAATCTGATCAATATATCTTTTAATACCTTTGCTCCACTTTTTTTCTACTCGGTGATGCTATGCTCTACTGCTCGGTGTCCACAGAAATCTTTAGCTCTTTCCTTAGCTTGATTGATCGGACTGTATGAAGTTGTTCTTCATCAATTTCTCTCCACCATCCTATTTTTCATTCAATCCCCTCAATTCATAATGAATTAAGTTGTCTCTTTATAGACATGATATCACCATTTCTAGGTTCTTAATTTTCTCTATCTTGGCGTGATCCGCAATCTTAGCCAATCTAATTTAAAGAAAAACTCTTATTTTATCTTGGAGAGATCTTCTTGCCAACTGGACAAAATATATTTAAATCCTTTACTTATCTCTTGCTTTATCTTGTCAATGAAAACATTGATAACTACCAGTTAAGTCTATATTTAACTCTACCAGCTAGATATTTTGTCATTTCTGAACTCCAATTAACTTCGGTGTTTTCACTCTTTGTAAGCTTCAGTCAACACTCCAATTCTTCTCGGGCTTCTCCGTCGGGTTACACTATGATTCTGGCTGTCGGGTATGCTTGTGATTCTGTTCGTCAGTAATGCTCATCGGTGTTCTTTCTCGAGCATCACTATGACTTGACTTTCGGTTATCTCTGTTCGTCGGGTTCCACTAGTTGTCGGTGTTTGAATTCACATAGTGAATGCTTATCGTTTATGCATTACTGAAAGCATAATCTTTATCTCTTTGATTCTCTAAAGTCTTTGACACTTTGATTATAACCGATTATATTATATCAAGTTGACATCAATGACAATACAATCCATTAACTGATTTAATGTATTGCATTATCTTTCTACATTTCGGTGATCAACTTAACATCTTGAAAAATTTAATAAGTTACATGTCATCACTTTATATCCCTATTTAAAATCTCTAGGGTGATGGATAAAAAAAATATAAAAAATTCAACGCTTCTTCCTCTGGATAGGCATGGAACAAAAAAAAGAAAATGACTTTGATCAATTGGGCTATTCTATGTAAACCAAAAATTATGGGTGGTCTTGGAATCAGAAAGTTGACTGACATTAATAGAGATTTGATTGCTAAAGTTGGATGACATTTTACTATTGGTCTGGCTAACTGGTGTTAAATTATGCAAACTTAGTACCTGAATAATGGTTTCTTTTGTAGGTATATTGACTCTCATAAACTCCCTTCTGGTCAAATTTATTTGACAATATCCTAAAAATTCATTCCATTAAGAATGGATAAAGTGGCAGGTTAGTGATGGATGAACTATTATATTTTGGGAGGATTCTTGGATGGGTGATGAATCTCTAGTTGCCACCCCCTTCTATCACCTAATGATTAGAATAAAGGATCATTTTGGGAATCTCAATGTAGAATCTTACATTTTGACGGGTGATAAATGGAAACCTCTTAGGCAATGCGGTTGGGAAAAACCTACTCTTATTCCAAAGATTGATGAGTTGCAGACTATTATTGTTGAAGTTAGGATACCTATATTCCCAAGAAAGGATTATTTTATCTAGGCAAGGAACCTTTCTAGCACCTTTTCTGTCAAATATTCCTACACCCTCCTGATAAGGAACAATGCTCATAATGATAGTTGGAGGACATCAATGCATTGTAAATTTCTCACTCATGACAACCTCATTAAAAGAGGGTTCCAATTTCCTAACCATTTTATTCTCTGCAAAGGGGATGAAGAGACCATACAACATTTGTTTATCCATTTCCCTTCTTCCTCCTACATCTAGAATGACATCCTCTAAAGATTCTCGATGATTTTTCAATGTAGATCTCCAACAATTTTTCCACAATTGGGAATGTCCCTCAAAACACTCACTCATAAGGCAACTTTGGAGGAAAATCTCACCACATGTTTTTTGGGCTCTATGGAAGGAAAAAAACAATAGGATCTTTAGGCACTCTGATAATATGTTGTCAATAATCAACAAGCTTCTCCTTAAAAATATTATAGTAAGTAACTGGAAAATCCCTGGTGAACCTCTCTCTCCTTTGGATCATAAGATGACATAGAATTCAAATTTTCCATTCCTTTTAAAAATATGAAAGCTCTAAGAAAATTGCTAGAACAGACACTATTTTCAAACCTCCTCAACCTCCCAATTTCAATTTCAATTTTGATGGTGTTTCTAGATTGGGTGTTGCTATTAGAGATGGGATTATTAGATATCATAATGGTCTACTCATTGTTTCTTATGCTGGTATTCTAGGCAGCTGTACAAGTAACCAAGCTGAAGGGATGACCTTATTATGAAGGCTAAAAATTGGCCTCTCCATTGGCATTAAGGCCTTGGAGATAAAAGGAGACTCTAAATTAATTGTCAATGCTATAAGGGAAACCATGAAGGCTAGTTGGAAATTAGAGTAAATCTTTAAAGACATTAGATCTCTTCGTATTGTCCTGATTGTTTTTACTATTTAGCATACCTATAGGGAGGGGAATGTCATTGTTGATTCAATAGTTGCGATGGGATTGGAAAGGAAGGGTCTTCACTATTGGAGACAATCTAATTCCCTACTTGAGACAATAAAATCCATTATAAAGAAGGAGAAAATGAAATATGTTCTCAATGCAAGGCATTAAGATGGTGTTATGGACCCTTTGTTGGGTGGTTGGGGTTTGGAATGATAGAGAGAGACATTTTTAAAATTTGAAATTTTCAAACTCTTAATCTTTGCAAGAAGCCAAGTCTAAATTAATGAGGGTATCATTTCTCAAGCCATGGGCTTGTCTACGAAAGGTCAAATGAGGAATAAAATGATCCATTTCATAGGTGTGGGCATCTTGAACTAGTTCTTTCATGCCAATAAAAATCCAGTAAAGCTTCACAGAGGTTTTAACAGAGAAGAGTTACCGCCTCCATGGGACCAAGTATGTACTACTATCATGAAATATTTCACATTGGAGGGAAGGTATGGGGTTTACTACTATTACCATATGTCTTTCCTCAATCACCTCCTTAATCATGATTTGATTTTTATTCCTTTATTTCTATTGCATTTGTTTGAATTTACAGTTAAATATATTATTGACTCTAAGAAAGAGGGCAAAAATTATACCATTTTCCATCAAGGGCTCATGTTTAGACTCTATCACTTTCACCTCACTATGTGTCTTTCATGTCCAATATTTGTTCAGGAGGACCCACCTTTCCCAACCCCTCCCTCTACAAGTATTATGGACATCTTAGGTTCCAACAAAAAGAAATGTATCAAGAGACCCAAAACCATACAGAATTCCCCTGACAATTCCCCTAAATTTGTTTCCCCTGTGAATCCTAATGATAAAAAATAAGTGACCCACCGACCTAATTTAACATTCAACACATCCAATCAGATGTGGAAATTACTTAAGAAACAAGTACCCATTGTCGTTCCACTAGGCTCACTACCAAACCCGAGGCGAAGGGTAAGAAGCTTAAGGAATCATTTGTTCAAGATGAAGATACTAGTGAGTCTAAGAGCCATGTAGAGAATACCCACAACAATGAGACTTAGTTGACTAATATTAATTCTTTCCATGTTTATGAGAGCCTTAAAATGGCATCCTTGGATCTCACACAAAAAGTTGAGGAAGGTAGTAAAGTCAACTCCCCAATTGATGCCACCTCCTCTGTTGATACCAAGGGCATATCTATGGGAGACAAGACTGATGTGAGTGGGGAATGTAGAAACTATTGGACTACATTGAGGTAAATAGTTGATAGTAGAAATGATATAAAACTTTTGGATAACAGATTCCTGGAGCTGTCCAAGTTCATCATCAAGGTGATGCACTCTTTGGCCACCACCCTTGTTTATTGCAGGAGGAAAAGTCTGGAGCTAAGGACTCTGAGGATGGTGATTTGAATAAACTCTTTATGTTCCTAACAAAGGATTGGGCTCAGATGATGCTATCAAAGTCCAGTGTGCTAAAGAAAAAGGCCTAGCTCATGCCTCTATTTCTTATCGTGTTCCTACTGGATTATTTATGTTTCTGTGGTATTTTTTGGTGTTTCTTTTATAGGGATTATTATTATGTTTAAGTCCTACTTGTTTATCCCTATGTGGCATACAATAATAACTTCTTATAACTATATAAATATGACTATTATGGTGTGGGATAATATCTCTATTTTATATACGGCATGTTGAGTTAATTTGGAGGTGTTAGTTATATAATATTTTCTTGTAGCTAGCAACTTGTTTCTTGTTTTTTTATATTAAGTAAAACTAGATGCTCTGTTTATTTTTTACTTAGTGTTCAGCTGACAATAGTAATTATTCTTTGGCCGGCCTCTGGGCATTGTAACTATGGGACAACACCCTTATTTTTTTCTGCTATTAATATAAAAAGCATTACATAAAGATAAAACAATCAAATTTTTAAAATGTTAGCATTTTAATATAATAATTTAAATAAAAAAATAGATTATAATAATTTAAAAAAGTAATATAGCACTACAAACTAATAAATTAAATTGTATTACTTAAGTCTACATATTAAAAATTATATATCCAAAATAAATCTCAAAACAAAATAAAACAATATTAAAATATAACATTTTTTAGTTAGATATTTTAAAAAAATGTATCTATCTTTGTATATAAAGATAGCTTTACATTATATTTAATAAGAACTTAATTGTAGACCAAAGCTCCATAACATATAATGTTTGACACAATTGTATCATATAAAAGTACAACCTCCAATTACTATTTTATCATATACGTACCAATAATGTATAATGACTCGGCACTCCACAGCAAATTACAAACGCATATCCTTTCCCTAGGTCAGAAAAACACAAGTATTGTTCTACATAGGTAAAAATATGTGTGGAGATAACATTCGGTCATAATGCCAGGGAATGAGGTATTTTCCATCATGGTTAAAATTAGTTACAAGTTAATAAATAAATACAAAATAGTATTAAATAAATTGGCAGTGGCATTTACCGCTAGATAAATCTATGTTTTTAAAAGTAGACGTGAAAATATTGTAGGGTTTTAAAATCCTAAATTTATTTATTGGATGCAATAGAAAAATGAAAATAAAATATATCGTGCTTTTAATGAATTTGACATGTGGTAGAGGGAATTTGTTGAGCTTCACAGCAAAAAAAAAATGACAATTTTTTAGCAATGAAATTTGCCTAGTGTGGACTAATAAAAAATAAGAAGACACTCACTATTTGATATTATTGCAAGGCAGAAGGAACGTGGAAAGATAAAAATTAGCAAATGAAAAATGTTGAAAATTGTACCATCTAGATTATTTTCATTGTCTTGTATCTCCTCTAGAGTATTCTAGATTATTGATGCATTTAGTCACTCGAAGAGGTGTGAATGGTCAATTGGGAGAATTTTAGTTTTTTCATTGTTGATATTTGTGTGGTACATAAGATCAATTGGAGCATTTTAATAAATGGTTCTTTTATACAAGAATGGTCTTAATGGACAAGTGATAACTAAAAATAAACTATGTGTCCACTTCGAAAGATTCAAACATGATTGAAAGTAAAACTCTAATTTAGAAAGACAATCAAGCTCCACTATCAATATGCTTGTATTAATTTTTACAATAGGGATAGAGGGAAAGATATGGATAGATAGGGATAGAATTTAGGAGAGATTAGGGAAAGGTGTGAGAGAGATAGAGAGAGGGGTAAGGAAATATAGATGGAGAGGGAGAGATAAAGAGAGATGAAAGAGAAAGATATATATAAAGATGAAAGAGATAAATATATATATAGAGAGAGGGAGAGAGAATGAGGTAAAGCAAGAGAAGAGAAAGGCATACATAAATATGAAAGAGATAAAAATAGAGAGAGGTAGAAAGAAGGAGATATGTAGGGGTAGATAATGATGATGACATAGTGAAAATGTGATAGGGAGAGAGGTGAGAGAAGAACATGGAGAGATAGAGATAGAGAGACAAAGTGATACAATTATAGAGGTTTAGGAAGAGGGAGATGGGGATAGAGCACGAGGGATTCACTTAGTGAACCTGAGTCATATCACATGCATTCATGGGATACTAAAGAATTTCATTATTTTTTAAAAATATTTCCCAAAAATCCCTTTTTCTCACCCCCAATACCAACCCAGTACCCCATATACCCTTTTTCTATATAAAATCTCACCCCCTCCCCAAAAAAAACCCCTCCCCTCTATTTAGGCACTATATTACCCCCTTTTTTTCCTATTTTAAACCCCTGAATATGAATTCACATGGCATTGTATTTCCCCTTGAATGAACACCCAATGACATAGAGAGAGAGAGAGAGAGAGATTGATTTTACATAATTAAAGTCATATATACCATGGAAAGACATGACATAGCCTTCGCTTATAGTTCAAAAGAAAGGGGGCTTAAAAAACTTTAGGTCGCAAATACATATATCGTTGAAGGGGTGAAAGGCATAATGAAGACAACTATATATTTGAAGATTTCATGTGTCTAAAGAAAGAACGGTTTATGATTAATAACATAATGATAAATCACAGGGAGACAATATCCTTGGCATAAGTATAGAAAATGGCAATTCTCTTCTATATGATTCATCACGACAGGGTGAGACATTAAACCATAACCAAAAGAATCAACGTGCAAGATGATTTCAAGAGTCTTACATGATTGAGGAATAATATAACATATCGATTTAAAAAGGAAGGTTGTTCATTTCAAATAGGAATGAACGCCTTCAGTGTAATTACCAATAATTATCCCCACTAGATTACAGGAACAAGTGAGGTGGGTTACACTTTCCACTATGCCGAGGTGTGGTGATAATCACCCCGGGTATGGTCAGCTCATTCGTATCATCGAAACTATCAAAGCAGCCAACCTTCGAGCCACCATATCATACGAGTTTGGTGTGCAGGGGGAGTGGGGTAGTAGTGGCAAAAAAATGTGAGTTCTATGCGCAGAGGTCCTATCGATATTGTACGTGAATGTGAGCCATTTTTTTATTATCCCAACATTATCTTATTTAAATTTTTGCATAAAAAAATTGAAAATGGAACGACAAAAGGTCATAAAAACATTAACCCAGCCATCGCGAATCCTCTTAGAGTGTGCGGTCTGTGTAGGAGTATAGGCCAGGGGCAGAGGGTTGTGTCTATGCAGCCACATATTTGCACCTTGGTAAACAAAACATGTTGTTAACAAAATATGTTAGCAACATATGTGTTACCCTATTGTATTAACATGTGTTAGTAATTTGCAAATATATATATATATATATATATTTCTTTATTTATTTATTTATTTATTTATATGTACGTATGTATGTATGTATTCCACATAAGGTGTAGTATGTGGAATACCAGGAAAGGGTAATATGATTGTTCATTACCTACCAGTAGAAGTCTGGTTTTAAATTGCTTTGACCAAAGCTATGGAAACACATGTTTACTTAAATGTGTTTGGTTATGTTTTCATGTTCCTGTTTACCTGTGATTAGTCCTACTTAGACATATGTGGAAATTAGTTAGTTTCACAGACACACCAGATTCCTTCTGATCCATCAGTGCCAGGTAATAGACTTCATGGGCAAGGTCAGTGCACTCTTCATTTCAGGATGAGCCCCAAGGGAGCTAACCACTCCATGGTTGGGTGGTTTAAACCCCTGAACCACACTCCCATTTCGATATTTGCAGATGGGCAGGTGTCTGATGGCTTAGGAGACTAGAGTATGCAGATCGACAGTTGTCTGGTGGCATATTTGATATTTTTTAATGCGACATTTTGGTCTTGAACATGATTTATATATATGTATATTTCCATTTATGATGTAAGGTGCATGACAAGTTAGTCAGCATCCTGATATTGAACATTGTAATTTTACTAATTATGAAAATATTAAAGTTTTGATAGAATGGTTGATTACTTTTGGAATTACTACCTTTTCTGTTATGTCAAATATTTGAAAATTAAAAATTTGATATTGTGTACCTGATTACTTGTATATTTGAATGTTTTTGGCTGATTAGTCTATAGCGATTGACCGACTGTGACTATTGAATCAACATTAGATGATATTTGTTTTCTTATGATTATGTGGCATTTGTTGTTATTTGTAGTCTTTACATGTGGTATCAGAGTTGTGTTTAAACACTAGGACCTTGGTCTACTGTTGCTAATTTGCATACTTATGCCTAGTGCAGGAGTTAATCTGACACCATGGATACTAGGAAAAGTAAACGGGCTAGTTCTAGCAATGAATTGAATGGTGAATCTAATTAGAGGTTAGACCAGATCTTGGCTCTCTTGCAGTATCAGGGTGATCGTATGGATCATCTGGAGAAATATTTGAGAGGTAGGTAGGATGATGAGGAAAGAAGGAAGAGGGAAGAAGATCTGAGGGTAGAATCTCAACAGAAACAAGAGGAATATTTGAGGTTGGAAGCTCAACATAAGCAGGAAGAAGACCTAAGATTGGAAGCTCAGAGGAAAGAAGAGGAGGATAACAGGAATGAAGAGAAGTTGAAACATAATGCTGATATGAGGGTTGTAGAAGTACCCAATAATAGGGAAAGAATAGCAGAACAGCTAAGAAAGGACCTCAAGAAGGTTGTACCTCCTAACTTCAATGGTAAGACCATTGGTCATGAGGCTGAAGCATGGATTGTGTCCATGGAAAATTACTTTCACCTTCACAATATTTTTGGCGAATCTAGAGCTATGAGGGGTGCTTTTCAGTTGATTGGTCAAGCTGGTACTTGGTGGAACAATGAGATGGCAGAGAAGAGGATGTAGCCTGGTGAGATCTCTTGGGAGGATTTTCTAGTACTGTTTCACAAGAGATGGTTACCACAATTATACTATGATTGGAAAGTAGTTGACTTCCAAAGCCTGATACAGAGAGTAATGTCTGTTACTCAGTGTCATGAGAGGTTCTGCCACTTGGTTAAGTATGTACCTCAGTATCAGCAGGATGAGCGGTTTAGAACCCACAAAGTTATTCTTGGACTATGTCTAGAGATAGGATCTAAGATTGACATGCATGAGCCTAAGTCTATGGACTTTTATTTTAGGAAGGCATTGAGGCAAGAATAGAAACTGCAGTAGGTGTCTACAGTAAGGGGTAATCAGAGGAATGATTCCTCTCAGGGATTTAAGAGGAAATTTTAGGATAACTGACCTAAGGATTTTAGACGTTGGCAGGTTCAGAATATGAGAGGTAAAGGTCGAGGAAATGTAGGCAGAAAAACAAACAAAAATAATGGTGCTCAGTATTAGAACCAAGGTAATGGCAGAAATGGGAATAACAGAAATGACAATGGGAGTAATAGACCTAAGGGTGGGAAAGGACCAATGGATGGTTGCTTCACTTATGGAGGTGACCATTATTCTAGTACATGTCCTTAGCGTACGAATCACAAAGATGGGAAGGGTCCCCAGGCTCAACATTTGATTCATGCAATTGTTGATCATAGGCAAGCTAACTTTTAGGCTACTCTTATCCAGTTGGCTGGTAAGATTTTTGGCCAAAGTGTTTCCATTTTGATTGATACTGGAGCTACAGAATGTTTCATAGATCCTAGAGTTGTTTCTTGTTTATCAGTTAGACCTAGATATTTGTCTAAACCATGGATGGTAGAATATGGAAATAGGTCAGAGCGTAGGGTTGAGCAATGTTTATCTTGCAGCAAGTTAGAACTTCCAAATTTTTAGACGCAATTAAATATTTATGTAGCCCCATAGGGTTCCTATGATGTCAATTTGGGCATGAATTGGTTGAATAAACATAAGATGTTAGTAAACTATACAGACAAGTCAGTTAAATGTCTTGATGATTTAGGAGAACCTATAGTAGTTTCGGGTGAGAAGAGGCCCTTTGAGATTAGACAGATTTCTGCCATGCAATTGAAGAAGGCAAAGAGGAAGGGGTACATGTTGTATGTGGCTTACCTCAAAGACCTTGACACTCCTCCTAGCTTAGAAGAACACCCTACCTTGCAGGAATTCTAGGATGTATTTCCAAAAGAATTACTTGAGTTACCTCCTAAGAGGGAATTTGACTTCTCTATTGATGTAATGCCTGGAACTGAGCCTCAATCCAAGGCTCCATATTGTATGACCACCACTGAGATGTATGAGCTAAAGATGCAGTGGATGGAACTCTTGGACAAAGAGTTCATACGCCCTAGTGTGTCACCATGGGGAGCTCTAGTTATCTTTGTAAAGA
This sequence comes from Thuja plicata, assembly GCA_018584345.1. NCBI lineage: Eukaryota > Viridiplantae > Streptophyta > Pinopsida > Cupressales > Cupressaceae > Thuja > Thuja plicata. The sequence goes on from MU226218.1 coordinate 1,126,433, forward strand.
AAAAGGATGGTACCTTATGATTATGCATAGATTACAAAATGCTTAATAAGGTAACCATCAAGAATAGATATCCTCTTCCACAAATAGATGAACTATTCGATTAGATGAAGGGAGAAACTATGTTCTCTAAGATTGATTTGTGATCCGGTTATCATCAATTCTGAATCAAAGAAGAAGATATATCCAAAACCGCTTTCAAGACAAGATATGGACATTATGAATTTTTCGTCTTACCTTTTGGTTTGACCAATGCACCAGTGAAACTTATGAACTTGATGAACAGTGTGTTTAGAGATTGTCTGTAAATTTTGTAGATATATTAATTGATGACATTTTGATCTACTCAAAGAAAATGGAAGAGAATGAGGAGCATTTGTGAATAGTCTTACAATGACTTAGAGATAAGAAGATTTATGGGAAGCTATCTAAGTGTTCTTTCTATCAGAAGGAGATTCATTAGTTGGGTCACATCATCTATGCAAATGGAATTGTAGTAGACCCTACAAAGATTAAATTCATTCTTGAGTGCCTAGCTCCACAGAATGTGAGTGAAGTTAGAAGCTTCATGGGACTCACAGGTTATTACAGGAAGTTTGTGGAGGGATTCTCTAAGATTGAAGCACCTATTACATCCCTTCATAGGAAAGGGAAAATATATGAGTGGATTGATACATGTGAGCAATATTTCCATTTGTTGAAACATAAACTCACATCCTCTCCTATTTTGACTATACTTGACCTGAATGGGAAATTCATAGTGATCACAGATGCTTCAGGGGAAGGTCTTGGAGGTGTACTTATGCAGAATGGAAGAGTGGTGTCTTATGAGTCACAAAAGCTGAAACAGTATGAGGTTAACTATGCACCTCATGATCTAGAATTGGCGGCAATTGTTCATACTTTAGTAATGTGGAGACATTACCTTTTGGGTAAGCCATTTGAGTTGAAAATGGATCACATGGGACTTAGGTATATCTTCACAAAACCTAATCTCAATGTGAAATAGAGACATTGGTTGGAGTTTCTAGATGAGTATGACTTTGGCATTGAGTACATTAAGGGCAAGGAGAATAGAGTGGTAGATGCTCTTAGTAGGAGAAGACACATTGCTACTATCTCTACTTCTAGGACATGGTTGAGGGATCATGTGTTACAAAATCTTCCAGGTGATGATCATTATGAGATGGTTAAATCAACCTTACACCTTGATCCATCATATCACCTTTTTGATGGATACACTTTTGATGATGATGGTATTATGAGATACCAGAATAGGATGTACATTCCTGACTGAGAACGTTTGAGGAAGGTAGTACTTGAAGAGATGCATTGCACTTCAATTGCAGGACATCCAGGGGTAAACAAGATGATTTCTGATTTGAGTCCAGTGTACTTTTGGCCAGGGCTTAAGCATGATGTGATGTGTTTAGAATGTAAGCAAGTTAAGGCTAAGCATGTCCACCTAGCAGGGAGTTTGAGAGATGGATCCTTGGCTTTGGTCAAGAAGTTTAATTAGGATATTTTTAGATTGCATGGTGTACCAAAGACCACTATATCTGACATAGATACATGGATGACATCAAGGATTTGGAAAACCTTGAATGCTTCCTTGGGTACATAGCTGAATTTCACCACAACCTATCATCCTCAGGCAGATGGGAAAATGGAGAGAGTAAATCAGGTTGTTGAGTATTTACTTTGGATGTATTATATGGATCAGCAGTACAAGTGGGAAGAGTATCTTCCATTGGTAGAGTTTTCCTATAACAAATCTTACCATGCTTCTTTGGGGATGATAGCATTTGAGGCACTGTACGGGCGGAAGTGCCATACTCCTATCAGTTGGGATAAAGTAGAATACATGATCATTATTGGTCCTGAATTATTGAGAGAGATGGAAGAACAAATGACTCTAATTTGTGCTCAATTGAAAGAAGCAGTGGATCATCAGAAGAGTTATGTGGATAGGAACTACACTTTCAATCAGTTCTAGGAAGGGGACAAAGTGTTCTTGCGTGTGAGACCACATAAGAGCTCTATTTATTTTGGCAATTCATCAAAGCTTGCACTGAGATATGTGGCTCCATTTCATGTTTGTGAGGTTATCAACCCCATTGCTTACAGACTTTCTTTACCACCTGCTCTAGATTGAATCCATAATGTGTTTCATATTTCCTTATTGAAACCCTATCATCTAGATGCATCTCATATACTTGATTGGCGTGCATTGCACGTGTAGGACCCAGGGGTGGTGCTAGTGGAGCCTACCCACCTTGTTGATCAACGTACCATCAGGGTGCATGATAGAGATGTGTTGCAGTATAAAGTTCAATGGAACCAATTCTCTTTTGACAGTTCTACTTGGGAGGATGCAGAAGACATGCATAGATCTTTTTTGTAGCTTTTTTACTAGACTTATATATATTCTTATTTTCAATTACTCATGTTATATGCTTAGACATTGCTAATATTATGTGTTTTCATTAGACATCGGGCTGTCATAAAAAATTTGATAGACTCTTTTTATTTTGGACTCTTAGCGACAGTTTGGACTTTGATGACTTGGTCAGATACTTATGACCGAATTCATTATGCTTTGTGGTTATGTTAGATGTGTTAGACAATATTATGGATGTGGTGGAAGTAAATATGTTATCATGCAATTTACATTGCTTTGATGTTGTCTGGAATAAATAATGTCGCAAAATGGTATTATGATCTTATGTGAATTTTATGATCTTATGTTTTGATGTTGACTTGAATTATATAATGATGTATGATGATGTAATGACTTAACGTGGAATATATGCTAAATTATGGATGATTGATGGTAATCTTTGCAATGGAGGTTAATTATTTTCATTTTCGATTTGTGGACTAACCTACTGATTATCAATCTAGTGCTTTGAGGGATTTGACAAGATTGAAGGCGGGGGTGTGTTTCAGAAAGATAAGTTTATCTTCTTGGTAATGGTTGATCGAAAAAATCTAGGTTTTCACACACCTTGTAGTATTTGATTTTTATACTTTCTATAGATTAATGAATTTTTATTTCTAACTCTATCTCATATGGTAAATGCATGGTGTGTATGTGGAGTTTTAAAATTGATTAGAATATGATATAAGTAAATTTTAAACTTGTTAATTTTGTGATGAAAATTTGAATATGGGTACATGCATTATCATGAACAATGGAACTAGAATTATTAACAGTGTCAATGTAAATTTTTTTATTTTCTTGGAAATTATTGCAAAAATTGATCGATTCATCGTGGATGATGAACTTCTTAAGGGGAGAGGATGTCACATCCCGTTTTTCTTCACTTACTAGCTGGCGTAAATAGGAGGATAGCATGGAGTTTAAAGGTAAGTTGGTAGATAGTTATTTCAAAATAATGTCCCATTGTCTTCATTAATGACTGAGTCAGGAGTCTTTAGAAGACCAAGCCTCCTGCAATAATTTCTATGTCTAGAGTCTTCACCCATCTACCGTCATTCTAGACGGATTAGAGGAAGGAGGACAACACATAGAAAATGGATAACGCTCATGTTAAAAGCATGAATCTTGTTGGTGTAGAGAGGCAGACACTCTTCCTACCATGAAAAGAAAATGATAGGGAGTGCAAGGTATAGGAAGAAGAAAAAAGTAATGCAACAATAGAAGGGAGGAAATCCGTAGGAAGTTGAGCAGAGATTCTTAAACAAATTTGCACCGTACCATCTACAGGTTCTCCATTTATCTTACATATGCTCATAATGTTTCTTTTTTGGAAAAATGTTATGTGATTCACTTTCCCTATGGTGTGAATTTTTGTTCTATTTTATGAGATTGAAGATCATAGAACCATAGGTGTTTGCAACTAGAATATCTCTTCCTCTGCGCAGTTGCTTTGGTTTTAATTTTCATTCTGTATATAGCTCTCCCTTAGCTGTAAATAACTATACACAATGTATCTTTGCACAAGGATGGTCTTTTCTTTTGTTTGGCGAGGTTTTTTTTTGGTTACCTGAAAACATGGCAAGTGATTTTGGTAGCAATGCTCATAAATTTGCAGCTAAACCATGCCAAGCCTTTTCCTTGGATTATAGTTGAAGGGATCGATTTGTGGTCTCTGTTCCGACACCATAAATCATAGCGAAACTCTCATCTCACTTTGCCTAGAATTGTTTTCCTTGTCCAGAATTGTTTTAGGATCTGTATGCTATGCTGCGACTTAAATTGACAAAGGCCAACCCTTCCTTTATGGTGTCACCGTATGGTGTTAGATCTATGACTTTGGTGGTTACCTTTATTTTGAGAATGAATATTGAGTCACCAAATCTCGTAGTGACTGTAGTTTGTTAGATTACAAATTTAAACTCGTGTACAGTAGTAAACAAGAAAATCAACCTCTGTCATATCTAATTAATGGAAGTTATTTCTAAAAAATACATGTCATAGAATTTAGTTGTTCCAAGGTTCTTCTCCTCCTGTTATCGATTTAATAATTGCTTCCTGATAAGATTAGTAGGTTGTGATTTCTTGTTTTTAATACTTTTATTATTTCGGATAAGAAGGGTTTTCATCTTTAAGCTCCTATGAAGGATTTCCTGTAATTTATTTCTATGTGAGGGTTGTTTATTTTCTTTCTGGTGCATATTGGAATAGAAATTATATATAGAGCTCTATGCGATTAGGAAACCAGCAATAATGGGAGATTGTTATTTTTTCATTTTAGCTTATATAAATTTAGGATCATGAAGATTTCATCCCAGCTTGTATGCAGTAACGTTTGCATGTTTTATTTTATTTTTTGATAAAGTTCATTTTGGAAAATATATGAATTGATACGGAAAGGGTGTAGTATGTGGAATACTAGGAAAGTGTAATATGATTGTTAATTACCTACCAGTAGAAGTCTGGTTTTAAATTATTTTGGCTAAAGCTATGGAAACACATATTTTATTAAATGTGTTTGGTTATGTTTTCATCTTCTTATTTATCTGTGATTATTCCTACTTAGACATATGTGGAAAGTAGTTAGTTTCACAGACACACCAGATTCCTTCCGATCCATCAGTGTCGGGTAATAGACTTCTTGGGCAGGGTCGGTGTGGTCTTCATTTGAGGATGAGCCCCAGGGGAGCTAACCACTCTGTGGTTAGGTGGATTAAACCCCTGAACCACACTCTTGTCTTGATATTTGTAGATGGACAGGTGTCTGATGGCTTGGGAGACTAGAGTATGCAGATGGACAGTTGTCCGATGGCATATTTGATATTGTTTAATTTGACCTTTTGGTCTTGAACATGATGTGTGTGTGTGTGTGTGTGTGTGTGTGTGTGTGTGTGTGTGTGTGTGTGTGTGTGTGTGTGTGTGTGTGTGTGTGTGTGTGTGTGTGTGTGTGTGTGTTTNTATGATGTAAGGTACATGACAAGTTATTCGGCATCCTGATATTGAACATTGTAATTTTACTGATTATGAAAATGTTAAAGTTTCAATAGAATGATCGATTACTTTTGGATATACTACCTTTTTGTGTTATGTCAAATATTTGAAAATTGCAAATTTGATATTTGGTGTACCTGATTACTTGTATGTTTGAATTTTTTTAGTCGATTAGTCTATAGCGATTGACCGAATATGACTATTGAATTGACATTAGAGAATATTTTTCTTCTTATGCTTATGTGCCATTTGTTGTTATTTTTGGTCTTTACATATGCGGTGTCCCTTCTTTTCTGTGATGTCCGTCTATCCCATAGTAAAATCCTTGGAAAATAGTGATGTGGGTTTGGCACAAAGAAAAGAGGATATAGCAATCCTAGTAAAATACGATCAAGTCACTTTTCAGCATACGTTCGAAGACCAAACACGACATTGTACTCTAAAGGTTTCTCTAATTTTGAGTTGTATGGTACATTCTTAAATTAGTATCCTAACAAAAAAAATTCATTTTTGAGTTTCTTCAAGACAACAAGAGAATAAGAGAGACATTCTTATGGAGATAGGAGTCAAAATAGTGTTTGTCTCAAGTACAGCAATGATAGTTATTGGAATAATTTTTACCTTAACCAATGGTACAAGGAACAAAGATTCTCTTCCTATTGTCATCTTTCTCCTTGTGGATTTTTTGCTTGCTTTTATTTCTCTGGCAACAGCAGCCATTCTGTTACCATCTTTAGCAGAAGACGATGAAACAAGACTCGATACGCTCAAGTTTTCCAGCAAAGCAATATGGTGTGTCAACGCATTGTTCCTCATAGGCCTAATGCAAGCAGCGCACTTATTCATGCCAAAATGTTTTGGCTAGATTGCATTCAGTGTATGTACAGTAGTTATGATTGCATTCAGTATTTTGTATATGGTGAAAGTTCAGAGGAAGCGTCTAAGTTGGGCAAACCTAAAATATATAATGGTGAAATTAGGGCTCAAAATTCTGCTTGCCAAATTAGAGCTTCGTAGGCACAGGGCGTAATGATATTTTACTAGGATTGTTGAATGTAATCATCGCATGTTTACATAGTGGTTTTTCCAATTCAAAAATTGTGTTCCTTGAAAATTATTCTATTAAAGTTAAATTTTTGACATTTATTCAAAAATTCTGGTTTGTTGCTCCGTCTTTTCCTAGCAGTTTTTTAATTTTCTGTTTTAAAAAAATTATGCTAATAATGTAGACGATCTCTCCTCTGCAGTAAATAGAAAAAGAGGGTGAAAAAAATCTAGAATGTGAATTACTTTCTATGATGGATAGATTTTTTTAATACATTTTAGCTAACAATGAATATTGTGTTTCAAGATTTGATTGATATAATACTAGCTACATATAAATTTTATATTAAATAATTTATACAGAGAAAGTCGAGATATCCATGCTTTAATTTTAGATGTGATTTTTTTTTTAGTAAATTAAAGCCTCGATATCTCTAGGCTTTTTCTATATAAATTATTTAATATAAAATTTATATATAGCTAGTAGCATCGGGAGGGTGTCATGCCCGGAAAACCACTACTGGGCAGACACAACAGAGTTACTCTATTAAACAAACAGGTTCCTATTCAAACAGGAATAGGAGATAGATGTCTGTCAAAAATTAAGATGCTTTATAAGCCAGAATACTCTTCTATTCTAGTTCCATCTTACATTACGACTTTTTATCTTTAAACACAAAAATATGTTATAATGTGCATTTATTGAAAACTTCTTAAATCTAAGAAGCCCTGTTTACTTAGATCTCTTTTCTCCTGCAAATGTAAACTAAACTTAAACAATATGATTT
>MU226218.1:1152677-1170520 GCA_018584345.1 Thuja plicata
AATGTCAGTCCTAATGTATCACAGGGTTAACATTGAGAGTATATAAAGCATCATAAAATGTAATGTATTCATATCTACTGTAATCGAACCTAGTCATGAGGGTAAAAATCTTCTTAATTAATCATAATTTAATCCAATTACTAGGTCTACCATAAATATAATGGAAAAGGTATGATGGGTCTAGGGTGAGGCCTCACAGAGGGGCAAGTCCTAAGAATTAAATTAGATAATTTAATTTATTATATAATATATTTTTATTATATAATTTTTATTAGATTTTTTTTTATATTTTGGTATATATTTTATTTGATATAATATAATTTCTTCAATTCGACATATGTATATTAATTTTGATACTAACTTCATATTATGTTAGGCATTTATTTTCTGATAAATTAATTATATTTTTATATTTTGTGCTATGTTTAAAGTAAGGATTGAATTTGATTTTATTTAGGATTTATTTTAGGTAAGGGTTACAATTAAAGATGGAATTCACTTTAGTTTAAGGTTTAATTTAATGTACGGTTAGGGTTGCGTTATCGGTTCAATCTTTAAATAAGTTTAGGGTTTTGTAGACTATTTAGGTTCATTTTGGTTTAGGTTTGTGGTTAGAATTCAGTTAAGTTTAGAGTTACAATTAGAGGTAGGGGCAAATTTGGTTTTGGGTTAGGATTCATGTTCAATTTGAATTATGATTTCATTTAGTTAATTTTTAAGAAGCCTTTGGGTTATTGTAAACTTTGGTCTAGCATTGGGATCAGGGTTTCTCTAGTTTTATGTTATTATTAATTTTAGTTCACTGTTAAGTTTAGGGTACAATTTAGTTTATCTCTAGGGTTCAATCTGTTTAAGTTTTTAATGCTTAATTATGTTAAGTGTTATAATTCAAATAATTATATTATTATGGCTAGCTGTCTATTTGTTTTAATTTTAGGGTTTAATTTTTATTTATTTTTTTCATTTTGTACTTTCTTCAAGATAGCAAGAGAATAAGAGAGACATTCTTATGTAGATAGGAATCAAAATAGTGTTTGTCTCAGGCACAACAATGATAGCTATTGGAAAAATGTTTACCTTAACCAATGGTACAAGGGACAAAGATTCTCTTTCAGTTGCCATCTTTCACTTGGTGGATTTTTTGGCTTCTTTTATTTCTACGGCAATGACAACCATTTTGTTACCAGCTTTAGCAGCAGACAATGAAACAAGACTCGATACACTCAAGTTTTCTAGAAAAGAAATATGGTGTGTCAACACATTGTTCCTCATAGGCCTAATGCAAGAAGCTCACTTATTCATGCCAAAACATTTTGGCTGGATTGCATTCGTTGTATGTACACCAGTTATGATTGCATTCATTATTTTGTATATGTGGAAAGTTCAGAGGAAGCGTCTAAGTTGGGCAAACCTATAATGGTGAAATTAGGGCTCAAAAAATTTCTCGCCAAATTAGAGCTTCGTAGGCACAGGGCATAATGGCATTTTAGTAGGATTGTTGAATGTAATCATCACATGTTTACATAGTGGTTTTGTCAATTCAAAAACTGTGGTCCTTGAAAATTATTCTATTAAAGTTAGATTTTTGACATTTATTCAAAAATTGTGGTAGGTTGCTCCGTCTTTTCCTAGCGGTTTTTTAATTTTTTGTTTTAAAAAAATTATGCTAATAAAGTAGATGATCTCTCCTCTGCAGTAAATAGAAAAAGAAGGTGAAAAAAATCTAGAATGTGAATTACTTTCTATTATGGATGGATTTTTTTTAATACATTTCAACTAACAATGAATATTGTGTTTCAAGATTTGATTGATATAATACTAGCTATATATATATTTTATATTAAATAATTTATATAGAGAAAACTAAGATATTTGTGCTTTAATTTTAGATGTGATTTTTTTTTAGTAAATTAAAGCCTCGATGTCTCTAGGCTATCTCTATATAAATTATTTAATATAAAATTTATATATAGCTAGTAGCATTGGGAGGGGCAAGTACTAAGAATTAAATTAGATAATTTAATTTATTGTATAATATATTTTTATTATATAATTGTTATTAGTTTTTTTGTTTTTTTTTGTACATATTTTATTTGATGTAATATAATTTCTTCAATTCAACATATGTATATTTATTTTGATACTAAAGTCATATTATGTTAGTCATTTATTTTACTATAAATTAATTATATTTTTATATTTTGTCCTATGTTTAAAGTAAGGATTGAATTTGATTTTATTTAGGATTTGTTTTAGGTAAGGGATACAATTAAAGTTGGCATTCACTTTGGTTTAAGGTTTAATTTAATTTACAGTTAGGGTTGCGTTATTTCAGTTCAATATTTAAATAAGTTTAGGGTTTTGTAGACTGTTTGGGCTCATTTTGGTTTAGGTTTGTTGTTAGAATTTAGTTAAGTTTAGAGTTACAATTAGAGGTAGGGGTAAATTTGGTTTTGGGTTAGGATTTATGTTCAATTTAAATTATGATTTTATTTAGTTAATTTTTAAGAAACCTTTGGGTTATTGTAAACTTTGGTCTAGCATTGGGATCATGGTTTCTCTGGTTTTATGTTATGATTAATTTTAGTTCACTCTTAAGTTTAGGGTACAATTTAGTTTATCTCTAGGGTTCAATCCGTTTAAGTTTTTAATGTTTAATTATGTTTAGTGTTATAATTCAAATAATTACATTATTATGGCTAGCATGCTATTTGTTTTCATTTTAGGGTTTAATTTTTTTTTTTAAATTCATTTTTGGGTTCCTTCAGGACAACAAGAGAATAAGAGAGACATTCTTATGGAGATAGGAGTCAAAATAGCATTTGTCTCAGGCGCAACAATGATAGATATTGGAATAATTTTTACATTAACCAATGGTACAAGGGAAAATGATTCTCTTCATGTTGCCATCTTTCTCTTGGTGGTTTTTTTGGTTTCTTTTATTTCTCTAGCAACGATAGCCATGTTGTTACCAGCTTTAGCAACAAACGATGAAATAAGACTCGATACACTCAAGTTTTCCAACAAATCAATATGGTGTGTCAACATATTTTTCCTCATAGGCCTAATGCAAGTAGCTCACTAATTCATGCCAAAACATTTTGGCTGGATTGCATGCATTGTATGTACACCAGTTATGATTGCAATGAGTATTTTGTATATATGGAAAGTTCAAAGGAAGCGTCTAAGTTGGGAAAACCTGAAATATATAATGGTGAAATTAGGGCTCAATAATTTTCTCGCCAAATTAGAGCTTCGTAGGCACAGGACGTAATGGCATTTTACTAAGATTATTGAATGTAATCATCGCATGTTTACATAGTGGTTTTGCCAATTTGAAAAGTGTGGTTTTTGAAAATTATTCTATTAAAGTTAGATTTTTGACATTTATTCAAAAATTGTGGTTGGTTGCTCTGTCTTTTCCTAGCAGTTTTTTAATTTTCTATTTTAAAAAAATTATGCTAATAATGTAGACGATCTCTCCTCTGCAATAAATAGAAAAAGAGGGTGAAAAAATCTAGAATGTGAATTACTTTCTATGATGGATGGATTTTTTTTAATACATTTCAGCTAACAATGAATATTGTGTTTCAAGATTTGATTGATATAATAGTAGCTATATATAAATTTTATATTAAATAATTAATATAGAGAAAGTCAAGATATCCATTCTTTAATTTTAGATGTGATTTTTTTTAATAAATTAAAGCCTTGATATCTCAAGGCTTTCTCTATATATATTATTTAATATAAAATTTATATATAGCTAGTAGCATCGGGAGGGGCAAGTCCTAAGAATTAAATTAGATAATTTAATTTATTGTATAATATATTTTTATTATATAATTGTTATCAGATTTTTTTATATTTTTGTATATATTTTATTTGATATAATATAATTTCTTCAATTCGACATATGTATATTTATTTTGATACTAAATTCATATTATGTTAGTCATTTATTTTCTGATAAATTAATTATATTTTTATATTTTGTGCTATGTTTAAAGTAAGGATTTAATTTGACTTTATTTAGGATTTATTTTTAGGTAAGGGTTACAATTAAAGCTAGCATTCACTTTGGTTTAAGGTTTAATTTAATGTACAGTTAGGGTTACGTTATCGATTCAATATTTAAATAAGTTTAGGGTTTTGTAGACTATTTGGGTTCATTTTGGTTTAGGTTTGTGGTTAGAATTCAGTTAAGTTTAGAGTTACAATTAGAGGTAGGGGTAAATTTGGTTTTGGGTTAGGATTTATGTTCAATTTGAATTATTATTTCATTTAGTTAATTTTTAACAAACCTTTGGGTTATTGTAAACTTTGGTCTAGCATTGGGATCAGGGTTTCTCTAGTTTTATGTTATGATTAATTTTCATTCACTGTTAAGTTTAGGGTACAATTTAGTTTATCTCTACGATTCAATCCGTTAAAGTTTTTAATGCTTAATTATGTTTAGTGTGATAATTCAGATAATTATATTATTATGGCTAGCAGTCTATTTGTTTTAATTTTAGGGTTTAATTTTTATTTATTTTTTACATTTTTGGGTTTCTTCAAGATACCAAGAGAATAAGAGAGACATCCTTATGGAGATAGGAGTCAAAATAGCGTTTGTCTCAAGAACAACAATGATAGCTATTGGAAGAATTTCTACCTTAACCAATGGTACAAGGGACAAAGATTCTCTTCCTATTGCCATCTTTCACTTGGTGGATTTTTTGGCTACTTTTATTTCTCTGGCAACGACAGCCATTTTGTTACCATCTTTAGCAACAGACGATGAAACAAGACTCGATACACTCAAGTTTTCCAGAAAAGCAATATGGTGTGTCAACGCATTGTTCCTCATAGGCCTAGTGCAAGCAGCTCACTTATTCATGCCAAAATATTTTGGCTAGATTGCATTCACTGTATGTACACCAGCTATGATTGTATTCAGTATTTTGTATATGTGGAAATTTCAGAAGAAGCATCTAAGTTGGGCAAACCTGAAATATATAATGGTGAAATTAGGGCTCAAAAATGTGCTCACCAAATTAGAGCTTCGTAGACACAGGGCGTAATGGCATTTTACTAGGAGTGCTAAATGTAATCATCACATGTTTACATAGTGGTTTTGCCAATTCAAAAATATGGTCCTTGAAAATTATTCTATTAAAGTTAGATTTTTGACATTTACTCAAAAATTGTGGTTGGTTGCTCCGTCTTTTCCTAGCGGTTTTTTAATTTTCTATTTTAAAAAAATTATGCTAATAATGTAGATGATCTCTCCTCTACATTAAATAGAAAAGGAGGGTGAAAAAAATCAAGAATGTGAATTACTTTCTATGATGGATGGATTTTTCTTAATACATTTCAACTAACAATGAATATTGTGTTTCAAGATTTGATTGATATAATACTAACTATATATAAATTTTATATTAAATAATTTATATAGAGAAAGTCGAGATATCCATGCTTTAATTTTAGATGTGATTTTTTTTTAGCAAATTAAAGCCTCGATATCTCTAGGCTATCTCTATATAAATTATTTAATATAAAATTTATATATAGCTAGTAGCATCGGGAGGGGCAAGTCCAAAGAATTAAATTAGATAATTTAATTTATTGTATAATATATTTTTATGATATAATTGTTATTAGATTTAGTTTTTTGTATATATTTTATTTGATGTAATATAATTTCTTCAATTCGACATATGTATTATTATTTTGATACTAAAGTCATATTATGTTAGTCATTTATTTTATGATAAATTAATTATATTTTTTATACTTTGTGTTATGTTTAAAGTAAGGATTGAATTTGATTTTATTTAGCATTTATTTTAGGTAAGGGTTACAATTAAAGTTAGCATTCACATTGGTTTAAGGTTTAATTTAATTTACAGTTAGGGTTGTGTTATTTCGGTTCAATATTTTAATAAGTTTATTTAAATAATTTTAGGGTATTGTAGACTATTGGGGCTCATTTTGGTTTAGGTTTGTGGTTAGAATTTAGTTAAGTTTAGAGTTACAATCAGAGGTAGAGGTAAATTTGGTTTTGGGTTAGGATTCATGTTTAATTTGAATTACGATTTTATTTAGTTAATTTTTAAGAAACCTTTGGGTTATTGTAAACTTTGGTCTAGCATTGGGATCAGGGTTTCTCTGGTTTTATGTTATGATTAATTTTAGTTCATTGTTAAGTTTAGGGTACAATTTAGTTTATCTCTAGGATTCAATCCATTTAAGTTTTTAAATTTTAATTATGTTTAGTGTTATAATTGAAATAATTACATTATTATGGCTAGCATTCTATTTGTTTTCATTTCAGGGTTTAATTTTTAAATTTTTTTCATTTTTGGGTTTCTTCATGACAACAAGAGAATAAGAGAGACATTCTTATGGAGATAGGAGTCCAAATAGCATTTGTCTCAGATGCAGTAATGATAGCTATTAGAATTAATTTTACCTTAACCAATGGTACAAGGGACAAAGATTCTCTTCATGTTACCATCTTTCTCTTGGTGGATTTTTTGGCTGCTTTTATTTCTTTGGCAAGGACAGCCATTATGTTACCATCTTTAGCAGCAGATGATGAAACAAGACTTGATACACTCAAGTTTTCCAACAAAGCAATATGGTGTGTCAACATAATGTTCCTCATAGACCTAATGCAAGAAGCTCACTTATTTATGCCAAAACCTTTTGGCTGGATTGCATTCGTTGTATGTACACCAGTTATGATTGCATTCAATATTTTGTATATGTGGAAATTTCAGAGGAAGTGTCTAATTTGGGCAAACCTGAAATATATAATAGTGAAATTAGGGCTCAAAAATTTGCTCACCAAATTTGAGCTTCTTGGGCACAGGGCGTAAAGGCATTTTACTAGGATTGTTGAATGTAATCATCGTATGTTTACATAGTTGTTTTACCAATTCGAAAATTGTGGTTCTTAAAAATTATTCTATTAAAGTTAGATTTTTAACATTTATTCAAAAATCATAATTGGTTGCTCCGTATTTTCCTAGTGGTTTTTCAATTTTCTATTTTAAAAAATTTATGCTAATAATGTAGACGATCTCTCCTCTACAGTAAATAGAAAAAGAGGGTGAAAAATATCTAGAATGTGAATTACTTTCTATGATGGATGGGTTTTTTTTTAATACATTCCAGCTAACAATGAATATTGTGTTTCAAGATTTGATTGATATAATACTAGCTATATTTAAATTTTATATTAAATAATTTATATAGAGAAAGTCGAGATATCCATGTTTTAATTTTAGATGTGATTTTTTTTTAGTAAATTAAAGTCTCGATATCTCTAGGCTTTCTCTATATAAATTATTTAATATAAAATATATAGCTAGTAGCATCGGGAGGGGCAAGTCCTAAGAATTAAATTAGATAATTTAATTTATTGTATAATATATTTTTATTATATAATTGTTATTAGATTTTTTTATATTTTTGTATATATTTTATTTGATATAATATAATTTCTTCAATTCAACATATGTATATTTATTTTGATACGAAAGTCATATTATGTTAGTCATTTATTTTACGATAAATTAATTATATTTTTATATTTTGTGTTATGTTTAAAGTAAGCATTGAGTTTGATTTTATTTAGGATTTATTTTAGGTAACGGTTACAATTAAAGTTGGCATTCACTTTGGATTAAGGTTTAATTTAATGTACGGTTAGGGTTGCGTTATTTCGGTTCAATATTTAAATAAGTTTAGGGGTTTGTAGACTATTTGGGCTTATTTGGTTTAGGTTTGTGGTTAGAATTTAGTTAAGTTTAGAATTACAATTAGAGGTAGGGGTAAATTTTGTTTTGGGTTAGGATTCCTGTTCAATTTGAATTATGATTTCATTTAGTTAATTTTTAACAAACATTTCGGTTATTGTAAACTTTGGTCTAGCATTGGGATCAGGGTTTCTCTAGTTTTATGTTATGATTAATTTTAGTTCACTATTAAGTTTAGCGTATAAATTAGTTTATCTCTAGGGTTCAATCCGTTTAAGTTTTTAATGTTTAATTATGTTTAGTGTTATAATTCAAATAAGTACATTGTTATGGCTAGCATTCTATTTTTTTTCATTTTAGGGTTTAATTTTTGAAAAAAATTCATTTTTGGGTTTCTTCAGGACAACAAGAGAATAAGAGAGACATTCTTATGGAGAAAGGAGTCAAAACAGCATTTGTCTCAAGCACATCAATGATAGCTATTGTTATAATTTTTACCTTAACCAATGGTACAAGGGACAAAGATTCTCTTCTTGTTGCCATCTTTCTCTTGGTTGACTTTTTGGCTGCTTTTATTTCTCTGGCAATGGCAGTCATTCTGTTACCATCTTTAGCAGCAGATGATGAAACAAGACTCGATACACTCAAGTTTTCCAGCAAAGCAATATGGTGTGTCAACGCATTGTTCCTCATAGGCCTAATGCAAGCAGCTCACCTATTCATGCCAAAACATTTTGGCTGGATTGCATTCGTTGTATGTACACCAGTTATGATTACATTCAGTATTTTGTATATGTGGAAAGTTCAGAGGAAGCGTCTAAGTTGGGCAAACCTGAAATATATAATGGTGAAATTAGAGCTCAAAAATTTCCTCACCAAATTAGAGCTTCGTAGGCACAGGGCGTAATGGCATTTTACTAGGATTGTTGAATGTAATCATAGCATGTTTACATAGTGGTTTTGCCAATTCAAAAATTGTGGTCTTTGAAAATTATTCTGTTAAAGTTAGATTTTTGACATTTATTTGAAAATCATGGTTGGTTGCTCCGTCTTTTCCTAGCAGTTTTTTAATTTTCTATTTTAAAATAATTATACTAATAATGTAGATGATATCTCCTCTGCAGTAAATAGAAAAAGAGGGTGAAAAATTTCTAGAATGTAAATTACTTTCTACGATGGATGGATTTTTTTTAATACATTTCAGCTAACAATAAATATTGTGTTTCAAGATTTGATTGATATAATACTAGCTATATATAAATTTTATATTAAATAATTTATATCGAGAAAGCTGAGATATCCATACTTTAATTTTAGATGTGATTTTTCTTTAGCAAATTAAAGCCTCGATATCTCTAGGCTTTCTCTATATAAATTATTTAATATAAAATTTATATATAGCTAGTAGCATCGGGAGGGGCAAGTCCTAAGAATTAAATTAGATAATTTAATTTATTGTATAATATATTTTTATTATATAATTGTTATTAGATTTTTTTAATATTTTTGTATATATTATATTTGATATAAATAATTTTTCAATTCGACATATGTATATTTATTTTGATACTAAATTCATATTATGTTAGTCATTTATTTTATGATAAATTAATTATATTTTTATATTTTGTGCTATGTTTAAATTAAGGATCGATTATGATTTTATTTAGGATTTATTTTAGGTAAGGGTTACAATTAAAGTTGGCATTCACTTTGGATTAAGGTTTAATTTAATGTATGGTTATGGTTGCGTTATTTCAGTTCAATATTTAAATAAGTTTAGGGTTTTGTAGACTATTTGGGCTTATTTGGTTGAGGTTTGTGGTTAGAATTCAGTTAAGTTTAGAGTTACAATTAGAGGTAGGGGTAAATTGTGTTTTGGGTTAGGATTCATGTTCAATTTGAATTATGATTTCATTTAATTAATTTTTAACAAACCTTTCAGTTGTTGTAAACTTTGGTCTAGCATTGGGATCAGGGTTTCTCTGGTTTTATGTTATGATTAATTTTAGTTCATTGTTAAGTTTAGGGTACAAATTAGTTTATCTCTAGGGTTCAATCCATTTAAGTTTTTAATGTTTAATTATGTTTAGTGTTATAATTCAAATAATTACATTGTTATGGCTAGCATTCTATTTTTTTCATTTTAGGGTTTAATTTTTGAAAAAAAAATCATTTTTTAGTTTCTTCAGGACAACAAGAGAATAAGAGAGACATTCTTATGGAGATAGGAGTCAAAATAGCATTTGTCTCAGGCACATCAATGATAGCTATTGGAATAATTTTTACCTTAACGAATGGTACAAGGGACAAAGATTCTCTTCATGTTTCCATCTTTCTCTTGGTTGATTTTTTGGCTGCTTTTATTTCTCTGGCAATGGCAGGCATTCTGTTACCATCTTTAGCAGTAGACAATGAAACAAGACTCGATACACTCAAGTTTTCCAGCAAAGCAATATGGTGTGTCAATGCATTGTTCCTCATAGGCCTAATGCAAGTAGCTCACTTATTCATGCCAAAACATTTTGGTTGGATTGCATTCATTGTATGTACACTAGTTATGATTGCATTCAGTATTTTGTATATATGGAAAGTTCAGAGGAAGCGTCTAAGTTGGGAAAACTTGAAATATATAATGGTGAAATTAGGGCTCAAAAATTTGCTCACCAAATTAGAGCTTCGTAGGCACAGGGTGTAATGGCATTTTACTAGGATTGTTGAATGTAATCATCACATGTTTAATTTGGAAAATGAATTAGCTACTTTGAACGAACTCACGATCCAATGAGGAATGGACAGTAATCTCTACAATCAAGAAGTAGAGTTAAAGCACAAATATAGTGAAGTGTTAAATAGAGAGGAAATCTTTTGGAGACAAAAATCAAGAGAGCTATGGTTAAAAGAAGGGGACAAAAATACAAAATTCTTTCATAACTCGGTTAAGGGAAGAAGATCCTTGAATAAGATTTTCTCAATCAAAGATGGTGAGGGAAATATAGTAATGGATCAAGATAAAATCAATAGAGCTTCAATAGATTACTTCTGGACAATGTTTGCCACGAAGATAAGGGCCAAGGAGGAGGATAACAGCCTTGTAGAGGTGCTACCACAGCTTGTTACAAGGGAGAAGAATAGGTTTTTGATGAAAGATATCAATGAAGTAGAATTAAAAAGGGCTCTCTTTAGTTTAGGCATTGACAAAGCCCCTGGGCCAGATGGATTTCCAGCACTGTTCTTCCAAAAAGCATGGAATATTATTGGAAAGGAACTTTGTGCCATGGATGAGGAGTCTAGAAGGGGGCTTCATCTTCAAAGATTTTAATAATACATTTCTAACTCTGATTCCTAAGAAAGGAAAGAAAGAATCATTTTGTGACTTTAGACCAATAGCATTGTGGAACACCGTATATAAGGTAATAGCCAAGGTAATGGCTAATCGATTGAAATCAGTGTTGTCTTCACTCATATTAGAAGAAAAAAGTGGGTTTGCCTGAGGAAGATCAATATATGAAGGAATTATAGTGGTACATGAAGCAATACACTCTATCAAATTGGGAAAAATTTTGGAATGATGATTAAACTTGACTTCCAAAAAGCATATGATAATGTGAATAGAACTTTCTTGATTAAAGTGCTTCACAAATTTAGGTTTGATAAAAGATGGTGTGACTGGGTTTTCAGCTACATTTCTACCACATGCCTTTCAATAATGATCAATGGCAGCCCTCAAGTTTTCTTCGACACCACAATAGGAATCTGACAAGGTGACCTCTTTCACCCTTCCGTTTCATTATTCTAGCTGAGGTATTAGGTAGAACAATCAAACTAGTAGGAGGTCATGGAGACTGGAAAGGGTTAAAGATTGCAAGAGGTTTCGAACCAGTCACTCATCTACAATTTGTAGATGATACATATCTCATAGGTGAAGCGTCTTCTCGGGAAGCTAGGGTTATAAGATCCTTGTTGGACTTATATAGTGTTGTTTTGGGGCAATTTATTAAATGGGAGAAGTGTGAAGTTTTCTTCTTCAACACCTCTATCCCTATTCAGCAACATGTGCTCAGGTTATTAGGAATGAAGGAAAGAGTTCTTCCTAATAGATACTTAGGAATCTGACTCTTTGAAGGGGCTTCCAAATTGAATCTATGGAAGGATTTGGTGGACAATTGTATAAAATGAATGAACAGTTGGAAAGGAAGATGGCTAAACTATGCAAGTCAAATTTTGATGTTACAATCCGTTATTTCAGCAATTCTTATATTTTCAATGAGTTGTTTAAAGATCCCCATTAAAGTTCTAAAATATATTGAATAATGCATGAGGAATTTCTTCTGGAATGGAGGACAAGAGGAAGAAAAAATACCAATTGTGGCATGGGATTCAATCTGTAAATCTCGTAAAAATGGAGGGGTTGGAATAAGAAGATGGTAGCTAATTAACAAAGCCTTAGGGGCAAAACTTGTATGGGAAATATTTACAAAGCCCTCTCATCTTTGGGTGAAAATCCTCAAGGCAAAATATATTCACACAACGGAGGACACCATAATTCTAACAGTTCAAAACCCCACCTGAGGATCAGCAATTTGGAACTTCATGTTGGAATGTAGGCCATTGATTTGTGACCACTTATCCTGGAAGCTTGGAGATGGTAGGAGGGTTGCATTCTGGGAGGATTTGTGGAATGGAAAAATAGATCTTTTAAATATAGCTAACTCACAAGAGCTAATGGAGAGCATAAAAACTGTATGGGGTAAAAAAGTTTGAGATTAAATGGAGCAATTTCAAGGGCCCTTGGGACTTCAATGGAGATGGAAGCAGGCTACTGCAATAGGTTTGAATAATAGACTGTGCAATGATTTAAAAGAAATTTTTAAAAATAGACCAATACAGTTGTCGAATGCAAAGGATAACATAATTTAGTATGCAACTAAAACTGGGAATTATTCAGCAAAACTAGGGTATACTCTATTACTCAATGAAGCAATAGAAAATGATTGGCCATATAAATTATGCTGGGATAAGGATTTCTTACAGAAAGATGGAGCATTTGCATGGATCACCATCCAAGGAAGAGTATTAAGAGGGGAAAGAAGAAAGAAGTATGGTTTTATAGGACCAACAATGTGCCCCTTATGCAAACAAGTTAGGGAAGATATAGATCACCTCTTTGTTCATTGTGCTTATGCCCAACAATGTTGTGGAATGGTTAAGTCAAAATTAAACTTTGTAGGACCAATGCCAAACTCTTTTTTAGACATATTCAAGTGGTGGAAGTTGGATTCTAAGAAATCTACTTTCTCAAAAATTTGGACAGTTAACCCCTCAATAATTATATTGGAGTTGTGGAAAGAACGAAACAGAAGAATATTCAAGGACATCTCAGCATCAGTAGAAAACATTTTACTCTGAATAAACTCTTCAATAGAGGAAGTAATGAGCTCGGTTGTAAGCAACTTATTTACTAATACAATATTTACATCTTGGGATAGCTCAATACACAAACAATGGCCAGGAATAAGAGTCAGATACAAGAATGATGGAAGCCAGGGAGGAACAAGGAAGATCTATAGAAAGGATGTAAAATGGTTTCCACCGGATAAAGGCTAGATAAAAATAAACTTTGATGGATCCTCAAAAGGGAATCTGGGGATATTAGGAACATGTGCTATAGCGAGAAATAGTAATGGGGATATGGTTTCATTTGCAAGTCAGAGGATAGGGACTGGAACAAAAAATATGGCACAGGTACAGGTTGTTATGCTAGCAATCAAATTTGGAATAAGTTCGGGTGTGGAGAAAATGCACTTGGAAGGAGACTCACAGATAATTATAGAGGCTATCAAGAAAGGAAATTCTCAGACATGGTCCATTAACAGCATTGTTATGGAGGTGGTAGTCCTCATTCAAAAATGTAAGGAATTTTTTATTAGTCACATGATAAGAGAGGGAAATGTAGAGGCTGATAATTGCAAATTGGGCCACAAGCTTCGAAAAAATTGACACTCTCGTATTTGAAGATTTTAGTTACATAAATAATGACATTTAGATATGCTTTAAAATAAAAATGGCTCTAATGACATCATGAACAATACTTCCAAAAATGGTGAAGGCATTTAAGGCAAGGTAAAGGTATGTTGCAAGTGACAAATTGAAGAGGACATGAGTGATGACGAAGGTTGTGGAGATTTGTGGAAATGATGTAAGAGCATGACAGATAAGAGAAGGACATTAATGAGCGCCAGACTTTATGATTATGAAAGAGCATGGGAAGTGACCACTAACATGCATAAACATTGGTGTGCTAAGAAAGAAACATAGTCGTGGAATTAAAGTCGACCTTCAAATTTCTTTATGCGCACTGGGCAAAACAAAAAAGAAAATGACAAAGACAAATAGGATGGAGACTACATTCTGCATAGACTCGGATAAGAAAATGAAGGCCTTTAAGGGGTCAGTAAGCTTTGAAAGGATTAAAGGCCTGGCAAAAATTAAATCAGTGACGATGGTGGAGGCATTTTTAAAGGCTATCAGAGAACAATTCTAGGAAAAAAGGATTAAGCGCAGAACCAACTTGGATGTGATTGCCATTATCATTGCTTGGGGCCTCAAGATTGGAGAGGAAATAGACGAAGTGGACCATATCATCATAACATTATTTGAAGAGGAAGTGTTGGATGAACTACACTCAATTCTAGAGTGGTCTATACCCGGAATAGGGCAAGACATCTTGAAATGTTTTGAAGAAGATGATGATGCATGTCAATATGGGTTAATCTCGTTCCTTAGATGGCACGCGAAAATTGACAAGCCCTTAATGGTTCATAAAGAAAGAGAGGGTTGGAAACATATTAAAGAGGAGATTCTAGCACACGATAATATGGAAGAAGAAAGGGTGAAAACACTGATGGTGATGGTGCCGCGAAAAGGTGCACTCAAATGGGACGCAAAGGGAGGAAATTTGATCAGTAACTGAGAGGTAACTCCCAATTTTGTGAAGATAGCCTGGAAAGTTTTTGAAATTTTGGAGATGTTATGGAAAGGGATGATTGACATCCATCAAGGGAAAATATACAAGGCAAAATGAAAGGGGTAGTAAATCTGAAGCAGGAAAGTGCAGTGGAGCAGCAGCAGAGTAACAGAGCCAAGATATAACTGTAAGGCAGAGCTTAAGGCCCTTTTTTGAATTTTAGTATACTCGGCTATATGCCAAAGTAATGTAAATGTATTAGTAGTTAGACTATGGAGTATCTATGAACAGATATAGACTGTGAAAGATAAAAGATAGAGGCAGATATTTAAAGCTTGTAAAGGAGCATGGACTCCTGTAGAAAATGGAACTTGTAGGCAAGGATGAAAAGCACTGTGAAGTATGATATATGTAATTTCTTTTTAAATATAATACAAAAAACCTATTACCGACCAAAAAAAAATTATAATTTTGTGGAATTGAGTATCATTTAATACTCTTTTAAATTTAATAATTATAGAAAGAAAGTTATTTATAATTATAGAAAGAAATTTATTTATGATTTATAAAAAGAAATTTATTTATAATTATAGAAAGAAAGTTATTTATGATTTTTTTCTTCATATTTCCTTGCTAACATTTTCATTGTATTTTTTCTTGCTTTGAATTTTTATAAACTTTTTAGGAACTGAGTATCATTTAAATTCAATAATTATAGAAAAAAAAGTTATTTATGATTTTTTTCTTGATTTTCCTTGCTTTGATATTATAGAAAGAAAGTTAGTTATGATTTTTTTCTTGATATGAGTTTTCTAAAAATTTTCATTATTATTCATGTTATATTAGTTCTTCAATTTTCTCTTAGATCTTATACGTATACTTTTGAGGGAATGCATATGTAAGTTTTTCATGAATGTGGACTAAAAAACTCTTATTAGTTCTTCAATTTTCTCCTAGTGCATATGTAAGTTTTTCATGAATGTCGACTAGATAACTCTTATTAGTTCTTCAATTTTCTCTTTGCACGTTTATTTTTTAGGGAGTACGTATGTAAATTTTTCATGAATGTTGACTAGATAACTCTTTTTAGTTCTTCAATTTTCTTCTAGTTCTTGTACGTATACTTTTGAGGGAGTGCGTATGTAAGTTTTCGTGAATATCGACTCTTGTTAGTCTGCTAATTGCCATTCTTTTGAGGGAGTTGATATGTAAGTTTTTCATGAATGTCGACTCTTGTTAGTCTACTAATTGGTATTATCTAGTTCATGTCAACTCTTGTTAGTCTACATATTATCTATTTCTTGTAGGTATACTTTTGAGGGAGTGCAATCTAGTTCATGTCTAGTTCTTGTACATATACTTTTGAGGGAGTGCAATATAGTTCATGTCGACTCTTGTTAGTCTATGTCAACTCTTGTTAGTCTACTAATTGGTATTATCTAGTTCATGTCGACTCTTATTAGTCTACATATTATCTAGTTCTTGTACGTATACTTTTGAGGGAGTGCAATCTAGTTCATGTCTAGTTCTTGTACATATACTTTTGAAGGAGTGCAATATAGTTCATGTCGACTCTTGTTAGTCTACACATTATCTAGTTCTTGTACATATACTTTTGAGGGAGTGCATATGTAAGTTGCCCAATATGAATGTTGACTCTTATTAGTATACTATTCTCATTATCATTAGAGAGTAATATGAATGTCAACTCTTGTTAGTCTACTATTGTCATTATCATTCAGGGAGTAAGTAAGAGTGATGTCATTGCTTAATATCATTCAATATCGTGCATATGTAAGTTTAACATACATAAATGTCGACTCTTGTTAGTCTACTATTGTCATTATCATTCAGGGAGTTAGTCTACTATTATCATTATCTAGTTCATGTTAGTTCATGTCGACTCTTGTTAGTCTACATATTATCTAGTTTTTGTACATATAGTTTTGATGTCTAGTTCTTGTACATATATTTTTGAGGGAGCTAGTTTTTGTACATATAGTTTTGATGTCTAGTTCTTGTACATATATTTTTGAGGGAGTGCAATCTAGTTCATGTCGACTCTTATTAGTCTACACATTATCTAGTTCTTGTACATATACTCTTGTTAGTCTACATATTATCTAGTTGTTATACATATACTTTTGAGGAAGTGCATATGTAAGTTGCTCAATATGAATGTCATTACCATTCAGAAAGTAATAGTTGCTCAATATGAATGTCATTACCATTCAGAAAGTAATATGAAATCTAGTTCATGTCGACTCTTGTTAGTCTACACATTATCTAGTTCTTGTACATATACTTTTGTTAGTCTACACATTATCTAGTTCTTGTACATATACTTTTGAGGGAGTGCATATGTAAGTTGCTCAATATGAATGTCATTATCAGTCAGAAAGTAATATGAATGTCGATTCTGAGAGTAATATGAATGTCGATTCTTGTTAGTCTACTATTGTCATTATCATTCAGAGAGTAGTATGAATGTCGACTCTTCTAGTCTACTATTGAATATGAATGTCGATTCTTCTAGTCTACTATTGAATATGAATGTCGATTCTGAGATTATCATTCAGAGAGTAATATGAATGTTGACTCTTCTAGACTCTTCTAGTCTACTATTGAATATGAATGTCGATTCTGAGAGTAATATGAATGTTGATTCTTGTTAGTCTACTATTGTCATTATCATTCAGAGAGTAATATGAATGTCGACTCTTGTAAGTCTACTATTTTCATTATCATTTGAGGGAGTAATTTATGTCGACTATATTTTTCATGAATGTTGACTAGATAATTCATTCGAGGGAGTTCGACTAGATAATTCATTTTAGTTTACCATTTAAAAAGCTTGAAATATATCGTTTGAGGGAGTGCGTATTTAAGTGTTTCATGAATGTCGACTAGATAACTAAGCAAGAAAAAATATCATTTGAGGGAGTGCGTATTAAGTTTTTCAAGAGTGTGTATTAAGTGTTTCAAGAATGTCAGACTAGATAACTCTTGTTAGTCTACCATTTCAAAAGGTTCAAAAATATGGAAACTCGTTATTGAAACATAGATATCCTCTTCATTGAAGCCTGGAGCAGATTTTACATATGTTAAGAATGATGAAGAAAAAT
>MU226218.1:1182486-1217728 GCA_018584345.1 Thuja plicata
CTCAGTTAACCAAACTCTA
Source organism: Thuja plicata (assembly GCA_018584345.1). Taxonomy (NCBI): domain Eukaryota; kingdom Viridiplantae; phylum Streptophyta; class Pinopsida; order Cupressales; family Cupressaceae; genus Thuja; species Thuja plicata. The sequence continues at coordinate 1,182,506 of MU226218.1, forward strand.
TCTCCTCTTAACCAAATAAAGAGGTGGAGTTTACTGAGGATCTCTCATGTTCCTTTTGATCTCAACCGTTCATCTCCCCATCTCTGGGATTGATCTCAACCATTCATTCCATCACCAAATCCTATATAATAAACCCTTCATAACCATTTGAAGGATCCAGGATTTCAAGCTTATAAGCGCCATTACTCTGTCAACATTCAAGCTATCTTGCGATCACACACACATTTCAATTGTCAAATTCTCGACACTTCTCAAGTCATAGACGCTGCCCCGCCAATACTGAGCATCAAGAACAGTGTTTCGGAAGGAGTAGAGAGAAACAATAGAAGCTTCAAGCATTGTGGGGTTTGCATTCATTTGTCTTCCTTTCTCTTGCTTGTACATTTTATTGCTCACGTTTCTATTATTCATTTAGTAGTTATTGCGTACTTGATTTGCATTCACTTGTGAACCATTGCTACTAACCCCCACCCTTGGAAAGCTGTGGGAAACCAGAGAGAGAGATGTACAGCTACAAATTTAATCTTTGACATGTGATATTGACTAGAAAAATACAAACATTTGAAGCTTGTTTGCTAATATTTGATGTCTAATAGGTTTATAAGGATTGTAGTGTGTAAAAATACCTTTAGACAATCTATTAGTTCACTAGGTCAAGTTCTCCTAGGTCAAACAATTGAATGATCATACTTTATGGCTTGAAGTAAATATTGAAAACAACATTCCAAAACATACAAGTAGCCTATATATAGTCAACATTCTTTGTCCCTTTCAAAAATCAAAATGTGTTACAAATAATTCTCCAAATATTCTTGTAGTTTCCTGTAAATTCCTCTTCATCAAATTAAGTGTACATTAATTTTTTTCAAATACCAAAATATAATATGTCACCTAGATACATACTAAGTCAACTCACAAGATCTAGTACAAGTGAATACGATGAAAATTGGATTTAAAAGTGTTAATTTTGAATTCATTTCACATATCATGAAATTGATCTAAACAACATGAAAATGAAAAAAATGAAAGTAATTATTTTAACATAAGAATAAATGTACAATTATATGCAAATATATATACACCAATATAAAGTTTGTAACAATTATATAATTACATAACCCTCATGAACAGATGTAGAAATCATACAAATTCATGAATATGCTTACATTTGAACTTGGAATGGAGATGTAGGAAGATCAAGGATATCCTCGCCAATTTATGAGATCCATAATCGCCATCTCTAGATCATAAATGTAGTTATGCCACTTGAAGAAGAATGGAATGAACCTCCTTGCACCACTTGAGAATCTCTCTACTTGTCCATCTTGGGAGAGAAATCTTGCATCAAAGGAAGGAGATTGACTTTCTTGAATGGATCTATGAAGAAGACTTGGAGGCCTTTGTTTAGATTCCTTTCCTTCACCACTTGAATGCTTCAATGCTTGAATGCTTATGCTTTCATAATCTCGGAACCATGTATGTTATGTCTTAATATGTTGTTATAATGAGGGGATAGGGCATCCTTTTGTACTCACTTTGAGATGCAAATGCGGGCAGGCCGACACAAAAAAAGAAATGGGAATGACATAGGAAGAAGGGTCCAGACATTGGGCTTTGTTTCCAATCAAGACAAACCAATAGGAGGTGAAGTCAAATTTTGACCTCACCCATGGAGTGTAGTCAAACTTTGACTATAACCCTAGGTAAAAATTCCTAGGACATGGTGGAGACCCATCAGGAGATGTGAAAAAGGAGCCGGGAAAAAGGAAAAATGGGCTTAACCGACAATCATATCTCGAAATCACCAAAATGGGATCAATAGGTCCTAAAAGACATCCAATTATGGGTGATAATTTTTTAGGACTATATAAAAACTATTTCTCTTCTCTATATTTTCTCTATATTTTCTTATATCATCTATAAATGAATTCACTTTGGTTCTCATTGAAAACTTTTACTAGCACTTGTTTCAACCTATTTTACAATCATTTTGAGATCACCTCGTAAATAGTATTGCACAATGATATGGGACAAAATTTACCAAAGGATTCACAAGCATCCCTTTTGGAACAAAATGTCATAACGATGTTGTTGGTATCTTTCACAAAGTGATTCTTGGGCCTAAATTCCTCCATCACCTCCCAAAGGTCTTTCTTTAGGAAATGCTAACACTTTTGGAAAAAGAGTGCTAAGAAACCATCAAGGTTTGATGCCTTATATGGATGGAGACCAAGATTTCCTATTTAACTTCTTCTTTTGAGAATGGGGCTATCAATAAGTATTTATCTTCTTTTGAAAAATACTTGGGGTGTATTGCTAAGGAGAACTTCCGTGCTCACCGTATTCTAACCTCCCTCTAGAAAAGGGAACCGAGAGAAGTAGTTGATTGTCGCCTGCTCCAAGTCTTTCGACATTGTTAACCTTTTTTTCCCCATCTTCCATAGTGCTGCTAATTATATTGTGCAACCTCCTTTCTTTTACAAAATTGTGAAAGAAGCTTGTTATTCCAATCACCTGCAACAAGTTAGGACTCCCTTGCCTTCATCTTCTAAAATTCCTCTTCGGTAGCTAAAATATCAAAGCTGGGGAGTTAACCTTTACTCCGCAACAAAGTCTTCTTGGTACATCACATGTTTGATCACTTTTTCATTGAAGGAAACAAAATTCTCCTCACATGAATCTTCTTAATCCCATATTTTATCACTTTTTCATTGAAGGAAACCAACTTCTCCTCACATGAAGCTTCTTAGTGTAATATTAATTTGTGTAATATTAGTTCTTCGGTTTTCTCCTACTTCTTTGTAGGTATAATTTTTGAGGGGTATACTTTTGAGGGAGTAAATATGAGTGATGTCATTTATCAATATGATTTGAGGGAGTGCATAGGATTTAACCTTTTGTCCGCAACAAAGCCTTCTTGGTACATCCCATGTTTGATCACTTTATCATTGAAGGCAACCACTTCTCCTCACATGAAGCTTCTTAATCCCATGTTTGATCACTTTGTCATTGAATACAACCAACTTCTCCTCACATGAAGCTTCTTAGTGTAATATTAATTTGTGTAATATTAGTTCTTCAATTTTATCCTACTTCTTTGTAGGTATACTTTTTGAGGGGTATACTTTTGAGGGAGTACATATGAGTGATGGCATTGCTGAATATGAGTTATGTCATTACTCAATATGATTTGAGGGAGTGCATATGTAATTTTTTCATTGAAGGCAACCAACTTCTCCTCACATGAAGCTTCAGTTAGAATAATGGAAGGGTGTGTACTGAGAGGGGAGGGGTGAATCAGTACCCTTAAAAACTTTTACAAATTAAACCTTAGTACTCATTACTTGCATAACCGGCCACTGTAGCTTTTCTATTCATGCATGTAATATTATAACATAAATGTAAATGAATATAAACAAATATTGATGTGTGTGTGATTTTTGTACATGTTAAGAGACACAACACTTCAATAAATCATTGCATTAGTGAAAACAAGAGGTTAGCAAACATAGCAATCACCAAAATTGATCTATTGCTTCCTATCTAGTAATATGAAAAATGACATAATAGCCCTCAGATTATGCATATTCCAGTGACAAATACAACCTAAGAATGGAAGATTCAAATGAAAAGTAATCTAATTGATTCAAAAATATGCATTCTTGCTCTAGAAATGAAGAGTATAACAATATGACTAAGAAATAAGCTAGAAAGCACTATTAAAATCCTTAAAACATGAGAAACATGAGATTGCTCCTTTAATTCTCCAAATATGGGCAGCATAAGGATGCTATAAACTCTTCAAAATTAGGAGCATTACAACAATACAATAAAAGACTTCCAATTTCAAGGCCATTTGAGCTCAAAATCCATCCTATTTATAGGAGAAATGGAGGAAGGGGAGAAGACTCTAGAAGGGCTGTCATTAATGAGAGTGTAAGAATCATTAATGAGGAGTGGTGGAAGGAAAATGTAAGAGCCATTAATGCTTCATTTATGAAAGCATTAATGAGGTATGGGTGAGGGTTTAGAGTCAAGCCTGAAAACTTTGACTTTAGGGGGAGGGTTGAATTCCTAATCACACCTTAATGGAATGTGACAAGCTTAAGGGTAGCTTAGGATTAGGATTAAGGCTTAAGGGATGTGATTAAGGAGATAGAGATGGGAGAAGAGAGAATGAGTGGAGGGGGGATTATCTAATTAGGGTTAATTAGCTAATTAAGAAGAATTAGCATGTGAGAAGGGGTTGGGATGAGTTTGAACTCATGGTTGGATATTTGAGATTGGTTAGGTTAGAGGGAATATTAATGAAATGAATTATTGTAATAACATATTCACTCAATAATAGGGATTTAATTAATTATCTAAGTGTTTGATTTCTTTGTAATAATTAATTAGGACTATAGCCAAATTGGTTAAATTAGGCTAGGGGATTGATTTTGCAAGTGATGAGGTATAAATAGGATTTCATTAATTCCCTTTAAATTAATTACCTTAGTCGGGTATTGATTTGAATTGATTGAATTGATTTGATTGGATTGGCTAAAGTGATTAATGTAAATTAGTGATTAGATCACTTAGTAGATTAAATCTGATTCGAATGAATTATGCCAGCCGATTGAAGAGTTGTCTGGACATAATTGGGGGTATGATCACACTTAGGGAAAATAGGGTCTATGGTCAGAGTAGACCAAATCTAGGTGGTTACATTTTCCCCTCTTTGAATTGATGTGCGAGTAGCGCATTGATTCAAAGAAATTTTTTGATGTTGACTTCAAAAAGATTGAGAATTTCGCTCATGATCGAAGGAAATGCCTGATGAGATCATTCTCGCACTTGATCGAACTAAACTGATAGTATTGATTTTGCACTTGGTTTTCATCCAAAGATCAATAAAAGATCTTAAAGATACCAATTATGAACTTGGTTGTCATCCAAAGATTGATAATAATGATTCCGAACTTGGTTGTCATCCAAAAGTTAGTATGAAGCTACTAGGATCTTAGTAAGAATCTTTTAAAATGAGGAAACATAAGATATCCAGCTTATGAGAACCAAATCTTTCTATCCAACATTCCTGACTTAGTCAAGAAAAGTGTCATGCCCCTAGTTTGTTTGATAACAAAGTCATTTTTAATGTTGTTACGAGCAAACATTTGATTGATAATAGTGTGATCATGCCCCCTCAGGAATGAAATTGAAGGAAAAAGAATGAAATCCCTCTGTTGAAAGAACGTGTCACTTGCATGGAATGGTTAGATTAAGTAAGAATGGATTAGAATAAGTGAAGAAATGGGGGTGTGTTTAAGAGTAAACACACGAGTACCAAGTTAATCACATTTTGAATAGGTGAGTTTGATTTTGTTCCCGATAGATTAGGGATTTCTGGAAGCATGGGTATGTAAATATCTTGGATTTCAAATGAATTAAAAATAGAAAGGATTTTGAGCTCAAATCCTTATGTTGTTCTTTCAGAAATGCATCATGCAACCTCTAAATGCAGCTAAATGCAGACTCTTAGGACTGTCACTAATTCATATATATTATAACATTTTATCATCATTGGGCACTTTTCAGAACAGATACCATTGGATAGTACAACCATCACTAATACCCACTGATATTATGAAAGTATGAATACTATGTTTTATTGAAATGTCAGAAATAGACTTAGGCATCAAGGCATAGAAGCCAGGATAACAAAATAGTGACCTTCCTTTTACTATCTTAGAATCTATGTAAGGCAAGATATTGGACCCGCAATGACCTTAAAAATTTATATCCTTGGGTACATTATGCTTCATATACCTTAGTGAGAATTTGAGTTTAGAAAATAGACAAGGAAATTGTTTCAACCTCACCGTAGTTTACACGTAACAAAGATTGAGATATATGCGGCTATCCACTCATGTTGGCAGCTCTTATCATAAACATCCAAGTTAGGCAAAATTTATAGGATTATTTGGAACAATCACCATACACAGAAAACCAAGAAAACATTATGCCCCATGTCCTTGCGACTCTTTTTCTTTGTGCAAACGTCATGGAGTAACTCGAAAGACATAACAACTATCAATCGTGAATCAATCAAAGAAAACTCATAAATTCTTAGATGCCCCCAGTGAAAACATCATGGGTTTATAAAAGATTCATAATCAAACCAAGATCAAACTATGTTTAAGTAGTATTGAGAAATACTATTGATACATTTTTCAAGCGTAGTATAGATTCAACAATCAAAAAGTTGGAATTCAAGAAAATAGGTGTTTTGTGTTTGTGTACATCATTATTTCCTATTTGCAATCCCATGTAGGTCTTCGGAACACCGTTCACGTTAGTGCAATGTTTGTGTCACCTTTGTGTCGTGAAAGTGATAGTGGTAGTGAAAGTATCAGAAAGCATCGTATTACAAAACAAACCATCCATGATGACCTAGCAGATGCAACCTATCAGACTGGAAAAGATGCCCCTACTGTAGAATGACTTGATCCTAAGACAAAAATGCAAACAAATCCTAAGCGAGGATAAGATAGTTGTTTTAGGAAACGAAGTCAGCGTTTTAGCATGAGTTTAATTGTGAAGGCTTAGCATCAGCAATGCATTGATAGATGGAGCACAAAACATAAGTGACACCTGATTGCTAGGTTTTCACCACTTGGAAAGATTGTTTCTTTCTCTTTGCTACCAAGATGCCTATTTTACCAGGTTTTTCATCAAGGCACTTTTCTCTTTTTTCAATTTTGTTTTTGCTTTTTTGAATGTTTTTGTAGTATCAAGGTGCCTATTTACCAGGTTTTCACCAAGGATACCTTTCTTCAGGACTTTTTCCACTATTTTGGGATTTCTTCAGGATCAATTTCTGAATGTTTTTGGTATTTTCTGAGAACTATTTCACTATACAGGCTCTGCTAGCCGAACATCAAGCGTAGAACTGCTTCAAATGTAGAGTATTGATAGGATCTGGAAGAACGTCTCCCTCAGGTGTAGCCAGCTAATAGGCTCTAGTCCCAAAAGTAGTAGTGATAACATAAGGTCCGAGCTAGTTAGGTTCAAATTTTCCCTTTTGTTCTCTGTTGGGCTGGTTCTTAGGATTCTCCTTTAGGACAAGATCCCCCACTTCAAATTTTCATGGTTTGACCTTCTTATTGTACCCTTTGGACATGTGTGATTGGTACACCTTCAGATGAACGAACGCCTTTTGTCTGCGCTCATCAAGTAGGTCTAAAGAATTTACCTGGTCAATGTGGTATTGCTCATCAGTAACAAGCCCTTGTAGAGATATGCACAAAGATGGGATTTCAACCTCAATAGGTAGTACTGCTTCAGCGCCATAGACTAGAGAAAATGGCGTGGCTCCAGTTGGTGTTTTGATGCTTGTTCTGTAGGCCCATAGTGTCGGATTCAGTTGTAGATGTCAGTCTCTTCCAGACTTACTTACAATTTGGTGTAGGATCTTGAGAATATTCTTATTAGATGCCTCAGCATGTCCATTACCTTGAGGGTAATATATTGAGGAGCAGTGTTGAGTAATGTGGAACTGTTCGCAAAGGTCATCAATGTCTTGATTTTTAAATTGGCCCCCATTGTCTATTAAAATTGAAGAGGGTATCCCATATCTACAGATAATGTAGTTCAGAATGAACATAGGCACCTATTTTCTAGTGGCTTTGATTAGCGGCACAGCCTCGACCCACTTCATGAAATACTCAGTGGTCGTAATGATGGAATTGTGTCCATTTGAAGAATTGGGATATATTTGTCCAACTAAGTCAAAGGCCCATTGTTGAAATGGCCAATGTGTAATGAAAGTTATAAGTTCTCTGGCAGGAGCATGGATGAGATTTCCATGTGTCTAGCATTTATGACAAGTTTTTGAAAATTGAATAGCATATTTTTCCATGGTAGGCCAGTAATAGCCTACTCTGAGTAGTTTCTTTGCTAGTAAAAAGTCGTTTGAATATGATCCACATACACCTTCATGGACTTCTTTTAATGTGAGATCAGACTCTTCGAGTTCTAAACATCTAAGAAGTGTACCGTCAAGACCTCATTGATATAAGTTATTAATTATGAGGACATAATGCGATGTTATCCTAATCAAGTCTCTTTTCTCATTTCAGGATAGATCATTAGGAATAGTTTGGTCAGTGAGATAGGCAATGATATTGGCATACCGAGATTGGTTTAAAGTGTTTAAAGCACATATTACTTGGTATTCAGGGGTATCAAAGGCAGGATAGGATAGTTCTTCCACCAAGAAGTCATAGATGAATTGATGTTCCTCCAGTTGTAACATGGACGCCAATGTAGCCATAGCATCTGCAGCTTTATTTTATGTTTTGGGTATCTATTGGAATGTGATGAAGACAAAGTACTTCTTTAATTCATCAACCAATTGCTTGTAGGGTGTCAACTTTTCATCTTTCATCTGATAATCTCCATTAACTTGATTAATGATGAGCTAGGAGTCACCATACACGTGTAACTCTACAATCTTCCACTCCATGGCAAGCTTAAGACCATTGACCAGTGCCTCATATTCCAAAATGGTGTTCACGCATGGGAACATCAATTTTTAAGACTTGGGTATCTTGTATCCTTGAAGAGTTATGAACAGAACTCCTGCTCCAGAACCTTATTGTGTGAAAGAACCATCAAAGTATATCTTCCATGGATACTCAGTCAAATGCATAATGGTCTCATCAGGAAATTAAATACTTAAAGGTTCATCATCTTGAAGCGGTGAATCATCAAGTTATCTACGAGGACTTGTCCTTTAATAGCTCTTTGGTCTACATAATCAATGTCAAATTCACTTAGAATGAGGACCCATTTCGCCAGATGCCCTATTAATGTTGTTTTGCTCAGGAGCTATTTCAAAGGATCAATCTTAGCAATGAGCCTTATTGTATGTGAGAGCATGTAGTGTCTTAATTTTTTTGATGTGAAGACGACTGTTAAGCATGCTTTTTCAATAATGTTGTAATTGAGCTCATAGGAGACTAGCGTTCTATTAATGTAGTAGATAGATCATTCTTTATTTGTTTCGTCTTCATGTGCGAGCAATACTCCTAGTGATGTAGTTGTAGCTGAAATATAGAGGAGTAATGGCTTGCCATGGATAGGTTCCATAAGAATAGGAGGAGTAGCTAAGTACCCTTTTAGTTCTTTGAAGTTGGCTTCACAGTGTTCATCCCATTTGAAGGTGACCCCTTTATGTAGTAATTTGGTAAAGGGTTGTGCTCTATCAGCAAGTTGTGACATAAACCTCCTGATTGATTGAAGTCTCCCTTGCAATGTCCTCATTTGACTGATGTTACATGGAGGAGCCATCTCTAGAATAGCTTTGACCTTTGCAGGATCTACCTCAATTCCTTTTGTTGAACCTATAAACCCTAAGATTTTTCCTGATTAGACTCCAAAGGCACATTTCTTTGGATTGAGCCTAAGTTTAAACTGCTCCATTCGATCCAATATTTTTCTCAAGTCAGTAATATGAGTTCTCTTCTCTTTGGATTTAGCTAAGGTGTCATCCACGTAATCCTCCATGTTTATATGCATCATATCATGGAATATAGTATTCATTGCTCTTTGATATGTAACGCCAGCATTCTTTAACCCAAAAGGCATGACGTTCCAGCAAAATGTGCCCCATGCACATGTAAATGCAGTCTTCTATTGATCCTTAGGGGCAATTTTGATTTGATTATAGCCCGTGAATCCATCCATTAAGGAATACATCTGGTAGCCTACTATGAGATCGATGATCATGTTAATGTTAGGTAGTGGGAAGTCATCCTTTGGATATGCTTTGTTTAAGTCTCTGAAGTCGGTAAAAATCCTGATAGATTTATCAGATTTAGACACGGGGACCACATTAGAGATCCATCCTGCATAGGCAATGACTCTGATAAATCCAACTTTCAACAATTTTTCTAGCTCCGCTTTTACTAGTAGTGCAACATGAGGATGCATCTTTCTAAGTTTTTGTTTCATGGGCTTGATCCCGAGAGCTATAGATAAGTGGTGCATGATTAGATTAGGATCTAGTCCAGGCATATCCATATAATACCATGCAAATTTTATCTTCTTCTCTTTTAGGAACTCTGTGAACTATGTCCTTTATTCTTTTGTCAAAGATTGTGCCAGGTGAACTATTTAAGGGTCTTCAATTGTGCCCAAATTCAATGGCTATGTTGGTTCTATCAGAACTGAAGACCTTTCCTAAAAATGTTTAGGGAGGATATCAAGAATCTCATCCTTTGGCACCTCTGAGAGGTTTTCACCATTGGATACGTCTTTTTTTTTTACTATTTTAGGATCTGACACTGCCACAACGTGGTTTTCACCATCAGTCTCCTTTTTCTTTTTATTTTTCAATTTTTTACTGAGAAACCTGATATCCTCCTGTGACATGTTCTCGCTCCTTGCATTGGTGGAAGAAGGGTAAGGTTCACAAGCATTTAGATAGCAAACCAAGGTGTAGTCATTGGGAAAGTTGAGATTAGGAGTAGGATCCACACTATTCCAATCAATTAGGTTGGGGTGTATCAAAGACAAGGTATCAAACTCTGGGAAGGATAGCATCGCGTTAGTATCAAGACCATTAACCGACATGACATGTTCTGTTAAGTTAATTTCTTCAATGTTTAGATCAATAAGAGTGAGATCATCATAAAAAGGGTCGTTGTTAGTTATATGCGGACCAAACTCTAGTGACTCGTTGATAGAACTCTCATCATCATCTCTCTGTAAAAGGAGGCTTCTTTCTTATCGCCTCTGAACTTATTCCAGACTTAGGAAAGCACCAGTCTCTCCATCCATGACGGGGAGAAGGAACTCTTCCTCTGCTTCAGGATTATCAATGTTGTTGGGAGTAGTGTTAGACTATTCACGAGGAGCCAAGGGAGCCACAAACATGTGAATTGTATCTATTTCAATATCTTCTATGGTGACAAATAGCTCATCCCATTCATAATCATGAGATTCGATGACCTCATCATCAAATCTATTTAAGTATTCAGTAATTGTTATTTGATGTACCTGGTTAGCTATCTATGGATCAAAGTGTGGTAGATCAAGGACATGTAAAACCGTGACCAATTGCCCCTAGTTAGGATGTAAATCTTGTCGTCAGGGTGTGCTTGTTTTAGTTGTTTCTATCAAGGGTATCTCTGAATCATCTATTGTTGAGTCTCCTACCTCTTGAATGGGAGGCTGTGTTAACAAAGGTGTGCAAAGATCTTGTGGTACCTCAAAGCTTGGTACATAGCACTCTCCTTGATAGTTGGTATTCTCTATGCCAACATGTAATAACCTTTCATAGGACCACTGTTCTAGTTCATTTGTTTCATCACTCCCTTTGTTAGAGGCTAGGCTATCTTTTGAAGCAGGTTTGTCAGTTTTAGTATTAAAACCCAGTCCTATTTTGTCTCTGGTATTCTGGAACTCCATGGGTATAGGTTCAATAAGTCCTCTTCCTGTGTCACTTAGAGGTCCTTTTCCTTTGTATCCCATTTTCTTAAGGAAATCATATCCCTTTCCATACTGTTCTAGGGATATCTCTACATGTTTGACTTCAGCTGTATCTGGTTCTCCTTTGTAATGCCAGTCCGAGACTACTTGCTCTTCTATGTTATCTAAAGAAGATGTGGATGCCTTTACCATGCCAGTTGCTTTGTATATTTTTGGCTCCTTGGATGTAGTAGGTGTGAATGTTGAGGAAGGTTTTCCATAGGATCTTGGTGACATCGTAAGTTCTGTCAGTGACGGAGTCAGGTCTAGTTTGTATTCTCCCATACCTATTTCTTCAATTTTTAAGGTTTTACCAAAAAATTTCATAACCATGTCCTTAGTGGTCTCAGGAGCGATCTCATCGATAGCCTCTTTGTTATGTGGAATCATACTACCTGCTTTGATATTATTACAAGTATAACTAGAATCCGTAGGAATTGTCACTTCCACCCCATTATGTGGGAACTTTATGCACTAGTGGTAAGTAGATGTCATAGCTTGCATTTCATGAATCCATGGTCTTCCCAACAGGATGTTGTAGGCTAAGGGTAGATCCATAACTTGACATGTGACATTCCTCTCAATTGGTCTGACTCTGATAGGTAGAACAATAAGTCCTTTAGAGGATCTTTCTTCCTCATCATAAGCTTTGATATTTATTTTTCTTCTAGAGTCAATGGTTTGTTCTGAAAGACCCAGCTTTCTGATGAGATTAAGTGTACAGATATTCAATCCTGTGCCTCCATCTATAAACACACATCTAACATGAGATTTATGAATGAGGACTTCAATATGGAGGGGTTGATTATGTGGATGTGTCAATGACTAATCATCCTCTTCAGAAAAGGAGAGGTAATGTGGCGCTAAGATGTGATTGACCATTGCTTGGAATTTGTCTATATCAATATCCTTTGGGATATTAGCAGCATGTAGATCTTGTTCTAGGATTTCCCTATGCACTGTGGATATTTTGAGAAACTCAAAGATAGAAATTTTGGTAGAGGTTTGTTGTAATTGGTCTACCAAGTCATATTTTGCTTCAAGAATAGTAACCACGTGTCTCGCTACTAGTTTAGGGATAGTAATAATAGGAACCTTGGATGTTGATGCTGGTTTTGGGGCATGATTGGGTCCCTTGATTGTGACTTGGGCTTGGCTCCGAGTCACTGCATTCAAGTGGAATGAAACACCTTTGATTGTGACCACATTAATTGATTCAATTTTAATGTCTAGCATATTGATCACATTATCATTATTGGAATAGGTGTAGTTTAGTTCATTACCTTTCCCTTTAGATATTTCCCCTTTGTCATAATTAGGGAATGGTTTATTGAATGTTGTATGATCTTCATTGGTAGTGTGTACGTCCACTTTGATCTTACCTCCTTCAATGAGGTCTTGAATGACATGTTTGAGCTTAAGGCAATTATTAGTCTTGTGTCCTTTGTTCTTGTGAAAGACACAGTAGGAGTTATCATCCCACCATCTTGGTTTGACCATTGGTTCCCACAGTTTGGAATCTAAGATTCTAAGAACTTTTCTATCCAATAGTGTTTTTAGAATAGTCTCAAGGGGTTCTCCCAAAGGAGTGAATGTTCTTTGAGGTTTTGAAGTCCACGTCCGACCCTTTATATTATCATTGTTTGCTTTGGGTATGGGGGTTGTTACCTTGGCATCCTTGCTTGTTTGCATACTATTGGTTAGATTGAATACTTCGGGTTTAGGACCAACATTGGATGTGTCTACTACACCATCGTTGACTACATTCTTGTTTTGTTTCCACCATTTAGGTTTGGAGTTGGAGTTGTTTGATTTGTTTTCACCTTGAAGAGTGATCTCCCCCTTTCTGACCATAACTTCTTCAATACAGAGGGCATTTTTAATCATCCTATCAAAACTAGGGGAATCTTGCATTTGCAATGCTTAGTTTAATTCTGGTACCAAGTTATTGATAGAGATTTCCATCTTTTCAGATTCAGGAATAGCTCTGGAGTATCGTGCGAAGATTTTCCTCCATCTTTGTAGGAAGTGTGTAAATGATTCACCAGTCTTCTATTTAGTGTTACATAGATCCATCATGGTCACATCGTGTTGTATGTTATAGGAGTAATTTTGGATAAATCATTGAATTAGCTCTTCAAAAGTTTTGACCTTAGGGTTTAGTTTTGAGAACCACTCCATGGCATTACCTCTTAGACTTCTCAGAAAGAGTCGCATGAGGTATGTAGGTTCGTGCATGTATTCTATGCTAAGAGCACAAAACTCTCTAACATGGTCATGTGGTTTGGTCTCTCCCATGTACTTGTCATATTTTGGTTGTGCCACATTGGGAGGAAACAGAACCATAGTAATACTCTTATCAAAAGAAAAAGGACAAATAGAGTCCAAAGAGTATTGTGTTTTGGGTTTAGCTTTCTCTTGTTTGAGAGTCGCAAGCTCTGTTTGCATTAAGGCAATTTGTTTGGAAAGAATAGAAAAAGGATTTGGTACCTCCTTTTCTTTGAGTTGTTCCACATCATAATCCTTAGGTAATTTGACACCCGTGGATGCTAAGTGGAGAAAGTATTTCTCTTTATCCTCATCAATTATCCTTTCCAGTATCTTATGGAACCTCTTGCTTTGTTTCAGTTTATCGTACTCCTCTTCAGTGATGTCCTCTTCACTGTCTGACTCAAATAAAGGATGGTTGAACTTTGGTTCTTCTTCTTCATCGGTATCTTCAGGCTTTTGGTGTTTTCCATTGTTATAGTCCTCAAAAGCCTCACTCCATCTGCGAGTGTCGCTATCCATCACTAGAGAGTCTAGATCAAGTAAGGAACTGTGAGATGTTTCTCCTTGAAAGTGCGGTGATTTAGGAGGCACTTTTGATCCTTTAGATGTGTACTTGTCGTGTCTTGTGTTAACCATGTGGTTATGTCTCAACTTTTGTTAATGTTTCCCAATAGTATCAAGTAGAGTCTCAAATCGTTCAAGTGAGTATGTCTAGGTAGAAGTGTTGTTTGTGTTTTGGTGGAAGTAAATGATTCCAACGTCAAAGGGTTAGAATGCCCTAATAGTGAGATAGGAATCAAGTTGTTGTAAAAAGTGGGTAAACCACACGTATTGAGACAGATTGTAAGAGTTTGACAAGACATGCAAGGTAGACGTCTGAAAAAAAAATTGATATAGCCATAGTGAGACCAAAAGAAGCAATAGGGACAGATTAAAGAGTCAAAAGGGAATCCAAAATAAACTATCTTCCTCTGAGAGGCAACGATGCAAGTTCCCACTGTCAAATGTTGTCATTTTTGTTTTGGAAGTGCATGAAGTTTGTTTGATCGAAGATTGTGTTTTGAGGTTTTTCAGTGAGTGAAAAACACATGCATAGACCAAGGTTTGAATTTTGTTGCTTGTTTGAAGATGTTATCTTTTTAATGATTTTCAATCACATCAAGCATTATTGCATTGTTAGGAGGGTGAAACAGACACACATCTTATCCCTATTTTCTAGGTGGAGGATGAAAATCATTGCTTGTTGACTTAGGTACACACTCAAATGCTAATCAGAATACAGCCATCACCAAGCACACAATGGCTCCAGTCATGATGTTGTATTAGCCGACTCCAAACGCAAGTGAGGGCACGATATGATGAGTATCTTGGGGAAATTAATTTTTTCCTTGCACAAGGATTATCACCCTTTCAGGGGTGAATCAAGAATTCTTTCAATTTAAATGTTGTCTATTATTGGGCAATCTGTTCGAAACCATCCCCCATAGAATTGCACAAGGAAAAATTGAGGCGTATAGCCCTATGAGTACTTAAGTATATGTAGTATCGCAAGCAAGATTCAAGTGGCTCCACTCTACACATACCCAAGCATGTTCAAAGAATGATGTCATAATTCTATGAAGAAAATCAGCTCTATCTTTTGAGGCTTTAGCCAATGAGGAAGCAATTATTTATAGTGAGTTGGAAGGGTTGGCATAAAACTTGTCCTCACTTGGGTCGTTCTCGGGAGATTGTTTCCTCAACCAGCAGGCCCTCTACTGTTTAAATAAGCTTACAAAGGATTGGCGAGCATAGGATGTCTAGATTTCTGATTCCTCCGAAGAAGAAGAGCATACTCTCCTAATCCATGTCATTTTCTCCCAAAACAAAATCAATCAAACAGTTCATTTCCTCAAGCAATGTTGTGCTCAATTTAAAATGTTCCTATTTAAGGAAAATAGAATACTTGAAAGTAGATTTTTGTTTGTTCAATTGACCACAGTTTTTAGTGCTTTGCTTGTCCAATTACTGATCCAAATTGAATTAAACGATTGAACGTGTTCATTTATCCCACAAATTTAGTGCTTTGATTGTTCAATTTCTGATTCCAAATGAATTAAACGATTGAACTTGTTCATTTATCCCACAAATTTAGTGCTTTGATTGTTCAATTTTTTATTCCAAATGAATTAAATGATGTGAGTTTTCTTGTTCATTTACCCCCTAGATTCTTTCACAAGTGTTAAAACAATATCTGATTTTCTAATTTTCCTTTAAAAAGAAAAGAGCATAGTAATCTAGTTGTTTTAAGACATGTTTGAGAAAATGGTATTTAAGTGTGAAATCTTTTGAAAAAGGGTTAGTATCAAAATCAGTCTAAAATCCCTACAACCACACACGTTTAGTATTGTCTTCTTATTTCCTTCTCATAAACCTATAAGCACTGAGGTAGGCTGTCAAAAATAGGATCACAATCACGAAAACAACCTCGTTAGCAAGTTAGAAATCAAATTTGCAAATGACAGAACTTTGTATTTTTGCCCTCTAGACGACAGACGATATTTCAGAGACCCAAAATGATAAACCCCAAAAATGATAAAAGATTGACCCCAAATGATAAAATTTACCCAGGACGATATTCATTTTACCCGAAATGATAACATGTACCAAAAACAAAAATTTAGCTACCAGAAATTATTTTAAGGTCAAAATTTACCTTCTGGAAATGCAATGGTAGACGATATTAAAACTCCTGGAAATGATAAGTTGCTCCCAGAAATGATAAAATATTTAACGAAAACGATAATTTGCTCCTGGAAATGATAAAAGAATGACCGGAAATGATAAGTTGCTCCTGGAAAAGCTAAACTGCCTGCAAATTTTGAAAATGTCAAGGGCAGAGAGAAAAATAGGGTGAAATTTTGAGAAATCTTGCCCCATGGTGGGCGCCAGAGATGTGTGTGTGATTTTTTTACCTGTTAAGAGACACAACACTTCAATAAATCATTGCATTAGTGAAAACAAGAGGTTAGCAAACATAGCAATCACCAAAATCGATATATTGCTTACTATCTAGGAGTATAAAAAATGATATAATAGCCCTTAGATTATGCATATTCTAGTGACAAATACAACCTAAGAATGGAAGATTCAAATGAAAATTAATCTAAATGATTCAATAACATGCATTCTTTCTCTAGAAATGCAGATTATAACAATATGACTAAGAAATAAGCTAGAAAGCACTATTAAAATCCTTAAAACATGAGAAACATGAGATTGCTCCTTCAATTCTCCAAATATGGGCAGCATAAGGATGCTATCAACTCTTCAAAATTAGGAGCATTACAACAATACAATAAAAGAATTCCAATTTTAGGGCCATTTGAGCTCAAAATCCATCCTATTTATAGGAGAAATGGAGGAAGGGGAGAAGACTCTAGAAGGGCTGCCATTAATGAGAGTGTAAAACTCATTAATGAGGAGTGGTGGAAGGAATATGTAAGAGCCATTAATGCTTCATTTTTGAAAGCATTAATGAGGTATGGGTGAGGGTTTAAGAAGTATGGGTGAGGGTTTAGAGTCAAGCCTGACAACTTTGACTTTAGGGGGAGGGTTGAATTACTAATCACACCTTAATGGAATGTGACAAGCTTAAGGGTAGCTTAGGATTAGGATTAAAGCTTGAGGGATGTGACTAAGGAGATAGAGATGGGAGGAGAGAGAATGAGTGGAGGGGGATTAGCTAATTAGGGTTAATTAGCTAATTAAGAAGAATTAGCATGTGAGAAGGGGTTGGGATGAGTTTGAACTCATGGTTGGACATTTGAGATTGGTTAGGTTAGAGGGAATATTAATGAAATGAATTGTTGTAATAACATATTCACTCAATAATAGGGATTTAATTAATCATCTAAGCTTTTGATTGCTTTGTAATAATTAATTATGACTATAGCCAAATTGGTTAAATTAGGCTAGGGGATTGATTTTGCAAGTGATGAGGTATAAATAGGATTTCATTAATTCCCTTTAAATTAATTACCTTAGCCAGGTATTGATTTGAATTGATTGAATTGATTTGATTGGATTGGCTAAAGTGATTAATGTAAATAAGTGATTAGATCACTTAGTAGATTAAAACTTATTCAAATGAATTATGCCATCCGATTGAAGAGTTGTCTGGACATAATTGGGGGTATGATCACACTTAGGGAAAATAGGGTCTATGGTCAGAGCAGACCAAATCTAGGTGGTTACAATTGAAACATTCATGAAACTCATTTACACATGACACAAGTATTTGATCACACAAAAACCCTTGTTAGAAGTTAAAAACTGCGGTGGGGATGAAACCTACAAAGCTTCACTATCGACATAATGGAAGGTGCCTGGTAGGGATACAAGTTGTGATCACTTCTGATGATCTTACTCTATTAGGAGTAACATGTTGGACTTGTTAAGTCTACTTGGTTAAGATATTTTAGCAACACAATGTATGTGTGCACTCGGTTAAGAGATTTACAAAAAAAGACGGTTAAGTCCACCTTGTGAAAAGATTTTTCTGTTGGCTACAATTGTTAGAGAGTAAAAAAATATTTGACCTAATTGCTGGAATCTCAAATTTCTGATTACAAATCCATGAAGTACATAAAATATATCACCTTATTGTGGTGGATAATACCTCTGTTATGCTCGGTAGCCTTGTATGTAGTTATTCATAAACTGAATTATTCTTTATTTGTCCTTGTGTATGAAACTCTCTATCTGATCTATAGATATCCTTGGCAGCTACAAATCATGTCATTCTTGATTTATTATTACATCTATATACAAAAGATTTGACCTAATTAGGTTTCACACTTTTCTTGAAAAACTCTAAGATCAAAGGTTTACAACTTGACCTTGATCTCCTAGTTTGTATGATTACAATCAGTTAACTAATTACATCCATAATTAATGCTTTTCTTGATCCACAAAAAATGGTTATCCATCTCATAAAAAATTTGTTTTAAAGATTAAAGTGCTTTAGCTGACGTGTAGGTGAGATTCATTTTTCTAGGTGAAATGTTGTCTCTCGGTGTAGATTGGTGCTCGGTGATGGCTTTGTAGACTGGTGCTCAGTGATGTCGCTAGGTTTATATACTACTCAGTTGATTATGCTATCACTCGGTGTTCAAAATATTTTGGTGATCACTGCGCTCGGTGAGTGGTGTCACTCGGTGATCATGACCGACCGACTAAAATTGTTTGGTTATATACTAATGACAACTTTTGATCCTTTATGGATTATCAATCTCCCCCTTACGCATTAGTATCAAAAATTGATATGTATAGTAAATACACCAAGTGTTTTACCTTTACAATGACTCTCCCTATGTGCATGCCTCGGTATGTAGATATAATGTATGTACATGTTTCCCCCTTTTTTGAAAGTAATGACAAAGATGTAAAACTTATAGCTTATCAAATATGTTTGAATGAGATTTCTGAATGGATGCCATTATCTTGTCCCATTTCTCCTTTAATTTATCTAGGGTAATTTGCTCCAAAGTGATTTGAGAGTGCATGTCATATATGCTTTATGTTACTGACATCTCTGGGTGGCAATTAGAGTCTTTTCCATAGTCATGTGTATTAACAACAATGTGAGATTCACTAGTAACATGGCTTGTAGCTTGGTTACTTCATCTCTAATT
Source organism: Thuja plicata (assembly GCA_018584345.1). Lineage (NCBI taxonomy): Eukaryota > Viridiplantae > Streptophyta > Pinopsida > Cupressales > Cupressaceae > Thuja > Thuja plicata. The sequence continues at coordinate 1,201,966 of MU226218.1, forward strand.
TTGCTTTTTGCCTTTTTTGTTTCAAGACTTAACCATTTAGATTCAACAATCTTTTCATAATACAGTTGGAATGCATTTGGCTCGGTTGATAGTCTTAGTTCACTAGCTTTTAGATTTTTATCTATCTTAGCTATATGTTCACTATGCTTGGTAGTGAAGTGCTCTAGAGTGCACAACTTTTGAACTAAGGTAACTACTTCTAAAATAACGAGTTCTAATGTAGCTACTAGTTCATAAAGTTTCACCTTATTCTCTACCACTTCTTGGCTGACTTTCTCAATGATTTTGTATTGATACTTCTCTTCTGCTCGTTCCTCAATGACCTTCTCAACGTCTACATTTTGTGTTGTGATTTCCTTGGTCAAAACTGCAAGTTGATCAACAATGGGTGCAGTATGATCAATCTTGGTGTCGGGCACTACTTGCAATAGAATCTCCTTTGTTGTTTCCAGGACTTGTGAGTTTCTGTGTTCCTTTTTGAGCTTGTCTTGTAGTGATTTTCTTTTGCATAGCTCCCCATATCTTGTTAGGCACTCGAGATCAAGTGTTTTTGGATCACAGTCAGGTATGTCTATGATCTCATCGAGTGTGATGGGGTCTTTACTTCCTTTCTTGTTCTTCTTCTTCTTTTGAATGTTTCTTGAAGCAGGGGAATGAGGTACTATAGCAAGAGCCTTTTGTTGTTCAGTTTCTGTCATTGATTGCTTGGGAGGTATGGTGCCTTGGCTAGGGTGCTCAGTTTGTACCTGTTGGTCAGTTGTAGATGTCTCTACGTAAACTTTTTCTTGACCTGCAACCTTGTCTACCTCTCCAGTGTTCTCGATGGGTGCATCACTCAGTTTGTCCTCTCCACTGGTATCTTTTGTCTCCTCGTGTTCATCACCTTTTTCCATTGGTATGTTTGCTTCAGGCTCAGGTGGTGTCTGTTGTGATTTAGTCATTATATTGATTACTTGCATTAAGTAAGGAATATTACCTGGTACAAGTGCATGTGCAACATCAGTAGTGTCATGTTCATTTGTTGGCTCAGTGGCAATAATGACTTCTTCATCAGCCTTGGCATCATCATCAAGATCACCATGAGTGATATCTTGTATATTTATCACTGGTGCTTCCCCTAATTATTTCAATATATCAGGAATATCATCCATGACCTTACTTGCTTCTGTGGTTAAGTCAATAGCATTGACATCCTCGGTGTCATTGATGAATATGTGCTTGGGGCTTGGTGTGGCCTCCTTCTCCTCGGTGTGAGAAGTCTCAGTTATAGCCAGTACTAACTTGTTTTGAAATATACTTATTGCTCTTTATGTCAATATATACTAACTTGTTCTGAAATACTTTGTATCCTCTAGATTTTTCAGAAACTTTCTTAGCGTGCTCCTTCATTGTTAAGTCAATTTCTGCAACTGTGGAATTGCACATGCATATAACTAGGGATCTCTCTCTCATTTTTTCCTCCATGTGTAATGCATATGTCCATCTAGCTGATATCTTGTCATGTAGCTCTTGTGGAATATGATTTCCAAATTGTATAGGTACATATTTGTAAGCAACCATCATCTTAATGATGGCCTCTTCTATTTTTTCCTGATTCTCAGTAGACAGAGTTCCCCATTGTCTAATCTTGTGATGTACTAGACTGCATGTGTTGATGATTGACTCTGCAACTTCATCAATTGTTTGTGGTATATTTTGTTGATCTCTAAGTTTTGTTGATCATTAGTGTCCCACACTTAGTAATTTATCTAGGAAGTATTAGTCGGTCATCACTGGGGCCGAGCTATCCGGTATAGGCCGATCCATCTGGCACAGTTGTTGCTGAGTAGATAATAGTTGCTAAGTCACATGGTTGCCAAGTTCAGTTCATGTCAAGCACCAGATTCTTTTGTACCGAGCAAGACAGTTTTGTTATGTATGTTAGGAATGACACAAACTTTGAGGTAAACTATTTTGGGCCGACTTATCTACGCATTTAATATTTTCACCAAGATAATTACACATTTAATTATTTGATCCCACTATGTGGCATGGATCCAATCAAAAAATTGGATTGTCTAAGAGGCATAAGCATTTGATCCTAATCATTGATCTAGATCTAATTGTCAGATTCGTAAAGTATATTAAGATTGCTTCTTACCCTAATAGGAGTGTACTGTGAGAGAAGGTGTATGCGTACATGAGAAATGTGCAAAGCGTTGTTTTGAGAGAGGAAGCATAGATCTAGCAGAGTGATGGAGCAGTGAGCAGCAAAGAATATATATCATATTATTAGATCACAAAAGGTATTGAAAAGAGGAGATTCATTATCAGCATCAGAGTGCATATCAAAGGATCAGATCTTGAGACATTCTAACAAGTGTATTAGGTAAAATCTCTTAACATAGTGGTTCTAACAAACCTTGCTAAATCTCTTAGCCAAGTGCTTACTTTGTTGTAAGTTTAAATCCTTTTACAAGGTAGATTGTAATGATCTGTAGCTCTTAACTGGGCAAACCTTTAACCAGGTAGATTACATATTGCGATCAAATCTTGTAGCCCTAACATGCACACTTTATTGCTGCAGTAGTGAAGATTTTGTGGGTTTCATCCCCACCCCAGTTTTACCTTATTGGGTTTTTGGGTTACCAAAATTTTGTGTCTTATGTTATTTATTTACTATCATGGATGCTACTAGATGATAGATCAATTACATTTATGTATGATCGTGGATCAGTTTGTTTTAAGAGATAAATTTTTTAAGATCTGATTCACCNCCCCCCCCCCCCCCCCCTCTCAATATCTTGCTTTCCCATATTGTATTTCCAATAATTGGTATCAGAGCTCAATTCTCCTACAAAAGGTTTTAATCAGCTTGAGAGTACAGAACTTGAGATGGAGATTTACAAATTGGGTAAAGTCATTGAGAAACAAAAGATTGAAATTCAGCTAGCATTACATTAGCTTGAGATAGCAAGACAGGAATTGAGAAAGTCTTTGATATCTAGGAAATATTTGGCCAAACAAATGAATGACACTCATTATCAGGAAGAAGACACTAAAAATCTATCTCAGAATGGAAACTCTATTGAGAGTGATGCAGAAATTTTAGATCTACTGGAAAGGAACAATACATTGTGTGAAGAAGTCAGAAACCTGAAAAGAGAACAAGAAATGCAAACAGTAAGACTATGTGAAGTAGTGGAACAAAAGAAGAAAGTTGAAGATGAAAAAGCTATGGCTGAAGAAGACAAAAGAATGATGACTATTAGACTTGATGAAAGGACACATGAAGTACAAATGATGACAAATAATCAGGTTGACATGGTGAATCAACTTTTACTTGAAAATCAGGAGGTCAGTAGGAAAGACATAGAAATTGTGAATCTGAGATCTGAGAATAGTCAATTGAAAGATGAGTTGAGATCTGAGAAAAAACTTAATGAAAGATTGAACAGACCCAATGAAGCTTTGACTCATTTTGAAAACCTAATGGAAGCATCAAGGAGATCTAAAAATTCTTTTGGATTAGGTCATAATGAACAACATACATCTACTGAGAAAGGAGAATCATCTAAGATTGGTGAAAAGAGGAATGCAAAGTCAAAGAACATCAAACCTGTATGCCACCACTATGGAAAATCAGGACACACAGCAAACATATGCCGAAGCAAGAATGGTAAGTCCAATCCTAAACCTAAGTTCAATGGTTATTGCTTTAACTATAATAAGTTTGGACATCAAGCACATGAATGTTGGGAAAAGGCAAATAATGCACCTCCCACACCTAGATTCAATGGGTATTGTTACAACTATCAACAATTTGGACATAGAGCACAAGATTGCAGATCTAATGCTAAACAACATTGGACATCAAAGACATAAGCAAAAGCATCAAAGAAAGGCAACACTTACAATTGGGATTACAACACATGGCATAATTGTCATTACTGTGGTGAGTATGGGCATGTTCCATAAAACTGCATAAAGCCACATTTCAAAGGAAAATCCAAGAGTTGGATGATTGGAAGCCTAGTTTTCTATAAATGTCTAAAAATCGGTCACACTAGGAAGGATTGCAAGACAAGGGTACCTACTCCTACTATTGAAGAAATTAGAGCATAGATGAACCAAACATGGATAAGAAAAATAGAACCGAGCATAAATGAAGCTACTAAAGCTGAGGTCACCCAATCCAATGGATTAGGTGATCACACCATCACTAATTAAGAAAAAAGGTATGTGAGGAACTGTGTTTATATCTCATATCTTTTATCAGTTCCTAACATATAAAGTGCAAAATTCCATATCTTCATATGTTAAGATGCATCAAGACATATTTTCTATACATGTACCTAGCAAAGTCAATATGCACTATAGCTGTCTAGCAACAATATTATTGTACACTGAGACTGAGCTCTCTAGTATGTGCCGAGTTGATATGGGTTGCGACCGAGAGATAGAAAATTTTTGTGAGTCGGTCGAGGATAGCTGTTTGGAACTCACTCAACAGACAGAACATTTATTGCAAACCTAAATTTTGACCTTTGGAGCTTATAAAGGAATGAGTCGTTCATTACTCATTTTTTACCTTGCGATTGAGAATTTCATAGAGTGTTGGAGCATTTGTGAACTTGATTTTTGCAAAGATCTTTCGAAGACTTCTACAATGTTTCGTCGGCTATCCTAAGTAAAAGTGTGAATTTTGACATCTACCAAGGTATTTTTTTTATCATCCTTGAAACCCTATTTCTTTTAAAATCATGGCCGCTATTTCTTCCACAGCAATGAAGGGTATGGAGAAGGAGTTTCTAAACGTTCAATTGGTAAGGAGCGACACCTGTGCACCTCCTATTTTCTGAGTAGATCCTGAGAGCGCCATCCAGGGTGATCTAACTGGAGCCCTGTCATTGATTCCACCTAAGGTACTCATGATTCATGATATTAGGTCATGTTATATGTGCAAGATAAGTGAAGTTAAAAATCATGAGCTAAGAGAATCTTAAAGCAAATTGTGCAAAGACAGAGCCCTAAAAGCTGAACACAAACATTTAGCTGAGAGAGGGTTAACTCGTTCCCTAGACTTTCCAAGGGATTTCAGAATGGAATGGATCAAGATTGTTGTAATTCATGTACATGACATGAACATATGGTTGGAAAATGGACCAGTTAAGATTACAAAGGAAATCATCCATTGCGTAACTAGTTATCCAATTCTTAATGGGAAGAGAACCATGAGATGTCAGAGTAAGGAAAACATAGAAGAATTCACTAGAGCTATTTGGAATAAAAGAGGGATGACGATCTCTACTATTACAGATTTGGAGCTTGATTTTGTAGTTAGGGTCATTGCTCATAATTTTTATCAGTCGAGCCGACTGGACAGTGTCCCATGCATTGTAGTCAACCAGTCTTGGAAGATTGTGAAGAAGGATCATACTGATGACCTTGCCGAGCTTCAACTGATGAAACTGGTCGAGAACCTTGCTTCAATCAGAAAGGAAAAGAATTCAATGTGTAAGTTCAGATCTCTGCTAGTTTGTATATTTTTCTACATACAAAATACATTTCCTACTTTTAGGAACATAGTGTGGAAAATAGAAAGACCTATTACACAGCAAATCAATGCATTTATTCAGCAATTAGGTGATAATTTTGACAATGTGATGGGAACATATTTTGTCAAATTTAAGAAAAAGATGAGATTGAGAAGTAGAATTCCCATATCACTAGTTGAGAAACACTATGAGGATGTTTGTTTCCTAATAGACAGATATTTCACCTATGTGCAAGTAGTAGTGCTGACGGTATCATGGCTAAGGTTGTTACCTTATGAAGTGACCATTGATGAGACATCTACAGCAATAACAGATCTATTGGAAGAAGAGATTGATGGTGTAGCCAAACATTTTGGAAACTATAAAGAAGCTAAGTCCAAAATATCTATGGATTTAAAGTCTGGCACTATGGAGAGGAAAAGGAAGAAGATTGACAAAAAACTGAAGAAGATGGTTGGAATTGAGAGTGATGAAGAAGTATAGGATGCACCTTTGGGTTTATCAATAGGACATGGAGAAGATATATCTAGTGAAGAAGAAGAGAGTGAACCTGAAGAGGATATCACTGTGAAAGGAAAAGGGAAGTAGCTAGTGGTTTCCAAGGCAATTAAAGCAAGCAAAGCCAAACCTAAGGCTACCCCTCATGTTGCTAACTAGCCTAGGACTAGGGCATCAATTGTTTCATCTCAAGCCAAGTCAAAAAAATTATATACAAAGAAGAATGTTGGAGAGAGTTGTTCAAGGAAGAGAAAACAAGTTGGAACTAAGGTAGTGCCAAGCATGCTTGAGAAGAGACCAAGGAGGAAATTAATCTTGGTAGAAGAATATGATGAGGAAAAGATAGATATAGATGAACCTAGCAACATACCTATAGCATCACATAAACCAATGACCAGTATTGATGAGGTATGAAAGAATATTAGGAATACAGTTGGTTTAGCAGGATTTAAATTTATCAAGTATGAGAAGCAAAGCATAGAAAACAAACATAAGATTCAGGAAGCATTACTAGATATGATGTGTACATTCAAGATGACACCTGTAGAGATAGGAAACCTTGTTCCTATATAGCTTTATGATATTTTATCACAAAAGTGGCAGTATGCTTTGATGACCGAAAGACAGATAAGGGAAGGAACACTAGCTAAGGTCATTCATGATTTAACCAAGAAATAGATAGCCAAGTTTATTGAGATATATCAAAGGAAGTTTGTTCCTAAATAATGAGCCTATGCAAAATTGAAAAATGATGTTGAAGGTGTAGTACAACAGAGCACCATAATATGGAAGGAAACTTTTTGTTTAATCACTAAGAAGGTCGATGAGAAAGGTGAAGGCACCTCAGAGCCAAAGGAAATGGAGGAAGAAACTGTTATTAATCAAGCAGAGACTGAGAGATATCCACAAAAGGAAACAAGAGATGGGCGAAATGTAGATTTGACAATGGATAGTCCCATTGACACTACACTTGGAGAGAAAAACAATGTGGATGTTAAGGATCAGAATGAGTCGGCAGACACAGTTATCCAATCACCCATTTGTACAACTGAGGTTGAGTCAGAGAAAGAAGGAGAAAGTGAGGTAATCAATACTAATCCACCTATTTTAGAGGTTGTACAAATAGTTTTAGAGACTGTAGATAAGATGGGAGAAATTGCAAATAAGCCTACAGAATAGGAGGCTATACAAGTGTTGGTGGATCTACCACACTCTGTATCATCTACTCCCACTGGACCCAAATGAGTAGTAAACCTGACCTATAGGAAATCTTGACTCAGATGAAGGCAGAAATTGAAATTGATACTGACAAAAGAAAACATATCACAAAACCTGAGCCGAGTACCATCTCACCAGAGCTCAAGAAGAGGAAGCTAAACAAGAAAAAGTCACCAAGCTTAAATGTCACATTGGATGAAGTCATTGTGATTCCTAAATGGGATCCTAAGAGTTTGACATATGAGAAGATTCAAAACCTTCAAGACCTATTGAAGAGGAAGAAGAGACAAGAGGAAATGAAGAGGGAACAAAAGCAGAAGCAAGTTCTGCATGACATAAAGGATATTTTCGTTAAAGCTTTTGATATGGAAGATGTAAATGAGAAAGCACCAATACTAGAATAGTTAGTTCACATTGTGCTGAAAGTTACTGATGAAAATATTGAGGAAAATGACAAATTATTGCAATGGTCCGAGAGAAGATTTGAGAACAAAGTCTTGGAAAAGATATCTGGAGAGATTGCCACCAAACAGGTTGAACTTTCTTCTCTTGTTGAGATTCTTGAGGAAGTTGAAAATAATGTTTTTTCATTATACAAAAGATTATGTGATGTAACATTCTTTACAAAGGATAATCAACAGCTTATTGAGAAGTTGCATTTAGATATGAAGTCAACAGCAAGTTCATTTAGCATGGATGCTAGTTCTAGCTCCATACATTTTAATATTTTGACTCATGCACAAAGGAGATTAGCCGAGCTTATGGCTGAAGATGGCCAAATCAGGACCAAATTAATAACAATTCAAGCTAATTTGATACCTCATCTAGAGGTTATTCAGAAAGAACTAACAGTTGCACGAGAATTGGTCAAGAGAGATTCTCATCTCTCTACTGCATATAGTTTGGTTAGTCTAGTTGTCGAGCTAGAAGTTAAGTTGGAGGTTATGAAGTTTGTTAAGGATAGTTGGGATACATCATTTGCATTGATATTATAGCTTCATAAACCATTTTTGGACAAATACAACTTAACCCCCATAGTTATCAGTGACAAAAACAAGGGGGAATTAGGATAGGGAACAGGCAAAGGAAAGGAAACAGAAAAGATGTGCAAAAACAGGTATAAATATCTTTGTTGAAGGCATGTATATTATGTATGAAGTATGAAGTATAATCTAAGGGGGAGAACATTGTGTTCTTAGGCAAATTTTGTGAATGTAAATGATAAGTGTTTTTTCCACTAATAACAAAGGGGGGGATTGTTGATCTCTAATTTTTGTTGATCATTAGTGTCCCACACTTAGTAATTTTATATAGGCAGTTTTAGCCGGTCATCACTGTGGCTGAGCTATCCAGTATAGGTTGAGTCATCCGGCACAGTCATTTCCAAGCAAATAATAGTTGTCGAGTCACACGGTTGCCAAGTTTAGTTCATGTCGAGAGCCAGAGTTTTTTGTGCTGAGCAAGACAATTTTTTTATGTATGTCAGGAACGACACAAACTTTGAGGTAAACTATTTTGGGCCGACTTATCTAAGCATTTAATATTTTCAACGAGATAGTTACACATTTAATTATTTGATACCACTACGTGGCATGGAGCCAATCAGAAAATTGGATTGCCTAAGAGGTATAAGTATTTGATCCTGATCGTCATTCTAGATATAATTGTCAGATCTGTAAAGTAAATTAAGATTGCTTCTTACCCTAATTGGAGTGTACTGTGAGAGAATGTGTATGCGTACATGAGAGATTTGCAAAGGGTTTTTTTGAGAGAGGAAGCATAGATTTAGGAAAGTGATAGAGAAGTGAGCAGAAGAGAAAAGATATATTATATTATTAGATCAGAGAAGGTATTGAAAAGAGGAGATCCATTATCAATATCATAGTGCATATCGAAGGATCAAATCTTGAGATATTCTAACAAGTGTATCAGGTGAAATCTCTTAACAGAGTGGTTCTAACCGACCTTTCTAAATCTCTTAGCCGAGTGCTTACTTTGTTGTAAGTTTAAATCCTTTTACAAGGTATATTGTAATGATCTGTAGCTCTTAACCGGGTAGACCTTTAACCTGGTAGATTACATATTGTGATCAAATATTTTAGCCCTAACAAGCACACTTTATTGTTGCAGTAGTGAAGATTTTGTGGGTGTCATCCCCACCCCAGTTTTACCTTATTGGGTTTCTGGGTTACCAAAATTTTGTGTCTTATGTTATTTATTTATTGTCATGGATGCTACTAGATGATAGATCAATTACATTTATGTATGATTGTGGATCAGTTTGTTTTAAGTGATAAAAATTTTAAGATCTGATTCACCCCCCCTCTTAGTATCTTGCTTTCCCATATTGTATTTCCAACATATTTTCCTTTTCTGCTCGGGTTTTATTTTGCTCTCTTTCATCTTCTTCAGTATCATCCTTGTCTTTTTTTCCTCTTACATATTTCTTTCATTTTCTTGGTGTTGGTTTCTTAGTTGAAGCTTTAGGCTTTCTTTTTTGATATGCTCTTACATTGCCTTTCTTTAAGGGTGGTGAGTCTACCTTTGTTGTTTTTCTCCTTGTTCTAGATGCAGTTGTTACTTCAGTAACTTTTGTTTTCTTGGCATGTGGTGGCTCTACATCTGATTTTGTAGACACTGAATCACTTAACTCTTTACTTTCACCAATGGGTGTTTGTTCCTTGGTGATGTCTACTGATTGTTCCAATGCTTCATCAGTTACCAAAAATTTCTTCTGAAGTGAATTCACCATTCGTGTTTTCTTCCTTCCTATTTTCTTGACCTCTAAACCAATCTTAATTCTTGACTTGGCTTCCTCATATGTGCCAAATATTCTTAAAGATTTGTCAACTAGTTCATTTAGCGGGGCTTCAATAGCTCTTGTAGCCAGATCTATGTCAATTTTATAGTCTAATGGTGGTAGCCATGTTGTTCTTGGGTCGGCAGGTTTGATAAGTGTTGTGTTGGTGTCAACTACAAAGCATATCTCATCCTTGTATTGTTCAACTAACTCGGTAGGGATTCTCATCCTCTTCTACATCCTATTCTTGGATGATGTAAAGTAGGCATCCAATAGAGGTGTGAAATTATCTCCTAGTGATTTAATGTAATCACTAATCTGTGTTGTGATAGGTCGGTTGGTGTCCCAAGTGACATTACCAATGGAAGGAAAGAAATTTTGTAAGTAAAAGAATGTGAACATTAGTAGGGAACCAAACTTACATGTATTAGATCGGGCTGATCTAATTGTTCTCATGCTCTCTTCATTTTTTTTAGTAGCAGCTCGGCTAGATCAATTTGCAGTCCCTTCTTCACTATTTTGTATGCAATGTCGACTACTCCAAAAGCAACATTGTTCAATCTGTTGGCTTGAAATATTTTATATCCAATCACATATGCACCAAATTTCATTTTAGGGTTGGTGATTGACTTGATTTTCAGACCTCTGATGTCCCACTCGGCTCCAGTTAACTCTTCAATCTCAGCGTGACCAGGGTGTCTTAGGGCTTTTGCTTGGGTTCATCTAACCACATCTTTCTGTCATGCACTCGGCTAAGCACAATGCGAATCCATTTTGTTTTGAAAAATTTTGGGAACAGTAGGGCATTGGTTAACCCTTTCACTTCAATATGCTTGTACTCATCCCTTAGGTTACCATCCTTGCATAGCTTCTAATAATCTTCCTCAAGCTCAAAGTCTCCAATCTCAAAAACTTTGCAGTGAATGTATGCATGGATGTCTTGAACCAATAAAACCCTAGGTGGGATACTCAAAAATGCTCCTTTGTCGTCAGGTTGAGTAGAAACCTTGGGGAAAAACTTGTAGTTAGATTCCTCATAGGTCGTGTTCTTTATTAAAATGATCTTCTTATCCTTTTCCATCTTGATCTTCGAGGTTCGTGAAGTGGTTTCCATTGTTCGCTAATTTAGGGCTTCACAAATAAATTGTTAACTCGGTGAGTCTAGATACTCACTCTATGTATGTTGTGAATGCTTGAAATTTGTTGGAGTAGCTTTGACAGTGATGTGAATTGCTTTGCAATGTAGTTACTCTGAATCTCTCTTCTTCACTCTGCAATTTTCTTTTTAACACTAGGTGAACAAATGATTTCATGTTGCCATTTTTATAAAAAAATACCCTAAGTGATGCATTAAATGCTTCACCTACCACTCGATTGATGAAACAGAGTTGCTCAGTCAACACACCAAATTCTTCAACTTGGTGAGTATACAATGCTCGATACATAGTGTCAACTTGGTTGTCTTTCACATTTTCACCAACATGTAGTTTATGCTTGCTTCATATTGACCGACCAGACTAGATTCACAAAACATAACATGCCATACCGTAGTGCATCTTCATTCATGTTAATTTGGCATATTCTCAATGATTATAGGAACTGATGTAAAATATAGCTTCGTAGAGTGTAGTTCCATACTTATATTGCTTAGGTGGTGGTGGTGGTGGAATCACCTGATCCATTGGATGAGGTGTCACCAGTTGTAGTGCTTGGTCCAGCATTATCATTGTTTGAATCTCTCCTCCACATTTGATTTCTCATTCTCATGATGTCTTCAATAGTATTTCCATTTGCAAAAGTGCTTGACTTTGTCCCTCAGTCTCTGCAGTCCTAACTTAAGTGACCGACCTTATGACAGTATAAGCATGCCATTCCAGGGTTAGTCCAGTTTCTAGATCTTCTTATCCATTTCCTCATACAGTTAGTAGCTATATGTCCATATCTACCACATGCTGTGTAATTTACCCAAGTGTTGTAATCCCAAACATATGTATTACTGACTCTTCTCATTTGATATGCATTTTCTTGTTCTTTAGGTTTCCAGACTTGCTTTATATTTTTCCTGCATTCATGAAATGTGTGGCCATGCATGTTGCAAGTAGGAAAAAAATTTCCATGTAAGATTTCTTCTTTGGTTTGTTCAGCTTAGATCTACATTCATGTGCTTTGTATCCATGCTTGTTACAGTTATAACAATTACCTATGAATGTAGAAGTAGTTTTAGGAATACCTTTTGCTTTGCTCTTGCAAACATTTGATGTGTGGCATGGTTTTCCACAGTGATTACATGAATGCTTCTTTGGTCTTTGATTTGTGTAGACATTCCTTTGATTAGCTTAGTTTGATGATTCTCCAAGCTCGGTATACCCTAAACCAGTATTGTTGTTGAGTCTTCTTTGTCCATTCAAAAATTCATCCATTCTTTTTGTATTGTCTTCAGCTTTCTTGATCATATCATTATGTTGTTGTTGAATCTTTACTTCATGCTTTAGTTTCTCATTTTCTTCTTTTAGTTCACCAATAACTTCCAATTTTCTAGGAAGTTCCATGTTCACTCGATTGGCCTCATGAATCATAAGAACTATTTGATTGGTGATCTCAAGGTGATCTTCAGTAAGTCTCTGTATCTTAGATTCTTTCTCTTGCAACTTTTCAATAATCTTTCTCCTGTCATCAATAGCCAAAATTCTTTCTTGTTCAGCTTGTCTTGCATTATTCATAACATCAATAATTCATACCATTTGTGTCTCTTCACCGATCTATGGTACTTTCACTTGTTCAGTCAGATGTTGATTGATTTAATTTAGATCTACAATGGTTCCTTCATATGTGTCAGATATACTACCAGATCCAGATCCAGATGAATCAAATAGGTCAGGTAACTCTTCTTCATGATAGTCAGTTTCATTGTAGCAAGATTCCATGACTTTTCTTTCAGCCAATAACTCTTTCAGTTTGTTTCTTGCCTCTTTGTATTGCTCAAAGAAAATTTGTATTTGCAACTTTTGATTCTCAAAATTTTTATCAAGCTTATACCTTTCCATTGTAAGATCTTTTCTCTCAAGTGTTTAAAATTTTCCAAATAAGAGAACTAGCTCTGATACCAATTGTTGGAATAATGGAAGGGTGCGTACTAAGAGGGGAGGGGTTAATCAGTACCCTTAAAAACTTTTACAAATTAAACCTTAGTACTCATTACATGCATAACCGACCATTGTAGCTTTTCTACTTCATGCATCTAATATCATAGCATAAATTTAAATGCATGTAAACAAACATTGAATCATTCATGAGACTCGTTTACACATGACACAAGTATTTGATCACGCAAAAACCTTTTTTAGAAGGTAAAAAATACGGTAGGGATGAAACCCACAAACCTTCATTATCTACAAAATAGAAGGTGCTTGTTAGGGCTACAAGTAACACAATGTATGTGTGCACTCGGTTAAGAGATTTACAAAAAAAGACTGTTAAGTCCACCTTGTGAAGGATTTTGTTGTTTGCTACATTTCTTAGAGCGTGACAAAATATATGACCTGATTTTTGCAATCAAAAATTGTTGATTATAGATCCATTAAGTACACAAAAAATATCACCTTATTGTGATGGTTAATACCTTTGTTCTGCTCAGTAGCCTTGTATGTAGCTCTTTATAAACTGAGTTGTCCTTTATCTGTCCTTGTGTGGAAAATTGTCTATCTGATCCATAGATATCCTTGGCGGATTGTAATGTCCCCAGTATTTCGGGTTCATTTTTTTTAAAGGTAAACCTACAGAAGAGATATTAGCAAGAAAAATTTGAAGATAAATATATACAAAGAAAACTAATTAACTAGCTATCTACCCCATTACTAACCCCTCCAAAAGAAAGTCTACCCGGTCGAGCTCATAACCTTAATAAGGACCCTTTTGTTCCTCTGATTAAATCTTGTCATCGTCCTCTAGAGCGCATCCTTAGGGTCTTCCTAAGCGAAGTATGTCAGGTTGGGCTCATGACCTTAATAAGGATCTTCTATAATCCTTTGGCCCGATCTTGCCATCGTCCACTAGAGCGTAACACTCAAGGCACTATGCTAACCATTATTTGGTTCATTCCTCTTCTTGGAAGAGCTTCCTCTATCCAAGGCTTTAGGCTGGTCAATAAATGATCCATTCCTCTTCTTGGTAGGGGTTGTCCCTATCCAAGGCATACTTTGCATATACATTGGTCATCAGTGTACACTGGCTCAATAGGGTCCTGATCCCCCTTTAGAATCTATATGTAATAATAGAGTTGCAATTCTTTAATCATATTTTAATAATTTGAATTTCATAAAACTTAACATCATATTATCTATAATATAATGAAAGAATTCTTTATAGTTAATCTATAACTGTAGATCTGAAATATATATTTATATACAATTTGTAATACTTATAATTTTATTCCTGTATATCCGAATTGTTCATCTATATTTGGATTCAGTTTCTTTATATTCATAAATCTGAATTTTATATATATATATATATATATATATACACTTACAAAAACTTTGTATGTTGATCCAGTACGATTCTAGTTGTTTAATGTATATTTCTTATTGCATTTTTCTTTTGTATGCTTATGCAGATGGATATATGATCTTTTATCAATAATACATTTATATATTTATGATTATTATTAAAAATAATTACTATATCTATATCTCTTAATGTGTATATTATTTATCTTAATATATATCATCAATCACCCTTATATATATATATATATATATGCACGTGTGTGTGTGTAAACATCTTTTTTATAAATCTGATTTTATTTATTCTCAATTTGTAATCATCATTATGTTGAATAACAATTACCTTATTGAATAATAATTACCACACACACACACACACAAATATATATATATATATATANATAACAATTACCTTATTGAATAATAATTACCACACACACACACACACACACACACACACACACACACACACACACACACACACACACATATATATATATATATATTTAAAATAAAAGTTAATACTTACCATAAATGACAGTTTGTCTTGGTGCGCAGACTGTTGTTGACCAGCCCAACTGCCTACCTCTCCTCCCCCTTTCTCAAACCTATTGGGTCTGCATATATAGATGCACCTACAGTGGAGACATGTCCACAAATAGACATGACTCCACATTACGTGGGGTTGTGTCGCTCTGTAGACATGGCTCCATGTTGATTTTTTTTTTAATCAACTCATAGATGATATTAAAATACCATTTGATGATAGTTTATTAATATTAATACTAATATTTTGTACAATTTTTTTATAAATTTAATATATTCATATTTATATTTGTATCAATATATTAATTATAATATCAATATTTATATTTGCATTCATACATTTAATGTATTACTAATTACGCCGTAGGCGTTTTCCTCTTGGAAAGCCCCAGCCTGATTTGTTCATCCAATGGCTGGTAGTCTTGGAGAGGGCAATGACTACCATTCAAATCATCCCCACCGTTCATCATTTTGTTCACTTTATTACACGTAGCTGTGAGAACGTACAAAGTTTCTTGGAAGACATTGTGGGGGCCCTTAAACTGTACGATGATGGATCGATCCTTCGCACAGACCACCATCTGGTCATCAATTTTCCTCCTTCTGAAGATGGCGGTGTTGCGAGCAGAGATGTTGTGATAAACAAGGAACATGGCGTCTGG
>MU226218.1:1221499-1242669 GCA_018584345.1 Thuja plicata
GTGATGCTATCCTGTATCGTGCATTTGTCTCTGTGGAGACACAGGGGAGGAGGAGAGAGGTATAAGTAGGGAGGGGAGGGGAGGGGAGGACGTAGCTTCGTGTTTGCATGGGGATACATGCACGTGGAACACGTAGATGATTCTTTCATGGTGGCAAGTGGCAGCTCCAAGGGTCGGCAGCTAAGCAGCATGCGGCTTCAAGACAACGCAAGAAGATGCCAATAGCAGGAAGATTCCATCCAACGCTCTCGAAGAAAGACTTACCCAATCTCATACGCGGTAATGAAGCAGGAGAGGTCAATAGAGGAATACAAGAAAGAGTGATTGGAAATACCCATCGCTCATTCTTAAAGACTTGAAAGTTTGAAGATGAATCCATGAAGGAATTCTTAGATTAAGGCCTCAATTTAGGCAAGTTGTGGTCGGTTCAGGTAGAGTTAGTCAAGCAGAGAAGTATCGGAACCATCTTATGGCTCGTCTATAAAGTATGAAATTTGGCAATGCGTGGATTCGTCTCAAATGGAGTGAAAACGCCTGCCTTTGGTTTGGGCTAGGATGTTTTGGAATACCTTCAATCCCTACACTCACATAATCCACCTTATTTTGGTGTAGGAATTTTGAATTTTGAAAATCAGTTAAGAAAATGGGAATTTGGAGGAGGGTGAAGCGTACTAATGAGTTTTGATGATATTGGGAATGCCACCCATGATGAGGTCGGCTTATTTCATTTGTTATTTTTTCTTAAGTCTTCAAGGTGGTCATCTATTTTAAAAGTACACTTGTTTTAATTAGATTTTTATTTCTAATATGTTTTGAGTTAGTTTAATGGTGGAGAACTTGTATTCATGAAAGTGTGATCCTAGGTTCAAATTTTGCAGGAGGTAGGATATGTATGTCTCGTTTGTAGCACCAATTAGCATGGTGTATGACGTAGTACCATATGTTATAAGTCATATATGTAGATCCAAAAATAGATCGCTCAATTTCGTGGACTATAAAAGGATCCATTTGCATTTCAAAAAAGATATCTACAAATTTTTCATTATAAGACATTTCTCTTTTAGTGTTTCCAAAGCATCATAATGGTCCATCGAGATGAATTCTATACGGTCATGGTCATGGTAATGAATTTGTCAATAAAAAAGCATGCCATGTCTTTTACAAATTAGTTTTACAAATGTTGTATGAATAAGTCTGTTCGCCCTCAAATTATTAAAACTAGATCTCAAGCTAATGCCTTCATCGTAGCTAAATTTGTTATTACATATACAAAGTGGAGTCTATTTGGAAGATGTATATATTGCATTTTCATGATGGAAATCACTATATTTGGTTGGTTTTTTAATTCACATGTGATTACATTGCTTCTTAGTTACATATATCAAAATCATGTGTTAGATAATGCCTTATTTCACTTCATGTTACTTGTGTTAGATTACCTATGTTATCATTATAATTATACAAATATTTCCATCTTTAAAATTATTTCTCAAAGATTTAATACATCTTCCATGTTGTTATATCATGTAGCACATGTTTAAGGAATTTCGTGCAATGTGTATATCTCATAAGAGCTTATGTAGAAAGTGATAATCTTATAGATATGGCATTGGAATGAGCAATATGTGTACCTCCCATAGGTTGTCTTTTATTAATGAGAATAGAATCAACACTTCTATTAATTATCTCCCCAATAGAGATGCAACATCCAAGATTAGTGATAGATCCTCTCCTCACAAAGATACCTTGGTGCAAGAGGGATGAGCTAAAAATGTTAATTTAAGCACTTCAATTATCCTAGATCCTCTCTATTCTCCTACATCTTATCTTTGTCATCAAACTATTTTAAACCAAGATGATGTTATCCACTTTATTCATGAGATGTCTCCTAAAATAACATTAAGCAATGATGTAGATTTAGATGAGCCTACTTCTTACCAATTTTGTAAAATGGATGCAAACAATGATGACAGAATTTAGAATCTCCTTATAGAGATTAATCCTCCTACTATTCATCTCTAGAGAACATCTTTCCATAAACTTGAAGATGAAATCCTTCGACCATCCAAACTAATTAAATATTATGAGCTAGGCTATGATATTATCTCTAAAAAAGGCTATATTATACAAGGTCTTGCAAAAATAGAACTAGGAATAGAAGTCCCTATAGAACCTTTCCCTACATAATGTACTATAAAAGGCTTAGGATTTCGCCTTAAGAAATATTGTTTGTGACCTTCCAGTTGATATAATCACCCATTTCTTGCTTAAAAAAATAAGAAAACAAAAACCAAGCATAAGTGATGCTCCTTTTACTTTGTATTTTGGAATTTCACCTCCTAATGATGATCATTTGGACTAAGCAAAAAGAATCTTTTGGAGACTTAAATCTGAAAAATGCATTAACTTCTATCCT
The DNA here is from genome assembly GCA_018584345.1 of Thuja plicata. Classification (NCBI taxonomy): domain Eukaryota; kingdom Viridiplantae; phylum Streptophyta; class Pinopsida; order Cupressales; family Cupressaceae; genus Thuja; species Thuja plicata. Next base: position 1,223,916 of record MU226218.1, read on the forward strand.
TGCCACTTTCCAAAGAATCATAAACCAAATAATAAAGACGTGCATTGTGTTTTTCATCATAGCAATTTATATTCTCTAGCTGATTGCATTGAAATTAGACCATTTATTCAAGATTTACTCGAAAGATATCTTATTCATATTACAACAGATCTCATACCTTTTCTTAATATTAACAATGTTATGCAATAACACTCCCTTTTCCTATTATGTTGCTCCACACCATGTATCCTTAGTAGCTTACCTTAATAGGGGCTCTTTGTTTTGCATATTACTACGCTTTCATGTACAATCTTACTTTGTGAGCAACATAATAGCTACTTTTACATGTCTTCATGCTTGGGGGCAAGAGTTCTCCCTCTAATCTCCTATCTTTTCTAAGGATCCACTTGCACTTGGTTGAGTGGTATTTTTTTTAATCAATGGTGTCCTTTCTTGCATAGAATTGTTTGTTTCTTAGGGATTCTCTCTTTTCCAAAAGGTGTATATCATCTATTACAACCTCTTGCTTGTTTGAAAGTGTATGCCTATCATAAAAAAATTCCTCACATGGGACAAAAAGTGTGTCATCCTTCATCAATAATCCCTTTAACTAGCAATGACAGAATGTGTTAATTCTTGTTATCTGTCCCTTATTTTGGTTAATGATGTTATTTTGTTCAAGATCTACTATAGGAGGCAGTTGTATTTGACCAAAGTTCCTTGTGCATCCTTCAATAGGATCCTTTTACACTTGTTGCAATTTATCGTTTTACAACTATCTCTTGTTTGCCTCAAAGTCGTTATGCCTCTTTGGCTAGGTTTGTATGTACATTGTTGCTTAGAGGGCTTCTCCTTGGTTTTGAAGGATTTTATCCTTGTTATTCTTTTAATTAAGATGCCACAATAACTCTATGTTTCCATCTTAAAAATAGGGGTGGCCTCCTTGTTTTAGATTTTGTAGGGTTTTCTTATGAACATCATGCTTTATTTGGTTATCCTTTTATTGTTCAGGATTTCCTTATGAACAATGTGCTTCATTTAAGCATCCTTATTTCAAATATTGTAGATTTCCTTGCATACAATTCTTTTCTTGGTTATCCTTTGAACTTTTTCTTGCATATAATGCTTTTCTCTCTTATCCTTTGCACCATTTCTTGTAAATTTCCTTACAAATAATGCTTTTCTTGGTTATCCTTTGCACCATTTTTTGTGGATTTCCTTTCATAATACTTTGCTTGGTCATCTTTTGTACCATTTTTAGCAAATTTTCTTTTATATAATATTTTCCTTGGTTATCCTTTGCACAATTTTTGTGGATTTCCTCGTAGACAATGTTTTACTTGGTCATCCTTGGCATAGTTTTTTGTATGATTTGACTAACATAATACAACTTGCTAGACCATTTGACTCTTCTTAGCGTGCTATTTTTTGTATATTCCCTTGCATACAACACTTTGCTTAGTTATCCTTGGTATTGGTTGACTAGCATAACACAACTTGCTAGACCATTTAACCTCTCCTTTGTGATGACATTTTCAAGATGACTTGACTAGCATAACACAACTTGCTAGACTAATCAACTCTATTTTTGCACTGAACTCTCTTGGGATGAGTGAAACTAGCATAACACAGCTTGCTAGACTATTTTTGACTCTTCCTCCTCTTGTCTCTCATGGATCACACAACATAACATAGCTTGGTGTCCAATAGAATATGTGCTCTTTCATTGATCACCTAGCATAATATAGCTTGCTAGCTCATCAAATTCACGATTCCTTTCTCTCTCTTCCATGATTTCGTAGCATAACAAACTTTTCTTGTTGGTTGGATCGTGGTTCCTTGTCTTACCTTTGATGTATTCTCTTGCAATAAAATTTTAAGAATGATATTAGTGGTAAAGACCTTTTGATTATTGATGTCTCTTCAACTTGTTGACTTGGAGCATTTATTTTTAGTACTAACCCCTTTTGTGTCTTTTCATCTTATTTTCTATGCCCTTTCATGTGGTTTTACGAGATAAGATCCTAGTATTTGGGGGTTTGTTCCCTTAACCTTAGTGATCTCTCTCTCTCTCTCTCTCTCTCTCTCTCTCTCTCTCTCTCTAAGTGTGCAGGCTTATACTCATGTTAGAATGAGGGCTAAATGTGTATCATAAATTGCATTCACTAACATTTCTCACTCACCTAGGCCTTATTCTAGCATGTATGGCCTCTTATGCCCTGATCTTGTTCATTCCAGCTTGTACTAGCTAAAAAAATTACATCACCACGTCATTTTAAATCTTTTGTCTTGATTTTGGCCTTTTTCTGAAGGAATATGTTACCTTGGACAACTTAGACCTATCTAGGTGACCCTAGGAAATTTAGCCTTGATTGTCAGAGCCTAAATTTAAATCCAATGATGGTTATCTTGTAGGAGTGGGAAATCAAATCTTGTGTCGCCTTGCTCCAAAATTAAAAACCCAAAATATTAGGGAGAGGTATAAAAGAAGCTTAGCCCCTTGTTGGACACACATGAGTGAAGTACACATCACATCAAGTTCAAACATCCAAGTATTCAAGCATCAACCATCCAAGTCATTCTTCTTTAGATCTAGCATTGTGGCAAGCTTAAAAAACTGTCATACAAGCATGCATCCATGATTTATTTTCTTAGGTCTTATGGATTCATATTATTGCATCAACATTTGTGATCACATTCAAAGAGCATTGCTTCAACAAGGTAGAAGATATTTTAATTCTCATATCTAGCCTCTACTACATATTAGCACATTTTAATTACCATTTCAATTATTTTAATTTCAAGGTTAATTCCTAAACCAAGGTTTGACCTGGGCAAACCTCCATCAACCCAAAAATTTTGCTTCTTTCTATGTGTACATGGAAGCTTATAGATGCATGGATATATATTCAAATTGAGTGTCAAAAGACACACAAAACCTCATTTTGCAAATCCAAAAAGGTTTCCCTTGATTGAGATTATCCAAGACTATGCCAATTTTCTCACCAATGTCCCTGTAATTTTTCTCTAGATTTTGGCTAGAGGTTCCTCGCTATCCATATTTCCTAGATTTTTAGTTAAATTTTACATATTTGCACAATGTTTTATTGTATATGTTGAAAGCTATCATTTTACATACTTTGTCCAATCTTTACATTCCTCTTTCACAACTCATCGCGAGGGATTGTTGAATCCATTTTAATATTTTTAGAGGACATATACAATCCACTTGACAAAATACTTGAACAAATGCTAGTTGCAAGGGGTGTCATATATGAAGGGTGCATGTAGTTCTATGACATGCTAAAGAATGGATATGAAGTGTTTTATTCTTCCTTTGGATTGGTTATTCATTGGTTTAACATTTACATAACACTTTGGTAATTTGTAGGTTGGAATCCTTGTTTCATTTTATAGTAGTTAAAGGTCATGCTTCTAAGTATTCATTGTTGGCAAATTAGTGCGATCAATATCTCTTCTAGTTTAGAAATCACTAGCAATAATTATCTAGTAGGCACAATGTTGGTAAGAGGGTACCAACAAAAAAGATTGATGGGGAGAGAATTACACCCTTAGGGTGTCATGGAAACTATTTAATAGATTGACTTTAGCTAGTGTGAGATTGAGGTAATATATCTTCACTTGATCATTAATGCAAAAAATAGGTTTTAGTTGGGTCACATTTGTATTCTCAATGGTTTATTTGTTAGGAGACAAAAAAATTATAGAGATGTTTCATTTAGAGAGGGTCTTATGTCAATTTAGGCTTCATTACACTCTAGTTTTATGCATATGTAATCAATTATTCCTTTTTTGAGGGATGGAGGAGAAAAGCCAACAATCTCAAACCATGCCTTGACTAATGATGATGATTGAGATTATATTTTTGACCTATAGTAAGAGATGACATGGGGTGGCCCTAGATGTGTAGTTGTGGTGTGGTTGGGAGATGCCTCCTTCATTTATACATTAGACCCTCTAATGGAGCCACTAATAGCTAGGATAAATGATGCATAGGATCTTGTCACTATCAACTCTCTCTAATGGATCCTAGTCGATGATGAGTGATAGGATGGTGACAATAGTATAATGTAATGTTTTAATCAATTTGATTCTAACATTTTATTTTATGATTTTGAATGTGAATGTGATTATCATGATATATGAAAGGATTATTTTGAATTGGGTGTCATTGATTTCTTTGATCATTAATCATCTCACCTAGGGTATCCTAATAGTGTCAATGAGAAGGTAATGCGATCAATTGTTTGAAATTGTTAGTTTGTAATGTGAAGATTATATCAAGTTGGCCATGAAGTGTGCTACACTTTAGCATGTGTGGGACAAGGACATCACTACACTACAAAGATTATAAATGAGCGGAGATACCATTTTGGATGAGAGAGATAACCTAGACGCGAGGTTGGACTAGTAGAGAGCTCAGAGGGTAATGTTCACACCTTTAAACAATACCATGAGTATATATTTAACTTAGGAGTTGGATGAGGCATGAGCCATCTAGATGGAGGTGGCCTACATACATGATGATATTGGATGACTAATGGGTATAATTCCACATGGGAGGTCTAGATCTAGGTCTAAATCAAGGACAAATACAAGGACTAGTGATAATGAGTGAAGTGGAGTAGGGGAGGGGTTGTCTTGGGAACCTTTTGTATCTAGTGATCTATATATCTATGATATTGTTATTTGAAACTCCTCGTTTATGTTAGACTTATTATGATTTTATGATGCTAGACATTTTATGGCCTATGCGATTTGACATGGTTGTATATTACTATAATATGGATATTTTTATTTATGTTTAATAGTTTGCACATGGGTTTGGCATATTTGGACATTATGATGGTGATATGAATACATATGTTCGAATTTATACTTAGATTGTTTTCATCTAATCTAGTTTCTCTATATGTTTATGGCTCATATGTATTTGAAGAATTATCAAGGATAATTTACACTTGAACATATTTATCTTTGGTAATTAATGAATCTTAAAAAAAATCTAAAAAGACATGTCAATCAATATACTATAAAGAATTGTACAATCGTGATCACATGTAATAAACAAACAAGATAGGTCTCATTAGAATTTACACTAGATTGAATGTGAAACTCTCTAAACTTATATTTTTCATAATTCCACTTCTAACCATTTTAAACAAATCCATCATCCATTAAAGAATGAATAAGATGCCTAATTGGAATTCACACTAGATTGAATGTGAAACTCTCTACTTTTTATATTTTTAATAATTCCACTTCTATCCATTTAAAAAAATTCATTATCCATTAAAGAATGTTCAATGTATAGCTTACCACATCTCATCGTAAAATTTAAACTTAATGTCACCTTAAATTCTACTTTCATCATCATTAAGTGATATTTTATGATGTTATCTGTGTCCAGTAATGATCAAAGATGTAAGATTTTTAAAGATTTAGCACATAACATCATTTTTTTAGTAAAGAAAAAATAGAATAATAAAGACAATATTTTCTTCATACTCCCCAAAGGACATATAAAAATATAATTTTCTCAAAGCAAAGAACTAATACCATAGAGAGATTCAAGCATAAACAAAAGAAATTCATCTCACCTAAAACCATAATTTTTTTCTACCAATTCTGTGAACCGCAGAAAGCAATAGATTTGCGTTGTTGGGATTTGAACCCGTGTCACCTAGGTTAAAGCCAGATATCCTTAAAAAATTGATCTCAAATGCTATATGTACTTGAAAGAATTCAATTCCAAACACACTATTATCTCTGAAATCTAATTACATTCCAAATTAACTCTCCTTACCTTCTATCTTTTCGTTCACTTCTTATCTTCAACCTTTTTTTCTTTCACCAATCTTAACTCATTCTTGTCATATATTTTCCTCTTTTCCCAACGCAATTATAGTGACAACCACTTCATGCTTAGATTTATGGTGAACTATGGTAATGAGATTCAATTATAATTAAATTTATGTCTTCTTATAATTAAAGTATCATTATTAGTTCTTATTTATGATATGAATATTTAAACATCCATTTAATTAAACTTTTTTATTGATTCAACTAATCATTGCATATAATTAAAAATTTTGGGTGACAACTTTATAGTTTATAATTATTTTTTATTTAATAAATTTTAAACTATTATGTCTATTTGTTTCTATTGATCCATACTAAAAATAGTAAATGTAAAATTCATCTTTTTCTTTTTTAAAATTACATATAGTTTAACTTATTAAATTAGATCGTAGAAAACATTATTTAAGTTATTTGCAAAATATATAGGAAGCATTACTTAAACTAGTGCAAATTTGAAGAATATTCAAATGTTGGATATTCTTTTGTCGAATTTTTTTTGCAAGGATTAATTTTTTAGTCTCTTAATAACTTAAGATATTGCAATTCTGCTTGTACATTATTTTAGGAATAGAAGCATAGTGTTACATGGCATAATCCATTTAATCACTCTAACATCATACCATTTAAATGATGTTTTGTAATTTTTGACATATTAAAATATATTTATATTTATTTTTGTATATATATTTTAACTATTAGTTTTTTAAAGTAAAATGTTAGTTAAATATTAATATATTTTATATTATAATTTAATTTATATAATTTAAAACTTAAAATAATAATAATAATAATAATAATTATATATATATATATATATATATACAATTTTAAATAATTTTATATTTTCTCACTTTAAATTTTAAATTATATATTGTTTTGTCTTCTAAATGGAGTCTGGTTTGATAGGATTTAGTCGATAGGCCGAAGTAAGAAGGGGGTCTTGGTCTTAGGCTTGCAGGTATGATTGGACATGTTCTAGCTGTGAGGTTATACTATAAATGGTGTACTTGTCAGGATCAAGATTGGGCTAAAATTCTCACCCAGAGGTACCTCAAGGGAGTTAATAGTGTTGATGATCCCTACTGTAGTTTGATGTGGAAGGGTTCCATGATCCGAGAAAATCTTATTAAAAGAGGTGCAAAAATCATCAAAGAGGGTCTCTTTTGGATTTGTAATAGAGATACATATGCGTGGTTTTGTTATGAGTCTTGGGATGGCCACCCCCATCATATCTCAATTTTCTCATCTTCAACCCTTATGTAATAGTTTGAGCGAAGCCAGCTAGAACATAGTGGCAGATTTTAAAACCACCAAGCTCAAGGGACAGTTGGAAGTTACTTGTTGGAAAGACTCTCATGAATGACCTTTTGGGGGATATGAGGAGAGTCAATAGGAACTAGCAGGCATTTTAGCTCGTAGACTTTGCAATTCCATTGATTGTAGGGATGTTTTGGCTTGGAGTCCAACCCCAAAAGGTAGATTTTTAATTGTTTATGTACTTAGCTTGGGATGTTAAGTTGCATGGTAGAGGAGGTGTTCCCTGGTGGAAATACATTTGGAATAGATTTTCTTTTCATAAGTGCAATTTTTTTCTTTGGCTAGTTTCCCAAAATAAATGCCTCACTTGGGAGAACTTGAGGAAGAGAGGCTTTCAAGGCCCATAAATTTGTGTTCTCTACAGAAATAGTGAAGAAAGTACTTCTCATATTCTTTCTCCTTTGTTCTTTTTTGAGGGAGATTTGGCATCTATGGTGGGGAGCATGGAACCATGATTGTGTTCATGCTACCTCTTTGGTTGAGTTTTGGGAGAGTTTGGGTCGCCTCCGACAAAGATTGTTTTCCCCAGACTGCTTTGGTTCTTGGCCTGACTTTTATTATCTGGAATTTATGGTTAGAAAACAATAAGAGAATCTTTCAAGGTTTTGAAATTAGGAGCTTCCTCATGTGGAGGAAGATTTTAAGAAAACTTTAGGAGACGATTTCAGCAAAGTGTGACATGACTTCTCCTATGGAGTCTTGTGATCTAACTATGGTTATGAACCTTGATTTAGTTAGAAATGGGATTGATTCTTCTTATAGGAAGAGATCAAGAAAAACTAAACAAAAAATTCATAGGGAAGGGAGATGGCTTCCTCCCCTTGAGTGAGTTTTTAAGGTCAATATTGATGGGTCCTTTAGAGGGAATCCTCGACAGACAAGAATTGTTGGCATTGTTAGGAGGAGTGTTGGGAATGTTGTGTTATTTTTTTCCATTTATAAAGGAAAGCATTCAAATAATTTGATGGATGACCTGGATATTTTATATGGTGTTGAAAGAGGGTTCTCTTTAGGTTGGGAAAGGATTATCTATGAGTTTGATTCACATATTGTGGTCGATATGTTGAATGATCATCAATTGGATGGAGTTTCTTGACAGCTAGCCTCGGTGGCTAAGCAGGTCGTGAATCTTTGTGGATCCTTGGATTTTATTTCTTTCTGTCATATTCCAAGGGAATGGAATAAAGTGGTTGATTGTCTGGCTAAGTGGGCTTCTAAGAACTTAGATGGATGGCATGTGGATAATTGGAAGGTTCTTCCATATATATTATGATTTATTGTTTAAATTTTTTATCATGATTTTTAAATAGTCTTAAAAATTGAGTGCTACAAATGTGTAAAATATTCAATGAACAAAATTTTGAAACTAATTTTTTTTAATAAAAGTGGTTGATGTTAAAGTAATAGACCTTTTGGGTTATTAATTAAATCATTTTGATCTAATTACTAACTCACCTATTCACTCTAGTAGCTTAAGCCAGCCTTAGGGTTTCCCTTTTAGGGTTTCATGATTCCTTTTTAAGGAATCACCTCTTTGTATTTCATAACGGAGATATTGTTCATAATAGAATATTCTTTTGTATGTGAACATGATGCCTCTAATATTTTAGCCTCCATAGTTTTTCTCTCTTTCTATTATTTTTCTTCCATGTGACAGGGTTATGCATGCAGGTGTTCTTGGGAGATTAGTTTTTCACCTAATCTAACATGGTATCAGAGCTATCCTACGGCTCTCTATTCGTGTTTTGTTGAAGTGTTTCAGAAGCAGGAGGTTTTTCAAGTTTTTAGAGTTTTATTATGTGGATTTAGAGGTGGGCTTTGTTTTTGGTCACTTTGGGCTCAAACAGACATCACCATGAGCTCAGAGCACCCAAAAAACCTAGAATCCATAAAAAACTTGTCCATTTTGGACAATGTTGGCTCTGAGGCAAAAAAAATTGGTTTCTAGGGTCGTACAGGCACAAAAACTGAGAAAAAATTAAAAAAAAAACATTTTTTTCTTAGTTTTTTGCATTTAAAAAAATGTAGCCTGCATTGTGATGAAGGTGCCACCGCCGCTCCACCGCGGCCCGCACTACCGCCCAGCCCCCGCCGGCCCATCGCCACCCGGCCCAGCTCCACCGACCCGGCACTGCCGCCCTGCTCTGTCGCCATGCGCGCCGCCCAACAAGCTTCCCTTTACACAGCGCGGTCACATTGGTGACCAAGGGCTCTGCCCTTCAGCCCCCTGCGTTCCATATGCCCAGGGGCTCAGATTTTTTAAGCCCCAGGGGCTATAAATTTTATTTTTTTGGAGCCCTTTTTTGCCTTTGTTGGTGTTTTTTCTCTATCTAGAGCAAACGGAGGCCTTTTTCTGACTTCTTTATATCATCGAAAAGCTCTTTTTGAGCTCTTTCTGATGGTGGAGGTTGGGGTTTTGGGTTTTGCCATTTTGACAGTGTTTTTTTTATCAAAGTCTGATGTTTTTTTTGCCTTCCGGGAGCCATATCTTGCTCATCTAAACTCTTTTCGGCAAACCAGATATCGTCGAAAAGTTGGTTCAGTAAGTTTTTAGTGGTAGGGGTCTTTTATCCAGATTCTGCTCCAGGTTCTTTCTCCTCCAAGTTTTTCACTTTCGCACTCCAGCAGATTACTTGGGTTCTACAGGTCCTAGGATCTCTTCTTCTATTCTTTTGGCTCACTATTCTTTCTGACTTTCTGAGCATTGTATACTTCTCTTCTGTAGCATTCCTTTTTTTGTAAATGCACTATGATAAAGTGCCTACTTTTGCATATCTGGGATTTCAAGCACCTTGTGTTTGTTTGTACTTGCACTCAGTTATAAAGTGCCATGGGGGGGTTATGATGTTTTTGCCTTATGTGCTCATCCACCTTTGTCAAGTGAGTGTACCTTCCATGACATTTTCCCCATGATGTGTGTCTAGAAGATCATTTTTTCTGTGTCGACACCGCCCTTTATCCTGTGCATGTACCTTCTTCTGCACTCTGGGTGTTCCTGATTCTTCTTCTTACAGTTGTTTCTGGCATTGCATTTTAGTGTTCCTATCACACCTCTCCATGTTCAGCATTATAGGGGGGTTCACCTATTGGTTCTATTGCTTCCTTGGTTCGGTTGAGTGATCTACGTATTCAATTTTTGTTCCTATGTACTAGGCAAATGCAGTGGCTAGGCACCAATGCATTTCAGTGAGATGGATCATCTACTATATAGACACTCATTCATTCCTACTTTTGGAGGTCACCTCTTCGATTGATCAGCTCTTCAGACTTTGTATTCTCTACCTGGTCATGCACTATTTCAGTGGGGGTTCCAACAGTTACTTCTGACAGTGTTTGTAGCTTCATGCTTCAGAGATGTTATACATGCTCTTTCTTGTTCCTTTCTTTGGGACATTTTCCTAGATTGAAGGTTTTGTTTCCTTCATCTAGTTTATCTCTTTTTGGGGTAGCATTTTTCCCACTGGGTTTTCTCTATTTCCCCGCTTTACAGAGATTTCTTGTACTTGGTACCTGATCAGGTCTTTGTTGCCGTGACCCATCTTTCTTGCTTTCTGCAGTAGTCTCCTAGGGTTTTGCTTCTCCCTAAGCTTATCTTAAGGGGGGGTGTTATAGTAATAGACCTTTTGGGTTATTAATTAAATCATTTTGATCTAATTACTAACTCACCTATTCACTCTAGTTGCTTAAGCGAACCTTAGGGTTTCCCTTTTAGGGTTTCATGATTCCTTTTTAAGGAATCACCTCTTTGTATTTCATAACGGAGATATTGTTCATAATAGATTATTCTTTTGTACGTGAACATGATGCCTCTGATATTTTTGCCTCCATAGTTTTTCTCTCTTTCTGTTCTTTTGCTTCTTCCATGTGACAGGGTTATGCATGCAGGTGTTCTTGGGAGATTAGTTTTTCACCTAATCTAACAGTTGAAGCCACTAAAATATATTATATTAAATAGTAAAGATAAATTAAAAAAATGCATCAATCTTGAACAATATGAGGATAAAGATCCCAACACTACATAGAAAACCCTTATCAAACAAAGTTGAGGGAGAAATGATGACAAAAACATACAAAATGGTCATCCATTGGAGACAAAATGGTCTTCTATGAAACTATTTGTTCATGGCAAGAAAATACATATGAATATAAACAAAATGAAGATAAGACCCAAACAACTATTAAGGAGAAGCAAACCAATTACTAGGGCCAACGAGTGAACATCGTCCAACAAAGTTGAACTAGCCAACACTTCCTTAGCCAAATTATTAAATGAAGAAGATGACTTAAAACTAGGAGAAAAGGATGAAAAAGATTGCAATAAGATAGCTTCCAAAGGCACATCAAAATCATGAACATGATGAACAAATAAAAAATAAAGTCCCAAAAATCTATCCTGTGTAGAAGAGACCAAAAAATGGAGGAAAAAGTTCCACCAAGCCACCGAATGTCTTGATATTTTCCTAAAAACAACCAATGACCACACCATCCTTGATAGCAAACATCAACTCACAATAATGATTATTAGAAATAAAACAAAATTTGTTATTTAAATTAAATATTTTTATTTATTTATATATGTGATCTATTTTGAACTAACATAATATAAATGAAGAGATAGATTATTTTTAAAATAATAAAGAAACTCATTCTATCGAGAAATGAACGAAGGAGATGGAAAAATGCTCTGCAACTAGGGTTTGAAGTCGAGTCTTAAACTGTACTCCTCGCACGTGTTTCCTTGGTGTGCCATTAATGGCATCTACCTCTCTGGGGGTGACAAAGGATAATAGTACCCTGAAAATTAATGATGTGGGCTTTAATGCCCCAAGGAAAACCCTTTGGAGTATAATTGTCAATCCAAAGGCAGTAGGCAACAATCTCTGGCCAATTGAAGGAAGCGGTCCAAGTAGCGCAGGGGATGGAGAACGCAGAGAACAAGGCAAACCCAGATTGTTCAAACAAGTCATCCAAGATGAGAGGACACTCCTAGATAGAGAATAATTTGTCTCAACCATTACCCAGGCCTCATCCACAACCACAGGAACTGGAGGTAAGGTTACACTGACCCCCAAACTCGTTATTAAACCTAATCTCCAGATGCATTCTGCTATAGAATAGGAGAAAAGTAGGCTTAGAGAAAATGCTATTTTCTTTGTTGATGTTAATGTTTCTAGGTTACCCTCTAGATCTTTCCTGAATGACTGGTTTCAACGTGTCTAGAACCATAAACCAAGTTTTCACTTTTTATACTGTCATATGTTGCAAAGAGGTCTTTTTTTAAAAAAAAATTGTGACCCGAAAGCACAACAATCCATTGTAAACAAGCAATTCTGGAAAGTAGGGCCTTACAAATTTAGAGTCATTCCTTGGTCCCTTGAGGCCTCTCACAATGAAGTACTTGCCCTCTTGAGCCCTAGATGGGTGGTTATTGGTAATCTTCCCCTATTTTTACTCAACCTTATTTGACAGACGCTCGAACCCATTGGAAAAGTTTTGAGGATAGACCATTCCAATGTCTTAACCCCCACACTGATGTTCATGTTCTCATATCCCTCAAACCAGGCATTGACATCCCTTATTCCCTGTAGTTTGACCTTGGTGGCTCTCCCATTGTCTGCTCTGTTACATTCCTGGAAGGAATTAACAGTTGTTATCTATACAGAAAAGAAGGCCATAAGAAACAAGACTGCCCCATTCTCATTAAACATAATCCTTCATCTGAGGTGTCCCAAAGTGTAACTAGTGTTGCTCCGTTACCCAATGCTTATGACTCTCATTCCAAACCCTGCTCTTCCCCACAAGCTAATCCCCCCCAACTAGAAACCCCAAGGAAAACCTAGACTCACTACCTCAATATGATAATAACCCTAATAACTGGATGCAGAACTCCCTCCTGTTGGCAGACACATTGGAAAAACTTAAGGATAATTCGACCGATAAGCTTCTCATCCTATTATTAGCTTGGAAGTCCCTGAAGCCCTCCAAGATCTTCCTAATGCCAAAGACCTTGACTTTGGTTTAAAATACAAAGAATCCACCCCTTTTCCCAAACACGGAACTTAGAATGCTTAGCAGATTGCTCTGAAAAGGATTCAATTGAAGGTGGATAAATTCAAATCTATTCCAAATCCCAAGTGGAAGATCTACTATGTTCTCCCTTACGATCGAGGAGATTCTTTTGTCCTATCTCCATCCATACACATATCATTAGATGAGGGGGATGGCCCATACAATTTCTCTCTGCCCCCAAACTCTCATGTATCTAACTCTTCCTTTATCCCCAATGCTGCTCCTAGAGAGACCATTTTGCCCTCACCCCAAGAGCAAGAGGATAAACTTAATGGCTTCTCAGTTGTGGTGATCCCTGCTCCCCCCTGCCCCTCCCACCTGACATAAGGTTGTCATCCCCTAGGATGGAGGGAATTCTAGGGCTACCCTCCTTGGCTACAGATATGCCTAGGGTGGAGGTATTGCAGAAGGATAGTCTGGTCCTAGAGGAGGGAGAAATCAAGGCAGATCAAGACGGTTTGACCAGAGAGTTAGATGATTCTTTTGTCTTCACCTCAGATGACAGTAAAAGGAGAAATAAATCTAGCATACCTATGAAAATCTCCCCTTTGGAAGGATTAGAGGGAGTAATCATCAAGAAGAAGAGGGGTAGGCCCCCCAACTTGAGTGGAAACCCCAAACCTTTCAAAGCTCTAAGGAAGGATATCCCCCAATGCTTCAAGAGATTTAAGGCTCCAATGGATACTAGTAAGTAAAATACTCCATGGATTTAAACCTATCATCATGGAATGTCAGAGGACTGGAATCCTCTGACATGTAATATGTAGTAAAGAGGTTTCTTCTTACTAATAAGGATATTGATATTCTTATGATTCAAGAAGTTAAGGCAGTAGGTTTCTCTCTTGATATAGCAGTAAAATGCATTTGGAAAGATGCAGAGGCCTTCTCCACCAATCACCAAAAGGGAAAAGGGGGTACCTCTATCCTTATAGGGCCCAGATGGAGGAAATCAGTCCAGAAATGGGGCTCTTCCCCTTGCAACATGGCAGTTTGGACCACTTTTAAAGGAGCTGACACTACATTTGGTGTTTGTTCAATTTATGCACCCAATGACCATAATGACAGGATTGAGCTTTGGAATTGGATCTCTAAGCTGGACAATATTCCTTGGGTGGTTGCTAGAGATTTCAATATGATTGAAAGGGCCCCAGACAAATCAGGTGGTGTGAGATTTGAATGGAAGGGGAATGATATGATCTTCTGGAATAGAATGATCTCCACATTGAATCTTTTTGACCCCTTGGCGAACAAGAAAAGTGAGTCCAAAGGCATATGGTTCACCTAGTCTAATTATCAAAAAGGTGAGAGGAGGATTTACTCTAGACTTGATAGAATCTATATGAACAAACAACTATTCAGCCGTCCCACCATCCCATTGGACAATTGTGTTAAAGTCCATCCTTTCACCCTTTCTGACCACCACCCAATCCTCACCTCTATTCAGCTGATCTCTAAACAAAACAATAATCCAGTCAGGAAGATAGGGTTTTCTCTGAATTCCTCCCTCCTTAATGACCATGATGTTCTAGTAACCATTAAGATCATTTCCTGGTTCAATGAAGAAATAGCAGAACATGACTCTGGAACTGAAAAATGGAATCAAACCACTGAATCCTAGCAGACCATGCTTAAGATTGTAGGTAAGAAGAAGGCTAAGGATGGGAGGAGGAAAATAGTCAGGCTGGTGGAGGAGCTTCAAGAAGCAAAAATGCTCATTCAGAATCACCCTCAAGACCCTTTTCTTTTAGATAATGTTATGCTCTGTAAAGAGGCACTTAGAAAACTTCAACTGACCAAAACCAAGGGGGGCAAGATTCGAGCAAGGATCAACTGGATTAATTTGGGAGACAGAGGATCCAAATTATTTTTTTAAACCCTGAAGAAGAAGGAAGTCAGAGACAATATCACTTGTATTAGAGAGCAAGGAATTGATATCACAGATCAAGAAGACATTGTCAATACCTTCTCCTTGTTTTATAACCTACTTTTCACCTCAAAGGACAACACTGATATGAACTCAGCTAGACAGAAGTTAAAAAGTATCATACCAAGGAAGGTCACTAAGGAAGATGCAGATAAAATAGGGAGGGAGTTATCATTGGAAGAAATTAGGAATTCTATATCAAGCATCGCCAATGACAAGACCCTGGCCCTGACGGTCTAACTGTTAAATTTTTAAAAAAAAATATAGACTGGATAACCCACAACCTACTCAAGACCTATAAGGAGGCTTTTGACACTGGGACCTTGGGCCCTATCCTCAATGCAGGACTAATTAAATTGATTCCCAAAGATAGGGGCAGACTGCTCATAAAAAAGTGGAGGCCAATTACCTTACTTAATGTGGGTTACAAGATATTGGCCAAAACTCTGGCTCTTAGGATTGCCAATCTCCTTCCTAAGGTGATCAATAAAACCCAAACAGGGTTTTTCAAGGGGAGATACGTACTGGAAAACCTTGTTACATGTTGGGAAACACTGGACTGGGCCAAGTCATCAGGTTAGTGTAGTTCTATGCTTCTCATTGACTATGAACAAGTATACGACTGAATTAAATGGAATTTTATCCTTCATATGGTAGACAACCTGGGGTTTCTAGAATCATTCTGCAAAATGGTTTCCACACTACTAAATGGTATTGTGGAAGATATAAAGGTTAATGGAGTTAGATCAAGAGTATTTGAACTAACCAGATCCATCAGGCAGGGGTACCCTCTAGCCCCATCACTATTTGTTATAGTCGATGACTCCTTTCACTTCCTTCTTCGAGATGACACCCTTTCCACCAAAGTTGCAGGGGTGGTTCTTCCAAATGGTGAAGAGGTGGCCAATATCTAGTTTGCTAATGAAACAAAAATCCTCATGAACCTAGAGGAAGAAAATATGGGCAGGCTTATGGTTAAACTGCATCTATTCTGTCAGGCCTCAGGCAGAAAAATTTCTATTGCAAAATTTGTTATGTTGGGGTGGGATACTCACCCCCCAGTTTGGTGGAGCAAATATGAACTGGAATGGGGAGGCCCTAACCACATTGTCAAGTACCTTGGGATACCTTTCGTAGTAGAACCAAACAGTAATAATATGTGGAATTGGATCAAATACAATATAAATAATAAGCTTGGCAAATGGAGCAGTAACATGTTGTCCTTCCCAGGGAGAGTGCAAGTTTTCCAGAAAATATTTTCCTCCTATCTTATCTTATACTCCTTAGCTTGGATATTTAACCAAAACCAATTTGATCAGATTCAGAAAATCATCAGGAACTTTCTATGGTCGGATGACTGAGGAAATAAGAAACTTCATGTAGTTCCATGGGCTTGGTGCACCAAAGACAAGAGTTGGGGAGGTATAGGACTTAAGGATCTCAGGACTCAGGGCATTTCCCTGGCAGCCAAATGGATTTCAAAATCCTCACAAGGTGATGAACCGTGGAAGGTTTTAGTGAGAAATAACCTCTTTAGGGCTCACCCATGTAAAACCAAGAAGTGGAGCAAGTTGTGCTACACTGATCTGTTGGGACTGGAGTGCAGAATTAGTGTCCAATGATCTAATGTCTTTAAAGAAATATGGAAGGCATGGAGATATGTTAGTAAACATCTGTATAACACTGTCCCACTAGAAGGGAATGTAGTGATATGTGGTACCAAATCAGTCTGGTGGAATCTCAAACACAATGGCAAACCCCTGGCTCTCCTTCAAGGGTGCTCTGCTAAAAAGTGGGCAGAGAAAGGAGTGAAATGCTTTCAAGATATACTCCACAAGGGAGTATTGATCCCTTGGGAAAAATTGGCCTCGGACTTCAAACTTCCCCAGTCTCAATGAAAAACCCATGCTATAGTTTCTGCTACAATTAACACTCTGGGAAGAGTAACATCCTGCTGCTCCAATCACAATTGCTCATTCTAGCTTACTTGGTCAGACTCCTCCCCACTTCACCAAGTCAAAAGTGAATATATATACCAAAAACTCACCCAAGGTCCTGAGATCCTTACCCATGCAAATCTCAAATGGAATCTTAATGTTCCCCTCTATTAATGTTTGTATCTTCAGTCGTATGATCATTAGAATACATATAATATATGTTGATTAATAATAATATAATATATATGTTATATTATTATTAATCATATGAAATTTAATATTTAATATTATATTATTATTATTCTCAATTAATAATTGATTGATGAAACATTATAAGATTGATTAAATTATAATTAGTTGGAAGAGGTATGTCCTTTCTTATAAATAATAATGAATAGACATGTCCCATGAAGGGACATGTCTATCCTATCCTCATTCCCAATATAAATGAAAGAGAGATTGTTGCATTTGGAAAATACATACAACATAGAGTGTTATTACATTTGCAGCTATCCTAAAAACTTAACACCCTCCCTGATTCGAACACATTCTTTGCTAATTTGTGGTCAAGACCTGTGGAACCTAAGGTTACTTGTTTTCTTTGGAGGCTAATTCTACACAAAATCCCTTTCAAAAATATCAGAGGAGAACCTAATCTCTGCACTGTCTGTAGACACCTTGAATCTGTCCACCGTGTCTTTTTTGAATGCTTGTTTGCTTCTGAAATTTGGAATATGTTTGGTCTATCCTATATTACCCATTTCAATGCTCTGAACATAATATCTAGAAACATTAACAACAACAAGTTTTGCAATTCCTTTTGGTCTTTACTTTCGTCTTTAATATTATGGAAATTTTTTTATATATTAAGATAGTTTAAACATATACAATTAGCATGAGGTATTAGATACTGAAGTATTTACTCACAACCCCCATAACATATACAGTTACAAAATTGGGGGAGTGAGATAGAATTTATTGCATACTATATTATGAACAGTAAACAGACCGCCTATACTGAACTAAACTATTATGTTCATCGAGTTTACCAAAAAGAAGGTATATGCCCATAGTATTCAAACTTATAGTCTTTAGTCCCAACCATCATTCTGGCTGCTATTATCCCTCGAGACCCATGATCTTTCATACTGATTTTCATACAGGGTATTCCCCTGTTCTTGTTCTGTTCCTGGATCTGGCACTGGATACTCTTCCTGTTTATTCTGAGTGCCCGCAGTTTCCACCTGAAGTCTAGTACCCATCTGTTCTTTATTCAGGAGCATGTTCAAGTCTTCTACTTCAGAGGGTGCCAGAAAGCTTTGATGATCAACAATGTACTGTGCAGATTGTACTTCATCCTTGTGAATCATTAGGCTGCCCTCTTTCATCAGCATCATAAACTTGCTTTTGGGTATGTTGAGCACCATGGATACATGTGTCATGATATAAAAATGCGTGAGTTTAAGATTAAACTTAGTAGAATTTCTCCTCTCCATTTGGAAAATCTCTCTATTCTAGTCCTTCCAAAGCACCCACAAAATCTCACATGTCAGTGTAAACCAAAAACAATTAAGTTTGGAATCAAACAATTCAACATATCCTGCAAGAATTTCACACCAGGTGATACTAGATTTGCAATTCCAAA
>MU226218.1:1242821-1270722 GCA_018584345.1 Thuja plicata
CAAGTTTTTTGATCAAAACCAACCATCTAAAGCAGAGTTTTTTGGGTTCAACTTTGCCTTTCCAAAAATATTCAAAGAAAAAAAACCAACTGGAAAAGGGATTAATATGCCCCCAACACTGAGCCACACGTGTGATGACAGAGGGTTCCTTCTTAAGAATGTGATATAGTTGTTTAGAGGTAGAATTAGATAATAGAGTACCATCATTCCATTTACACTTCTTGAGGTATGTTTCTGAGTCTATTAATTCCCCTTTAACTTCTCCATTAACTGCTTTTTTTATTAGAGTATATGTTTTCTTTTGGGAGGCCGGGATACTGAATCTTGAACTAATGCATTCCCAAGTCCCTAGGTGCCCATCCACCAAAATGTCCTGCAGATTTGAGATACCTTTCAAATTCCAACTTTTGGCAGAGCAGCTTTGAGTAAGAGCTAGTGGTTTCCCATTATAACACAACCCCCACCAAATTGATCTGTCTATAACTGCATAGAAGGGAGGACCCCCAATAGCTCCCCTTTCTAAAATACCTTGTCTCACCTGAGTCCATGCTTTCCAGAAAGACTGGAATAATTTTGAGACAAATAGTCTCATTTTGTACTCTCCCAAGATCTTGTCACATATTGGGATATATTTCCACTGCTTCCCTTTTCTTATACTCGATCTCTCAATATTATTCCTGATAAGTATTTTCCATGGCTCATTGCCCCATAGAGCTTTAATAATCCATTTGGCTGCCAAAGTAGCCCCATGAACTTTGATATCCTTCAGCCCCAACCCACCATGTTTCCTCTCCTGGCAGCACCATTCCCATTTCACACAGTGTCTCTTTTTGTTCCCTTTACCATCCGACCAGAGGAAATCTCTCAGGATTTTTTCTAACAAATTAGTTTGGGTACTGGAAAACATCCATGTCAATGCATAGTATATATGGTGGGCAGATAGTACTTTTTGAACAACTTGCATCCTCCCAGCAATGGAGAGTGTCTGAGTCTGCCACTTATGTGCTTCTTGTTAATCCTGTCATATATCCTATCCCACATGTTCCCAAAGTTTGGTTCCATAGAAAATGGTATCCCTAGGTATCTAACAATTCTATTCGGTCCAGCCCACTACCACCCTTTACCATCTAACCAGTCAGGGGGCTCATTAGCCCATCCTAATACTATGGATTTATGGGGAGAGATTCTAGAACCAAAGGCTTTGCAAAAGAAGTTTATCCTTTCTACAGCAAGGTCAAAATTGTTCTCTGTCAATCCTAGAAAGACCGTTGTATCATCTGCAAATTGTATATTGATAAGCTTTTCACTGTTGGGGAGAGAGATGCCTTTGATTGGGGGGCCCATATTTTGAGCTCTTAGTATGTAGTACATAGCCTCAACAATAATAACAAAAAGGGATGGTGCTATTGGGCATCCTTGCCTAATAGATCTCTGAAGGTTAATTGGATCAGATAATTCCCCATTAACATCAATGACCGTGGATGCATCTTGGAAGAGGATGTTGATCCATTTACAGTATATTTTTGGAAACCCAAAAGCTCTTAACATTCCAAGTACAAAGTTCCATTAAACTCTATCATAAGCTTTTTCAAAATCCAGTAGCACCATAGCAACCTCCTAACCTTATGACTTGGCCTAGTGCATTGCCTCCCAACTTGTGACCAGATTATCCAAAATGTACCTCCCTTGAATAAATATAGTCTGTGTGTATGAAATGAATCTTCCCAGAAGGGGGGCAATTCTCCTGGCTAGGATTTTTGCAAGTATTTTATAGGAGAGATTCAAAAGGGTGATAGGTCTCCAATTTTTCACTTTTGCCTTGTCCCCTACTTTTGGTAGGAGCTTAATCACTCCCATATTGATGTTCTTACCCAGTGATCCTTTAATGAAAGCATCTTCATAAACTCTTAGGAGCTCTGTCCCCACCCATGTCTTGTTTTTCTTGTAAAATTTAGCCAGGATCCCATCAAGTCCTAGGGCTTTGCCATTAGCTAAGGACTCTATGGTTGCAGATATCTCTTCGAGGGAAAGAGGTTTGCTGAGTACTACACTATCATCTTGAGTGAGCTTCTTGGGTATCATATCTAGACACAGTTTAAGGGTCCCTTGACTGTCTGTGGAGACCTTTGAGGTGAACAGTTCATTGTAAAACTGTTGAAAATTATTCCTAATGATCTCAGGGTCATTGATGAGGGAATCCCCCATTTGAATTTCTTTGATCATCTCTCCCTTTTGTTTAGCTCTGATAATATTGAAGAAGTATCCCGAGCCTTTATCACCTTCATTCATCCAGTTCATCCTGGCTCTTATCTTCTGCCCCTGCGTCTTGTATCTCTGTATGAGTCTTAAATTGTGTTTAGTACAGGCTAGGTGTGTTTCCAAAAGGGTGTTGTTGCCTCTACTCTACAGTCTTCTCTCTATCTCATTCAGCCTGTTCTGCCAAAAGGATTCTTCTCTATTTCTGTCCATAGCAAGTTTCTTACCAATGACTTGAAATATGCTCTTCCATGCATTTAGTAATTTCTCCCAAAGTGTTATTGCATCATCTACTGGGTTACAAATCTTGGTTAAGAAGGTGACCATTTCAATGGCCTCTCTTTTGTCTTCATCATCTAGCAATGATATATTGAGTTTAAATGGATTGCTTCTCTTTTTACCATCTCCACATACTACATTTCTTTCAAATCTAATACAAGATTGAATGGGTGAGTGGTCAGATATCGATGCCGGGTATACTGCAACTGGAGCATGATTGGCTTCTATAGTAAATGAGAATGCAGATGCATATCCATAGAATCTATCGAGTCTACAATAGACTCTATGCTTACCTTTCTGGTTATTACACCATGTAAACCAAATATCAGAAAATTGGCCATGCATTTGTTCCATGGAATCGATAAGGTTGAATTTCCTTTTAAACCTATGTCAGAAGAACAATTCATTACCTTTCCATCCATGAGGCATACCTCCCATCTTGTCAGCCTTATGCTCTACCATGTTAAAGTCTCCTACAAAGACCCAAGGTTGTTTAGGTAGATTCATAGAACACCATTCCCAAAGATCTGCCCTCTCTCTGTAACAATTAGTTGCATAAATGTTACAAATCCCAAACAATTCTTCCCCACATTTGATGGTCATCCAGATGACCCTCTGGCAGGGAGAACATCCATGGTTAACTATCTGCTCTTCCCATTTAGGGTTGATGAGTATAGCCACTCCTCCTTTGCCTCTTTCATGGTTAAAGTGAAAACCAATTGCTCTGTCCCACAGAAATTTGAGAATAGTGTGGGCTTGGAACCATACTACTTTGATCTCTTGCAAGAAAATGACATCTTTATGAACCAGCCGATTACACCACCTTCTCACAGTATACTTCGTATCAGGAATTTCTAACCCTCAAACATTCCAGTTGTGGATGTACATCATGGGTAACTACTTTGGTGGGGATTTTGTGCTTTTGCACAACCTATTGAAACATTCTAGAAGATTTTTCTTTCCTTTGTTGCTATTAGACAAGGAGTTCCTTTCTCCTATTTTTCTTTTCTTTCTAATCACTTTAGTGAATTGTTCTTCTTTATTAAATGCAACAATTTGCGTTGACTCAGGAGAACCAACATATTCCACAGAGGGGGGCAGTTTGTCCTTATTGATCAGCTTAATTTTCTCAGCTTTTTCATTAATAGAGGCAATGGCTAACTGCTGGGCATTCAACTTGGTGAGGTCTGTATTACAATTGGGCTCATAAAGAAGTGGAGGCCAATTACCTTACTTAATGTGGGTTATAAGATACTAGCCAAAACTCTGGCTCGTAGGATTGCCAATCTCCTTCCTAAGGTGATCAATAAAACCCAAACATGGTTTGTCAAGGGGAGATACATACTAGAAAACCTTGTTACATGTTGGGAAACACTGGACCAGGTCAATTCATCAGGTCAGCATAGTTCTATGCTTCTCATTGACTATGAAAAAGTATACGATCGAATTAAATGGAATTTTATCCTCTGTATGCTAGACAGCCCGGGGTTTCTAGAATCATTTTGCAAAATGGTTTCCACATTACTAAATGGTGTTGTGGAAGCTATAGAGGTTAATGGAGTTAGATCAAGAGTCTTTGAACAAACCAAATCCATTAGGCAGGGGTGCCCTCTAGCCCCATCACTCTTTGTTATAGCCAATGACTCCTTGCACTTCCTTCTTCGAGATGACACTTTTTCCACCAGAGTTGCAGGGGTGGTTCTTCCAAATGGTGAAGAGGTGGCCAATATCCAGTTTGCTAATGAAAAAACAATCCTCATGAACCTAGAGGAAGAAAATATGGGCAGGCTTATGGTTAAACTGGATCTATTCTGTCAGGCCTCAGGCAACAAAATTTTTATTGCAAAATTTGTTATGTTGAGGTGGGATACTCACCCCCCAGTTTGGTGGAGAAAATATGAACTGGAATGGGGAGGCCCTAACCACATTGTCAAGTACCTTGGGATACCTTTTGCAGTAGAACCAAACAATAATAATATGTGGAATTGGATCAAAGATAGTATAAAAATAAGCTTGGCAAATGGAGCAGTAACATGTTGTCCTTCCCAGGGAGAGTACGAGTTTTCTAGAAAATCTTTTCCTCCTATCCTATCTTCTACTCCTTAGCTTGGCTCTTTAACCAAAACCAATTTGATCAGATTCAGAAAATCATCAGGAACTTTCTACGGTCAAACGACTGAGGCAATAAGAAACTTCATGCAGTTCCATGGGCTTGGTGCACCAAAGACAAGAGTTGGGGAGGTATAGGACTTAAGGATCTCAGGACTCAGGGCATTTCCCTAGCAGCCAAATGGATTTCAAAATCCTCACAAGGTGATGAACCGTGGAAGGTTTTAGTGAGAAATAACCTCTTTAGGGCTCACCCATGTAAAACCAAGAAGTGGAGCAAGTTGTGCTACACTGATCTATTGGGACTGGAGTGCAGAATTAGTATCCAATGATCTAATGTCTTTAAATAAATATAGAAGGCATGGAGATATGTTAGTAAACATCTGTATAACACTATCCCACTAGAAGGGAATGTACTGATATGCGGTACCAAATCAGTCTGGTGGAATCTCAAACACAATGGCAAACCCCTGGCTCTCCTTCAAGGGTGCTCTGCTAAAAAGTGGGCAGAGAAAGGAGTGAAATGCTTTCAAGATATACTCCACAAGGGAGTATTGATCCCTTGGGAAAAAATTAGCTTCGGACTTCAAACTTCCCTAGTCTCAATGAAAAACCCATGCTATAGTTTCTGCTACACTTAACACTCTGGGAAGAGTAACATCCTGCTACTCCAATCACAATTTCTCATTCCAGCTTACTTGGTCAGACTCCTCCCCACTTCACCAGGTCAAAAGTGAATATATATACCAAAAACTCACCCAAGGTCCTGAGATCCTTACACATGCAAATCTAAAATGGAATCTTAATGCTCCCCTCCCTGATTAGAACACATTCTTTGCTAATCTTTGGTCGAGACCTGTGGAACCTAAGGTTACTTGTTTTCTTTGGAGGCTAATTCTACACAAAATCCCTTTCAAAAATCCTGGAGGAGAACCTAATCTCTGCACTGTCTGTAGACACCCTGAATCTGTCCACCATGTCTTTTTTGAATGCTTGTTTGCTTCTGAAAATTGGAATATATTTGGGCTATCCTATATTACCCATTTCAATGCTCTGAACATAATATGTAGAAACATTAATAACAACAAGTTTTGCAATTCCTTTTGGTCTTTACTTTCGTCTGTGATATTATGGAATATTTGGAAAGCAAGGAATAGTGATATATTGGCAGGGAAGGCTAGGAACCTTACTGAGTCTCTCAAGAGACTCATCCATCTCAATATTTCTTTGCAGGTCACTACCATTCCGAAGCTGAAAGAAGACAAATTCCTCCAGATTCTAAAGGAGGGCAAAGGCACTATCTATAAGCAAGATATAGCTCATGGTTTTACTACCAATAAAGGTAAAACAAAATTCAACAACATTCTTTTTGAGTTTCTGCAACAAGCGAAGGAGAGTAACTTGGGTACAACCACAACTACAGAGACAAGAGTTGGGAGCCATGAAATTATAGGATACACTATTGTGTCCCTGGATTCTAATGCATCTGATGCAGACCATGATGACCCCCCAAAATGAATTTTAATTTGTTGCACCAATAACTAGTATAATATGTAACTAACGTATACATTACATGGTATTTTGATTCTCTTTTTGACCTGGCTGTACAGATCATTCCATCCTTATTGCAATAGCTTGTAAACTCTTGATGTAAACTCCTTTTTTGTTCCTCTGATATGCAATAGAAAAAACATAATATAAATTATTAGATATATTCAAGTAAAATATTATTATATTATAAAATTATTATAAGTTTGGATTAATTTATTCAATTATATGATGTATGGGAATAAAATGTAAACCTTTCTTTTATATTTTTGTTGTTTTTTATTAGATTAGTAGGGAAATGGCCTTGATCTCATTAGAGAACAAAAGAACAAAATAGACTAAGAGAAAACCAACATAGGAACAAGTTTTGAACAATGCATGGCACACCTAGTTGTTGAATGAAAGAAACCCAAACACTGCTAAAATAGCAAGCTATTACATTTAAAATTTAAAATTTATATTAAACCTCACTTGCAGTCATATAAAAAACCCAATTAAAAAACAACATAAAACTAACCATAACATTACTTAGCAAGTCTTTAAAGATAACCATAACTAAGCATAAAGAATCCATATAACGATAAACATCAAGGGCATTCAGGCCCACTATCAAAAAGTAGGTAACAAAAAGAATAAAACTCAGTATAATTTTTTAGGACATCTAATGTATCCTAGTTCTTTTGAAGACCCTCCAATGTCTCCTTCCAAGTAGCCACCATATCCCACTCCTTTAATTCCACTATTTCCCCCCCTTCCTTGGCTTCTTTTTTATTTTTGACCTACTAGTGGACACTCCATAATAGCCCTTTTCTTAATGCCTTCAATTTTCCTGATCAAGGACATGATAGCTTCTTCCATCTTATTGTTTCTCTATCTCTTCGATAAAGTGTCAACCTTATTTTCTAGCATATTCATTCTCACATGGAGCTCTTCCATATCCATCTTGGATCCACCTTTTTCAACTTCTTTGTCTAGGTTATTTTGCATAACATCCTCTTCTTCTGGGAAATCTCCATCTCTTCATTTTTTAAATCCCCATTTTCAAGTTATTTTTAGAGAAACTATGCTTCCTTATTTTATTTTGTTTCCTAAACAAACTAAAAAGGAAGATGTAATTCAACTTCTCTTTATGCTTGTTAAAGTTGAATCGAGACCCTTAGATAGAGAAGAAGTTGAAGAGATCTCATCTAGCTCTGAATCATCATAAGAGGAGGAAGAACCTATAAATTGGCTTGTTTGAAGGTTTACAAGGCATAAACAACCACCTAGAGGGTATTCATCTAACGATTGGATATGTATTTTTGCTTTAGATACTAACATAGATGAACTTTAATATTTAGAAGATGCATTAGGTATGAATGATGCACTATGGATGAAAAAAATGACATTTTTAAAATGAATGATACATGGTATCTTGTATCGTTGCCTAAAGGATGAAAACCTATTGTTACAAATTGGTGTTCAAGAAAAAGATTGACTCAGATGGAGGTATTGAAAAGTATAAAATGAGGCTAGTTGCAAAAGGCTACTCTCAAGTTGAGCGATTTGAATATGGTGAGATATTTTCTTCTAATTACAAAAATATAATCCACTAGATTTTTCTTTATATTGTCGCTTCTTATGATTTAGAGGTTGAGCAAATGGATGTGAAAATTGATTGCCTTTATGGTAATTTGGAGGAGGATATTTATATGACATAGCTAGAGCACTATATAGTAAAAGGTAATAGTAATTTGGCTTATAAGTTGAAGAAATCTTTGTAAGACCTCAAAAAACGTCCTAGGATGTGTCACCAAAAAAAATGATATGTATATGCATTGAGATTGGGATTTGAATGTTCTAAATCAAATCATTGTATTTATTATAAATCTGATGTTGATAATTTCCTATACATTGCATTGCATTTAAATGGTATATTATTCATTGGTAAAAGGAAATGTATGATTTCAAAACTAAAGCCTCAGCTTGCTTCTACATTTCAAATTAAAGATCTTGGTGCAACCAAACACATGCTTGGGAAATAAATTAGAAGAGATGGAGTAAATAGAAAGTTGTGGCTAGGCCAAAGTAAGTATGTGCATTCATTTTTACAAAGGTTTAACAATGAAAATTGTACACCATTATGAGTTCCCTTTATGGTTGAAATGAAATGATCTATTTCCGATTGTCCTACAACCCCATCAAAGATGGAAGACATGACCAAAGTGCGTTACCAAAGTACAGTTGAAATTTTGATGTATGCTATGGTCTATACTAGACTAGACATTGCCTAAGTAATAATAGCTCTTTCTAGATACAAGTATAATCTTGGTAGAATGCATTGGGGTGTAGTTAAAAGAGTCTTCAAACATTTAAAGGGAACCTCATAGTATTCTCTATGTTATCATGGTTATTTGATAGGAGCTAATATTTCTCTCGGTACTCATTATTATTTGGATTTAGACAAGGCAAGTGTGTAAGAACCCCATTGGTTCTACCCCTGATCAATTGGCTTTGCTAGATTTTGTTTTTTCAATTTTTTTAATTTTTTTTTAGTTTTTCAAAGTTTTATGGTTTTATGGTTTTTTTTTTTTTTAAAGAAAATAAGAGAAATTACAATGCAAGAATCTCAAACTATGCAGAAAATACTCTATTTACAATTCAAGTATTTGATTTTATTAACAATGATTAGAAATGCAATAAATATAACTTTATTTGTAATATATATAAAACCTAGAACTGATCGTAGCTTGTACGGAGGTCACCAAGATAGACACTGCGACATGTATAATGACGTAATTCCATGGCGTCAAGATAGATATGCATCAAAGAGACACACAATTATTCAAAATGTGCCCTTTAATCTCCAACGTGACCCTTCCTCTTGCCTCGTGTGACTTCTCTAACTAGCGATTGCCTTATTTAATCCCAATGCAGGTCATTGAAGGTTGTGATTTGCATTTATTATTGTCTATCTTATCCTATGTAAACAATTGTTTGTGATTTCATTCAATCAAACCCCAATTCCTTCACTTGAGAACACAATCATGGCTTCTTATATAAAGCCATCACCATTGCACAATTTCACTGGGTATCTCACCAGTTCAAAGTGCCAATAACTAGAGAAATTCATAATTTCTCAAGTTAAATACAGTTGAAAACCCTAACAATAAACTTTCTTCATACAATCAACAAAAAACAATGTCATAGAATGGATCGATCTCTCCTCTATTGGCTTTTATATTTCACAAGAAGAAATCAATTATGGCTTCTTCAATACACTTATGATGACTTATAAGATACTTAGCTTTTGTTGCATTTGAAATATAATATTTAATTATATTTCCCTCCATAACTTAGGTGCCAAAGTCAAAACTTATCAAATCACCATTTAATGCACTAGACCACTTTATAATAAGCTTTAACTTAATTATTACTTAAGTGTAACTTAATTAATAATTATTGATCAAATAATTAGCTTATTAATTCCTCCAAATGATCAACTCAAAATCTAGATGCTTATTGCTTGAGCCAGATGCCTAGGTGCCCTACCAAAAATAACAACTACCCAAAATTGACTTACTATAAATTATAAGTCCCTCAAATCGAGCCAAATGGATAAATGCAGAGGTAAGATCCTGATCCAACCAACGCTGAAGAGAAGTAATGTCACCTCTGCCAAGGGTAACAACTCAAACCAAAGACCCTCAAACCATCACATTAGCCTATGAGGACCACTGATAGGCTATTCCACACTACAAACCAAGGTGAGGTAAAATGGGGACATTACAAAATGATATTGATAACAAAAGATCTATTAGTGCTTATGTATTTACTTTATTTTATGGTACAATTATTTGGATGAGTAAGTGACAAGTTATGATTGCTTTGTCTGTTACTAAAGAAGAGTAAATGGTAGTTACTCATGCTTGTAAAGAATCCATTTGGCTTAAGAGTCTGTGTTAAAATATTTGAATAAAACAAGTTGTAGTGATATTTTATTGTGATAATCAGACTATGATATGCCTTGCTAGGAGCCCTATATTTCATGCTTGAACCAAGCACATTGATGTCCAATATTATTTTGTCATATATATGGTTGAGATGGTAGGGAAAAGTTGCTTAAGATAGAGACTCTGGTGAATGTTGTAGATTCTTTAACTAAGGTTGTGAACATAGAGAAGTTCATATGGTGTTCAAAGTCTATAGGCCTCTTAGCCCCTCATGAGTAAATAATGATGTTGACACCCCTCCCATTGCTCTTTCAAGGTGTTCAACAAGTGGGTAATTTGTTAAGAAAATGGCCTCAACCTTCTAGTAATAAAAAGACACTTTTGATAAAAGGATATTATTGATACATGAGTGTGAGGGGTCGCAAGGGGGTTTTCAGGGGCACCGCCCTAAAAAAAGTCTTATTTATAATTTATGATTGTGAATCCTGGCCATTTATCATTAGGTCATAAATCTAATGGTGGATATTTTATGCACTTTGCTTGCCCTAGAAGGCAACCTATTTTATGTTAACATTGGTAGGTTGCAACATGTTTTGAGAGTCTGATAGTTGTTGAGTCACATCTGGATCTTTGTTGGTGATACTCCTATAAGAAGATTGCTTTGCAAGTAAATTATTATCGATTGCTAATTTTTTAATAATATATTGAGAGGATTTTGGAATGTGGGATTTTTCTCCTAAAAGGGTTTTTCCTATGTAAATCAGTGTGTTGTGATATATGCATGTTTATTTCTATTAAATTTCTATAACTGTTATAAATATTTGAAAAATGTTTTGCATATCCATCCTCTCAAGGCTACTGTAGGAAGTTGTTCCATTACCTTAGCTTCCTTACATCCTCCAAGAGAGGGTTCCCATCCCCTAGGTAGCAACATATATGATTTAATGGATTTTTTTTAGAAGTAAGTCATCTTCCACTCGCTTCTTTTTATTTGTCTTCTTCCCATCCTTTTCTTAACTAGTTTGGTCTTCAATAATTTCACCACTATCTGGCTTATGGTGCACAAATCTACCACATCCAAATTGTCATCATCACTTTTTGGATCAAATGAGATTGATGCTAAATGTTCAAGTCTTCCATTAGCTTCCTTATTGGCACTAAAATGAGAAACTAAGGCATCGATCCTAATAGGTTCACTGTCATTCTCTCTTGTATTTCCTTTACCATAATAAGGAAAGGCGATTGTTCCCTCTTTGATTAGATTGCCATGAAATATATTGGTTTTCGAGGGAGATTTGGGAGGAGCTCGATCTAGATCACCATGGCTAAAGGTAATTTGTTTATGATTAGGTTAGATATCATTTGTTGTACATTAGGAATCCACATTTGCTTTGTGAGAATTTTGTATTTGTATTCATTGTGATTTCTTTTCCTACATTTAACACAATATAATTTCTCTTCCTCCACCTTGATTCTCTACATCTAGACACCAACAGAGGCGACAAGATTCATTTCTTTTGGAAGATTTGCAATTTTAATTAAAGTCGCGCATACAAAATTGTATCTTCATGTCAATACTTAGGGTTTGATTGGTACTATTCGTGATTGTTCACAAAATTTCTTCACACCAATATTCAAAAGGGAGGATTATATAATCTTATCCAGAAAGGACATTCCAAGGTATTCATAGCAGTGAGATCAAATTTTGGAACCTAATGCTGCGCATATACATGTGAACTCCCCAATAAGCAAGGACCTTTCTTCAGAATGACATTCTTGTCTACTACATTGTCAAATTCAATAAGAAAGAATTGTTATTTCATGAAGTATACCTCTTTCGCATTCGCTCAATTTTGTTTCACCCAGCGTTTGAATTCTTCTTTGCACCTATTCTTCCCTAACACTCAACCAATTATGTCCGTGTGCACGAAGGCCTCAACACCTTTATTGACGATTTTAAACAAATTGATCTCTACTGTATCTCTTCATACTTTGCTACAATTTTGACTTAACTTCTACGTTTTATTTCGCTTTCTGCTTTTTATAGTACTATAGTACTTTGCTTATGTCCCATCCTATATAAAATTAAAATTAAAAATAACTTATTTTATGTATAGTTAATTTATTTTATAAATATATTATAAATAATAAGTAACTTTTTAGATATTTTAAATATATTTTATTTATTTTATAAATATAACAATAAGTGCCAGATGATAGAGATGACAAAGATCCTCCTCCACCACTTACAACCACTACTTTAGCCACATAGTAACTTTTATGTGATGTTTCTGTATCCGGATGATGCACGTGTTTCTTTAGTTATACTTTTCTAGGCACTGCTTGTCATACTCGAAGAATAATCCCGTATCCCCTACCTTTTTTTTGTGGAAAGTGTAATTTTACTTTATATTAAATAAAAATGCATATTCAAAAAAAAATAATTATAAATATATAATTAATATTCATTACATTAAAAATATAAATTTAAAAATATAAATAAATAATAAATTAGCATAAGTATGATAAATACGCCTTACAAATATTAATGTTGAAATTATTTGAAATAAAATAAAAATAAATAAAATAATTTTAAATTCTATCTCTACATTTTTCAAGATAAATATATATGTAAAATATCTATATTAATTTAATAAAAATATAAATTAGCAACTAGGTACTAGACTTTTGTATATCATATCACCCGGTTATATGGCGCGAGGTTAAATGAAATAAAACATAGCAACCTGAACTTAGGGTTTAAATATGATTTATAATTCATTCATAATATTTTGAAGTGGAAATTGCTACCGACTTCTTCTGGTTATCCTGACTCTGGCATCTACGCGTCCAACCCTGCACATTTGCGCAAACTAAAATTTTACATTGAAGTATGCTTTTTCGAGTTCGCAAAGAGTAAAAGCTTGCTATATAGGAATTGGTATCTCCGGTGTTTAATGCAAACGGTTGAAACTGGTTAAAAAAATATAACCAAATTGTTAGTATTACCCATAAAAATTACCCTACATTTCTTCCCCCTCTTGGTAGAATTCACGATCTCCCAGAAGAATCATATTCAGTTATCTCCGTGATAGGAGTAGTTTGGAACTTCTGAAGTTCCTTGGTACTTAAGCAGTTATGGAGAAATCATCTCCACGAGGAAACAAAAACAAATCAATGACCCAAGAACAGAAAGATTATGCGGCTTTTGAAGAGAAAGTAAAGCGCACAGTGTATCTGGACAATCTTTCGCCACTGGTCACGGTGCCAGTCCTCAATACAGCGCTTGGGCAATTTGGAAAAGTCGTGGAAGCCCAAGTTTTGCCAAATTATATGGATACAAAGAGTGCTCCTATATGTGCCTTGGTTGAAATGCAGAGTGAGCGAGAGGCTAAAAATACAGTTACAGAGGTTACTGTGAATGCATTCATGATTGCCGGTGCGCCAAGACCAGCGAGGGCAAAACTTGCAAAAGCTGAGATGTTTCCTGATCGTCCAGCGGTTCCTGGGAGAAGAATACAGTGCTATTGGGTTGATCCCAGTGATCCAGATTGGGAAGCTGCATTGCGACGGAAGCAACTTGTCAAGAAACATATAGCTGAAGCTGCATACTTACTAAAGGTATTTGCTTTCTTCATTGATAGACTTCTGTGCTCAATTGAGCTCTGGTACATGTAATGTTTATAAATAAATCATGAAACACCATGGTTGCATGAGCTCACCTACCTGTCGCGGATAATCTGATATGAAATATCAAATATGCCCCTATAGTTTTGTCCTTTTTTGTGTATGCCCAGTTCTTGGTTAAAACCCCGTGGGTTAAGGATGTCCTTACCCTTATCTCGTTTGAGTGCTTTCACAGATGACCTAATTCAGATTTCATCTTTAGCTTGGTATGTATGGGCATAGTTGTACAGAAACTCGTCTGTTTTTAAATTTTTCTTTCCTAAAAACATTTGTCTCTAAAAACCCTTCCATTGGGGTTCACCTATTGAAGTTTCATCTTAATAACCTATAACCGTTACCCGTAGGTGTTTGACACTTAATATGTTAATATATCAGTGTCGCTTGATATCTTGTACAAGAAACTATACAAGCCTTAACTGAGAAAAAGAGAATTATAAATGTAAAAACATGTTTGATAATGACTAATTACAGTGTTTAAATTTGCGATTCTTCTTCCTACTGCTGTTATCTTGATTCTTTAGTTTATAGTGTTTAATAGCTTTTGGGCATCTGTTTTTTTAAGAGATCAAATTCATGCTTCAAGTGGGCTAGCTTCCTATCATACTCTAAACGAGATTGTATCTGCAGAAAAGGAAAGTTCAGTGTTGTCATTTCACACTGAAATGATTTTTTCTGTCCATAATTCAGCGACTATATAATTTATCCGCTGCTTATTGCCTATGGTGAAAGTGTTGACTGAAATGTCGGAACTAAAATATAGTGGATTTTGATTCTTCAATATCCCCCCATCTACTGTCTAATTTCGATAAGCTTTCCAAGGCTTAAAGTGGGCTGCCGCATGTATGAGTGGGTGAACTTACTTGTTCCGCCTCTATTCAATTTTATGCCAAATGAGTTCATATTTTCTTTTGTTGGACCCATAGTAATTCTGGATGGCTTCTTTGGACACGTGTGTGACCTCATATATATACCCATTAGGTTTCTTTCACCATCCATTGAGTGTAGAACACCAAGAAAGGGTTCATCACCTTAAACAAAATTATATATATTCTAAAAATAAAAATCAATAGAAATTTGAACGACAATAAATAAAAACTAATAATGAAGGTTTTTTAAATTGGAAGTCCTTAAATTGTAAGTTCAAATTTACCTTGAGAAGCTTGTCTGTGCTCATGGCAAACATATCATCAAAGATAGTCTTCATAGCCCTTTCTGCTTCAGCCCTCGTTCAATATGGATACTTCATTTATCTAGTGCTCACAAACGTCTACTCAAAAGACATAAGTGAACCTGAAATGCTATGCAATGTGATGAAGTTGGTGGCAAATTGTGTGGCTCTCAATTATACAAGTTCCATTCCCTTGCTATCCTTTCTTGATAGATCAATCACCCAAGGGTCGTTTTAGATGTGTTTAGTAATGTTCCTTGCCTCTTCCACCACTGTTTTAACCCATTTAAATTTATCTATATCTTCAAGTAAAAGATCAACGGGTGGCACAAGGGTTCCAGAAAATGGTAGTATGCCTCTCCCTGATAAATCTCCTTGTTGCTGCATATGTTGCTTCATTGCCAGTCACAATTTGAGTGGCATTAATGGCACTGTCCACAACCACTTCATCCAACGTATTGCGCAGTGTCAAGTTCAACAATTTTCCCTTTGTCTGATGCATCAATCGACTTCAGAAACACCAATTATCCACCCAAAGCTGCCAGGAAGTTGATTGATGTGCAGTTCTTGCCATCTGTCCACCGATTGGACAAATTGTACGACTCTTTTTGCATCAAATTCTCTTTTGATCTTATTCTATGACCTCGATGTTTTTCACAACTTCATCCAACAAGGGCTCGCGCAAATTATATGGACAAGGTGCTTTGAACCCTTTTCCAATCATAGTTGATGCATTGATCAACAACTTCCAATTTTTCTTCCTTGCAACATGGAATGGTATGTTATAATACCACAAACTAGCATATGCCATTCTTGTTTCATGATGCTTCTTTTGGTTCCACTTAGTACCTTTTAGTAAATGTTGTGCAGTGGAATCATTACAAGGAACAGATAATTCGTTTGAGTGAGTGGACTTTGCTAGAACTATTTCTAGTGGATGAGCCTTGTATCTGTGGGTAAAGACAAGTTTGAAGGAGAATCCATTTTAGCTGCAATTGCCTCATTTGTTTTCTTCTTTTCTAATTTATTTTCCTCATACAAAGCAAGGATATTTTTGGGTTTCACCAAATTACTTAGGCATGCTTCTTGGCTATGGATTCATGCAAGGTGGTATTTGAGTTGATTGATACTTCCAATCATCCTCAAGCCACAAAAATTGCATGCCACCGTTCTTGTGTTTGTATTTTGTGTGCCATGTCTCCAAGCAAGATCTTTGGTCTTGCCTGTACTATGGTTTCTTGGTGCCATTTCTGTTTCAAAATTGAAACCTTATCAAAAAGGAAAGAAGCTTTAAAACTATAAACCCCAGCTCTTTTAGAAGGAATAAAAGGAAAGAATAAACAAAACATAAAATATTAAAACCCTAGAAGTGCCACAACACAACAAGAATGAGATGGGAAAACTGAACCAAAATGAAAATGAAAAAGAAAAAAGAGTTAATACCTTTCAAATCCTATCAATAGAACCATCAAATGAGGTCAAGGTCACTAAAATGAGTCAAAATCACCTAAAAATCAATGCAAAGAATCAAAGAGTGCAGGGGACAAGATTGTAAATGAGAAAATGAGGAATTTTTTTTTATCATTTAGTTTTCAGGTTATCGCCTGCTCTATTCCTTCTTTAGGCAAGTCTTTTAAGTTAGGACTTGCGGGTATTTGCTAGTTTCTAGATGAGTTACCTAGTGGGTACTCATCAGATCTGTTTGGGTTCCAAGCCAGTGAGCAACTGATTGTTCATACTATGGCTTTCATCATTTGGTTCATCTCTACCTAGAAGGAGCATGCCATCTATAATCTCCTTTGTAAAGTGTGAGCATCAAATCGTGTAGGTGTGCTTGAATGTGAAGACTGGTAACAACTTCTAGTTTCAAAATCACCTTTACTAAAACTATCAGTATTACTTTTAGGATGGTTAGTGCATGGTTGAAAATATCTGTGATATATCGCGAGTGGTTTAGGTTGTCGATTTAATCGCTATATAAATCGTCAACGACTTATTGGAAAATCGCGCGGCTAGTTTTACGGCCCATTTTCATCTAAGGTTTCTGTTTTTTTTAAAACATTTTCTGTTAGGCATTCGATTTAATAATTGAGTCTAATTTAGCTTTGCTGATAACCCTCGACGCCTCCGATGAATTATTTTTAATATGTTGTAATTAATATTATTTTTTTTATTATGTTTTTATATATTTTATATATTATTCATTTATATCATGTTTATTATATATATTGTTAATAGTATTATATAGGTAATATATTAATATAAATATATATAAAATAAGATTACATATTCATAATGTAGAAGATATATTATTAATATATTTATAAATTTTAACATAATATTTACTATTTTATGTTTTTATATATTTTTATTATTCAATATTATTTCATTATATAATATTTTCTAATATATATATATGTTTTCAATATAAGTTTATGAATACTATATATTTTTAATATACATTTTATATGTATTGAATTCAATTTTATTCAGATGTTGCACTTTTTTCCGTTCATGATTTTATTCTAAGTTCTAATTGCTATGTATTTAATTCAGAACTTTGATTTATATATGATGCAAGTTCTACAAATGTGGTGTATGTGTGTGTTTTTAAGAATATTTAAAAAAATTTCAAATGTTCGATAAAAGTGCCGATTTATTGCCGATTTTTTGGCCGAGTTTTTGCTGAGACCGAGATTTTCAACCTTGGGTTAGTGCTTCAAGCGTTGAGCAATCAGAGGTCTATATGAGGATGTTTAATACCACTTTTAATTTAATGTAGTCTAATGTTTCCTTGGGATTCAAATGACCTCCCTTCCTCGCAGTTAGAATGTTTCCTTGGTTAACAAGACTGCATTCATTCTAGTTACACCATTGCAGCAGAACATGCTAGGGGTATTGAGTTGAGGTGTGAGCTCAGTGAGCTTCCCTAGTGGCTGATTTTTGAACTTGGATGATGTTACAAAGCACATGCAAATGTTTAATACCTGAGCATCACCAGTTTAAAAATTGGATGAATGAGAGCCATGAGGTACTATTGAGACCCCTTCCTGCCAATAAGGTGAAACATCCTCTACTACATGTTGAAGTATGTAGCTGCGAGAGACTTCATACCTCTGTTCGTTTTTGTTGATACCCTGTTCATGACATGGTTCCTTGTGCCTGGATATTGTGGTTGGCATTCATTTTATATGTACCACTGATATTAATCTTCTATACTTATTATACTTGGCACTCGATGGTCTTCATGTGTTGAGAAGTTTCAGCGCTTCATTTGGTTTAGTTATTTATCGCGTGGCTATACTAGACTTCCGCGTAATTGCAAGAGTCTCTCACATGAAACTTCAATAAGCAGTTTGTGGTCATTCTAAGAGTCTTGCGGTTAAAAGAATCTCTTCATCTCCTTATTTGGTTGGTTCGTGTTTCCTTGGTCTACGATGGAAAGAGCTATATTCTATATTATGGCAAACATTTGTTGTTCTTCGGTTCAGTGCTGTGATAATAATCATTCAACCTGTTTGTGCTTATACTATTCTGCGAAGAGTTTGTTATTATGTGATTGTCGTCATTCTCAGAAATAAGAGACTTTTATATGTGTTTATCATATCTAGGGATGCCGTCTATGTATTACGGCTGTAGCTTTTATTTGTAGATGAAGTGTGTTCGATCAAGAGTATGAAGATTGTATCATTGAAATAATGAATTCATTGTGTTTGACTTCTTCAGCATAATTGTGAAGTTGAGAATAAAATCTGAGTTCTCATTTTGGTGGGCTGGGGTTTTCACCCTCGGTGAGGAGGGTTTTCCCAGGATAATTCTGAGCATTGTCCTATTATTTTATTGCTTTTATTTTTACTGTTTAATTTGCTTACTTCTGGTTCATATTTTTAACACTACATTCGCGGTATTTATAGTATGATTGTAAATTTGTTTTACTGCATCATGCCTGCACAAACTGTTAATTATTAAGTTGTAGGAAACAACAGGTAGGGGTTTCATTTTTGTTCATTTCCAGAATAGAAATAAAAATTGAAGTGCATACCAGGCCCAATCCAAACTCAATGTTATGTTACGCTCAGTGCAAAATATGGAAACAAAACCTAGCATTCTAGTGTTTGAAGTTTTTTGATGTTTTAGCCTTTTACGGATGAGAAGTAGAAATGATGTGTAATTTTTTGTTCATATTCATATTTTATTATTTTATATTAATAATAACTCAATGAACATTCCACATATGATACGCTGCTTGAATATATGTCACCTTAAAGAGAGTCTTGTTGCTCCAGTTCCGGATATTGAGCTTGAGGTGGTGAAGTCCAATGACAATGTCTCTGAATCAATCCTTCATTCGGTTTTTTTGAGTGGGACAAAGCTAGTGAAAGCAGAGTTCACTGATATATTGTTGCAGTCTTATAATGTACTACTGTTACCTTTTTTGGTTTTGCTGATGCAAGACTGAGCGTTGGTATAATTCTGTAACTGATATGCTGTTATAAACTATGGTGCTTTATGCTTTGATAGATTGTATGCTATTGTATTTGAAGTGGTCCTATATGGCTGCTCATTTTGGCCCCTACTGCAATGAGCTATATTGTAAGCTCTTCATTTTGGTAATATATTCTCAATTAAAAAAAAGAACTTAAAGAACACAGCCATCCTGTTTCCCCAGGGATTCCTGGGAAATTGGTATCTCTCATTTGTATTTCTGTTTCTTGCGAGCTTAGATTAAAAACCATAGCATTTCTTCTATCAATTTGTATAGAATGATTCTGTAAACAAATTCCTATCTGCAGATATTCTTTTCCAAGGAACAAAATCCATAGAATATGAAGGACTTGAAAGGACATTAAAAGCATGATCAGATGATTGTGAAACAGTGATCTGATGCCATTTGATGACCAGATTATTTAGCCTCTCCCTCCATTCGCCACCTCACTAGAGCTCGTGGACTGCAGTTATTGCTTTTTTTCTCCATCCAATTCATTAAGTGAAGCAGATGTTCAGGAGCTGGTTTAAACACCAGATTCTCAGGATAATAACTTACCATAGAAAGCACTTCAACTTAGATCCCTTATATCAATGCCCTTGATTGGCTAGGTAGTCTGCCACACCACCCCTCACATCTAACATTATTAAAAGATATAGAACACAAATTATCACAAATAAATTGCCTTGTCTATAGTTCCTGGATACACTCCCAACTTGTGATTGTGACCTCTCCTTCTCATTGTCATGTTAATGATAATACTTCCAAATCTACGTCGCTGATGTGAGCCCAATAGCAAGTAAGAAAGGACATATAGGAACTAGCTTCAACTGTACATGTGTACTATACTGTAAAATACTAATATATAAAGTACAATGATATACAAAGCTGCTCATAGACAATAGGAAGCTTCAAATAGAAAAAAATGAGCAAATTATCACGAAGAAATTGCCTTGTGTATAGTCACCTGACTCACCCATCTTGCTTTTCTGACCTCTCCCTTCTCATTGTGATCATGGTGCTAATAACAACCCTTCCACATCTTGCTGATGTGAGCACAATACCAAGCAACAAATGACATATAGGAACTAGCCCCAACCATAAATGTGCACTCTATCGTAAATTGTATTTATAGAGTACAATGACACACAAAGAAGCTCCTAAACAATAGGAAGCTTCAAATAGAACTAGATGAAATAAAAATGGAAGCTTCTAGGAGAAGACACATGTACAATTAGTCTCTAAAACAAAAAGCTTCTAGATGAAGGTATATATGTAGATATATGTGAAAATAACATTGATATACAATTAGTTTAGATATCATATATGCTCTATTTGAAAAATGCCAAGAAATATCCAATCTTGAGGTGCCTATCTTGGATTTATTACATGTGGTATGATAGGAGCGTTGAGATCGATATTTGTTGGTATTCTCTAGATAGATGTATTTAAGATATTTGAGCATGTAGCATCTGTAGTCATGGAATTATAGCAGTGGATTAGTAAGCAATAAATTAATCATTGAAATTGATGTAGTTATGGTTATTAATTGGAATAGAACATTTTTTTTTGATAAGTAATTGGCCGAGGCCTTTCACTATATTATAATAAAAATTTTACACCTCCGTTCAGTGTGGGCACCCTCATGTGTAGCCCGGGACAAAAGTCCTGTCCTTAAAACATTACATTACAAATCCCGTTTATCTATCCGGGTAAGCTTCAAAGAGGAACAGACTCCTTAAGTAAAAACAAATTAGATATTTAATACCTCCTGCCATTTCCTCTGCAGGGCTACATACTTTTCCTGATTTACATGAAGGCTTTCAAGTTTCTTATTTCATTTTCTAAAGCCAAAAGTATCTCTGTGTCTATTCTGAATCAAATTTCGTTGGGTGTCCCTCCACTCAACTTCATACATCAAACTCTGCAGAAGCCTCCTGTTCCACAAAAATACCTGCAAGTTCCTTCCATACTTTCAGCTAAGATCATTGTTAGTAGTGGATCATAGGATCTCATGCACATATAATAATCAAACCAGATCCTACTAAGTAAATGAGTCCATCTGAAAAATTCTGCTGAGAAAATGAGGGAAATAGGCAATGCTTCAGCAAATATCAAGAAATTTTAAGGGGTTCAACTTCAAGAACCTATATCATACCATATACATAAACCCATCCTTAAATCTATAAGAGAGCATAATCTGGCACATTTGAATGCAAGCATCATCAAAATTTCCTGAGAGTATATCACACTCTACTCGTAAAACCCCTCTGTTCTTAAGCAGATAAGCGAGGGATTATATAGGAATCAGGATCCATTTCCTTCTATAACAAATCTGAGCATTGGTAAGTGATTACATGTCTACAACATTATTATTTAAATCTTTCAAGCAACACTCTGTACAAGAAACTGATATGATTTTCTAGAATTAGTGAACTTGTTTGTTATCTAAAACCATTATATATATATATATACACACACACATACATCACTGCTGTATTAATTGCCCTTGATCCTTTGATCTCCCAGTTTAATCATAATAAAAAATTCCTGCTAGTATAGATAGTATTTAAACTGACTACAACATCAGCTATATCAAATTAAAAAGCCAAGGAACAAGTACCTTAACAGATTAAGCTAAATGAGACCTCAAGTGTTTTATTTCATGAGATCATCCAGTCCAAGTGAACATTCAACGAAACTCAGAATTACAATAGTTTGTAGCTCATAATGTATATATATATATATATATATATATATATATGTATTAATGCATCTTTCCTTACAAAACTCTTATTATTTTTTCCAACCAGGGACTACTCGAAAATCGTAAAACACAGTATGGCTATATTTATCGTCAGCAACATAGATTTATAAAACAATGCTATTTTGGATCATCAACAGAGCCTGGCTTGTCCTACCCTTTACCATAGTACATTCAACAGTGAAGGAGATAATCTCACAGAAAATAAAGGAAATCACAGAATAGTCCTCAACAAAGATTAAATCTGCCTTTGCCTAAGAACCTTTTCAGTCATAACTGAAGAGTTGGACATATAAAACTATGCGTGCATTACTGAATGAATAGCCAACCAATGATCTATATGCATCAATTTAAATAAGATTGTGTCCAGTTAAACACCTATATAACCCAAAAGGAGCCAAGGAAAATAAGCTCTAAATTCTCAGAATTCTTCCACCAAAACACATTCAGAACAAGCTGTGGGACATACCTCTCCTTACCAAATGTGTTCCTCACTAATAAAATATCTAAAATATTACACAGTATATATATATATATATATACACACCTAAGAAATCCTTTCATACCAGAAATCAAGCTATAAGCACTCATGGAATAAAAGCGCAAACTAGAGACAAAGCATAGTAATTTAACTTATTCCTAAGCTGTATTATAGGGTATGAACCATTAACTTAATCGTAATCATAAACGGTAGAGAAAAAACCTCCCCTGAAATCAAATGCTTAAGCTCCAACCCTCTACTTTCATAGCCATTAAGTCTTTTATATAATCATCATAAACTATTAAACATATGTACACATAGGCTATTTAGAGAATTACATATAAGTTTTGCCGAGTCTTATACCATATTAGATTATCATACCAAAATAAAAACAGAAATCTGAATGCAAATATAAAGCCCTTCCTGCCTAATAACAGGTTATAAACTTTCTGCCAAAATTGTAGGTCCTAACCCTACCTACCATACAAGTCTTATAAATTTATGTCTACCAATACCCATAACATCCAATAGTCTTATAATTGGATGGGAGAAAGTACTATAAGCTATTCAGTCTAAAATCATTAGAGCTCAATATTGAGACTCTGCTCAGTCCTTAGTCCTCTACTCGGCTTGGACTGGACTGCATAACCGCTTTGCCTTGTCTTCATCTGATTCCTCATCGCTATCCCCGACTTTATCTGTAACAAGGAATCACTCGAGCCCCATCCATTCTTTCCTAGTGTGAACATGCATAATACTCAGAGGAAAATGCCAATCTCTGGTAACGGTAGGAAATCTCTTGGCAAAACCCGGGAAGTCATTGATGATTAGGATGGGGGAAACCATAACTGGGTGTTTTTTAACCCCATAGTCGCTTCTCTTAGGGATACATAAATTGTCATCAATGTTCTCCAAGACTAC
Source organism: Thuja plicata (assembly GCA_018584345.1). Lineage (NCBI taxonomy): Eukaryota > Viridiplantae > Streptophyta > Pinopsida > Cupressales > Cupressaceae > Thuja > Thuja plicata. Next base: position 1,266,453 of record MU226218.1, read on the forward strand.
ATCCAATTCTTCTAACAAGAAGTTTTTAAACAAGCTATAGCGAAGGTCCTGAATGGCTGGTTTGTCCCTATCGACATGCAGAATAGTAGCAACAAACATAGCAATGATTTTTGTATTCCTTTTGGGCCTATCTGCAAGCATTGAGAATTCCTTGCCCACAATTTTTGACACAGCCCTAACTATCAAGCTTTGCTTGGTTAGCATAAACTTCTTCAGCTTGAGATCCATAATCTCACCCCAGAACGACATTTCCCTCTTCCCTTCATCTTAATCAGTGTATCCACGACTAACAATCAAGTAACAATACTACAAGACTCCTATAAAATGCATCACAAGGCTACATGATTTGGGTGAAAAAGCTAGGAGCCTCTAGAATAATCCAATCACCCATAATTCGTGAGAACTGCCACTAGCTGAAATGATAAATTGGAGCGCTAAATAACCCATGACACCTCATGATATTGACAACTCCGTGCCATCGGTTAAAAGCGTAAATGTATAGATGACCAAGGCAAGGGGTCCGAAAAATCATAAGAGGCAAAGAAGATCTAAAAAGGTCATGATAAAATATAATATAATATATTTGAATAAATGCACGTCTATGCCTACAAAGATGCTCCATCACTAATAAAACATAGTGAAGACTAAATTGATAATCAATGTAACTATCTATGTTAACATATAAATGCAAATGGCCATGGGCCATCTGTATTTATATGTTAAGATAGATATCTAAAATCGAAAAAGGGGAGGGCAAAAAATTAAAAAATAATCATAATTAAATAAATGTAAAATAATAAATATTGAAATTAATATTCGTTTTAATCTTGAATGGTTAAAATTAATATTAAAATAAAAATATTAAGGATATAAATATAAATAACGAAGACAACGATAAAATCATACTTAGCAGAAAATTGGAATGAGAAGATTTTAAACCAAGGTTCTAGGGGTAAGGAAGGGAAGGTGAACAGTAAATGCTAGGAGCCCAGATCCAGACTAATTGAAACTATAGAATTTTAATTTAAAAGAATAGAATAGCATCGAAATCACTTTTAGTACATGAATAACTATTTGCCTATAAGTTTGTGTATTAATATATATGTATATATTTATACCTAAATATATAAGTAAATTATATGTCTAAATATATATATATATATGCGAATCTATATAAAAAGCATCATCTTTTTCCTTATTTCTCTCTTTTACCCGATTGTTATCCTGTCATAAAGTCCATTGGCTTAAAAGGCTAAACACTCAGATCTATCCTTACTCAGTAGAGAATCTAATCTCAAACACTGCAGCCCATCTCATGCTTATCCACTTCATCTAATGGTGATCCCATCAGCCCCTTTATTAGCCAGCTCATCAGCCCGTGAGTTACCTTCCCTATAGATATGGTTGATGGTTATTTTCTTAAAGGATTACATTAGTAGAAGGGCTCTAGATAGGATGGCACTAAGTTTCCAATTCGACATAAAGCTTTTCCTCAAACCATTAATGATGATTCTAGAATCTCCTTCAATAACAAGCTTCTCTATTCCCATATCTTTACTCATAAGGAGCCCTTCCATAAGAGCCAAAAGTTCTGCCTTATTGTTTGTCTCCTTACTGATTGGTTTTGCCAATCTTACTAATTCCATAGCATCCGCATTATGTAGGTAGCATCCTACGCCTGCTGTACTTGGGTTACCTCTCGAGGCTCCGTCAAAGTTGATTTTGACCCATCCACTTTTAGGGGGCTCTTTTCTGATCAGTTTCTTTAGCACCCAGACCCACAAATGGGGAGATCTTGAGCCCCACCCATCTACCTCGCATTTTCTCATCTCAGCACCCTTACACTGTTGTTTCATGATTCTGTAGTTGAGAGTTTCAATGATGGTTGTCTCAATTTTGTTTAGTTACTGTCTCCAATCCATTCTCTTCTCCTTAAACAAACGCCTATTTTGTTCTTTCTAGGGTTCCCTAATGATCAGAGAGGGAGCTACTTTCCAAAGACCTCCATATAAGCAATGTTTATTCATAATAGGCCAAGCTTGAAACATGCGTAAAATGGTTTTCAGAAAAGCTATGCTCCATCCTAGTTTATTGCTAACCCATTTCCAGCGCTGATAGGAGAATTTACAGTTAACGAGTAGATGATCCATGTTTTCCTCAACTTCTTCACACATGGGACATCTACTAGGTCCCTCAAAATCCATCTTCTTAAACCTATCCGCAGTTAGAATCCTATTTTGAAGAGCTAGCCATGAGAACAAGCCAACCTTTGGAAGGCAGAACTTATCCCAACATAAGTTCAAGGGTATGTCTGTTTGGGGTCTAAGCCGCTGGCTAGTAAGGAAATCATATCCCTCCTTAGAGTTGTATTCACCTGTCTTTGATCCATCCCATACTAAAACATCTTGTAGATTGAAGTTAATATTCCTGCTACCCTACCAAAGACTTCCATTTCCAACCCTTTGACAAATCATTCTCTGAGGTTTCAATATAGTCCATTGCAAATTTCCCCCACCTGGATTCCAACAAAGACTTGGAGACTTACAATTTGGACATTTTTTCTAAGGCATTATAGCCTCCCCATGAGTCTAACCAGAATAGGGCCTTCTCTCCTTTGCCTAGATTCCAAGTAAGCTTATCTAAAATGGTCTTCCTACAGTCTAACATAAAATTCCAAATACGGGACTGTGAGGAGGTTTCGCTCTAAAAATACTGGAAGGTAATCGACTATTGAGATACTTGTGGGAGAGAATCTTAACCCATTTGAGATTAGGGTTTTTGAACATTCTCCAAACTAATTTGGCTCCCAGGGCTCTGCTTTGATCCTTAATGTTCTTAATTCCTGCACCCCCTTCCTTCTTTGGTCTACATACCTTATCCCAGGCTACCAACGATATTTTCTTCTTCTCACCTATGCCTTGCCAGAAGAAGGACCTAAGATGTCTTTTTAAGTCTTCCAATTGGTATAGAACATTACTTCTATAGGAATATTGATAATTTGCTTTGACAATGTAATATGAACTTGTATTCCACCTCTAAGGAATTAATCCTCTCTTCTCTAGCTTTCCCTTTAGCAACTCCTTTTCTTGACTTCATTTTTTTTGCGACTTCCTTAGTGTCAGTGTTATTCAGGGATTAGCCAATCTCTTGGGTCTCCATAGGCTAATTTCATGATTTGGAGACCATTCTAGCTTCATCAGTGGGCCTATTGGGTGCTCCTGATTTTCCTCCATTTTATTCAGATCTCAGATTTTCTAATCTTTACATGGTTATTTTGTTGAAGTTTTTCAAGTCTAACCCTTGTGCAGATTTGCTTGGAGATGAAAACCCTAGATTTTTAAAGATTTGATCATATCTCCCAAACGGCTTGGAGTTTTGGTCTGAAATTTTTTTTGCACTAAAAAATTTAGATTTTTCAAAGGTAATTTGTATTTTTTATGATTTGTTCTTTGTTTTTCATAAAAAATCGATTTTTGGCGCATATTAGTGTATTTTTCGGAAATTTTTACATTTCTGGAAAGGTCTTGAAATTTTATAGGGGGTCCATTCATTGTGTTTTTAATTTAGAGGTTATATCATAGCTCATTTGGTTGATTTATAAAAACTGGTCTATTTTGGGAAAGTGGCTCTCTAGGGCACAAATGAAAAGATTTTTTTAAAATTCTGACATTTTTGGAAAGCTCTCTGTTTTTTAACAGGGGTCTTTTTTCTGTATTTAGGGTTTGGGATCCGAATTTATAACAAACAAATCAGATCTTGTTGACTAGGTCAAAATTCAAAATTAAAAAAAGGGCATTTAATGATTAGCTTGCACTTATTTTTCACATGGTTCAATGCATGATGTGAGTTGTCATTTCGATTATTTGCTATTTATTATTGCTCTTAACAATTGATTTTCAGATCTAACCCTAGGGTTTGCATAAGTTGAATATACATTGCATATTTTGTTTGCTTGTTTGCTTGTCTTGTTCATTTGAAGGTTAATGGCTTGCTTTCATGGAAAATGCTTAAAACAAACAAAAAAAAGGTAAAATCTACTAAGTGCATTGCGTTGGACTTGAGGTATTTTGTCACATCTCTATAACATTTGGATTTTGGGATTAAAAATAAACCTCTCATGTGTTTGGCTTGAGTGTTTACATGATGAATGAACATAGATTTGCTTTCATACAAGTTTGTGTAAGTGAATGCTTGTGTTTAAACCTTAAGTAATTCTTGGTTCCAATATCAAATATCTCATTGAGTGATTGAGGGCATGGATTCATTCCTT